>JAUTXW010001555.1:0-334457 GCA_030620095.1 Kuschelorhynchus macadamiae
TTGAACACAGAAACTTTCTTTTTGCAACTCGGTATTATTGTTTAAACATTGGGAGGGGATTTTTATTTTCCTTTTTCAGAAAAATGCTGACGTCGTGTCCTGACAGAACCTTCATGTAAAAAATAAGAAACACCTTTTAGGTCCCTCATATTTTGTTTTTATTTCCAAAATTATAACATTTACCTGTAGTTTTCCCTTCGGAGGTTTCAACATAAAAAAGTTTAGAAGATGCTCATTAGAATTTGTGGTATTGTTAATATATCCATGTCCGTAGCACGACAATCATAACGAGCCTAACAGGGCGTTAATTGCTGCTTCAGCAATGAGTGTGTCTGCACTGCTTCCGCTTGGTGCACGACCATTTTGTTGGCTCGTAGCTTCTGTGCCAATATATCTGTTGGGCTTTGTTTTGAGTTACAAAGAAATGTATCCTTCTAGTCACAGTTGGTAAATGATTTTCTCCTTTTAAGTCTGCAGATGACTTTATTTGCATACCGGCGCTTTTGTTCCTCAATTTTTTCACTTATCTCTCACTTTAACAATCAAAAGTATTGCGAAAATTACTAAAGTTTCTTACTTTAATTTGATTATCCAAGTGGTAGACATCAAAGTGTTTGCTTCAAAAATATGGGAATCACTAATTTTGACAGTTTAATAATTACATTTTACTGTAAACAAAGGCACGAGAGGTATTTTACTCTTTTACATATCTAACAATAATATATTTCTAGCTAATTTCATTACAAGACATTTTGAAACATTGGTTGAAATTTTAAATATACTAATATTCAGTGCTTTAGTTAGTAGTTTGTTGAAATCAATTTACTTAATTAATTCTAACAAGGTAAGAACTAATATTATTTTTAATGAAAATATTGATTTTAATTTTTGTATTTTAATAAGTATTTATATTCGTCAGTATTCACGAATGAAAAATTCCATTTATTTCTGTAATTAAATTAAAACATTATATACTACCAGGTTCGTATTCGTACTTCTACATATTACATGCATAGCTGTAACGATCTTAACGATAGTATTTGAAGCGACGAATACAATGAATGATTACTCGATACTCAAGCAACGATTGGTAACGAGTATTCAAAAAATGCCGAAAATCTGCATCTCTAATGCTGGCGGCGCGGCGGCGTGGCGCACAGTTCGGCGGATTGGAATTCTAACGGACAAACCTCGAAGCGTCTTTTTGCACTTATAAAGCAGTAAATAGTGGAATATAATAGTAACCATAAATATGTTTTAGCTTGCTTTGTCTCTGCCTCATTGTATGGTATGGGTTAATGCAAAAAGAGCACAATGATAGACTGTTTGTTGAATCTAGCTGCTTCACTTCTTCTTATTCCGAGTGTCTTTTTTATCTCCGTACTAAGGGCTGCATCTTTGCTACCACTAGCTCTATAACTAATTTCGGTGTCGCGAGCTAATTCCTCTGTAGAGTGAGTCTGGAGAGAGGTTTTAATGCGTTTTTTGGTTTTTAAACTCTCCCTGCTTAACGGCACTTTAGAACAACCTCCGCTTTTTGCTTGTTTTTTCATTGTCTCCTGTTATAATAACAACTTGATCCAGCCACGATGTATTGCTCTTTATAAATTTTGATATGCTGTAGCCACATTTTTTCTATTTACGATAAAACACTACACCAATTTCATGAATTGACGACTTTAACTTATTTTTCTCAGTATTTGTTAACTTCTCAGTATTTTAAAAACTATTTATAAATTCCACCAAAGCATTTTGAGAATTTTTTGATGTGGGCTTCATGGCTCCTCTTGATTAAGCAAGCAAAATTATATATCTATATTTCTAAGCGAAGCGGTAACAAGCGGTAAATTTTTATATGCACAAAGTAAGTGAAGGGCTCATCTAAGGTAATAAGCCTAATATGAAATAGTTACTACGAGTTACTCAAAAGATATGGTCTATAAAAGTTTGGATCTTTTTTTGTTGCACTTGCAAAACTTGACATTGGTCAGTTTATAGCCAAAGAGAGAACAATGAAACGAAATGAAACATCCCAGTTTTAAAAAGTACTTACACTTAGCAATACACAACATCTATTTGATTTGACAAAAACTAATAGGTAAAACAAATTTTTAATACAACTAAATTTTCCAAATGTATTAAACCGCGAATTAAGTGCAAGAATGACCAATTTTTAAGAATAATTCAAAAACTGTCTTTTACCAAACATTCCGCAGAAATGGGATTATATGATAGATATTTTGATATTTTGATGGATGTTATAAAAAAGTGATCTCTTGGAATTTTTAAAGCCGTTATATATAGAAAAGAATATGTTTGTAACGCATTGGCAGAGAAAATGGAACATGCTACGCCTCCCTGCACTCTATTAATATGTATTTACTCACATGGAGCAAGAATAGTGTTAAAAAATTAATAAAAAAATGTGTTAATGATATTCTCCCAGGTAGGAGAAATTGAATCCATCATGTATTTACTGTAGAAAAACCCTATGTTACTCTAAATCTAGATACAGAATATTATTATAAATGTAATAATTTAGGTTTTTTTTATGTAAATATAAACATATAATACTAGTATCATTACCTGTTTTCCTTAGAGCCCCAAAACTGCATTAAATACATAAGTATCTAAAGTCGGATTTATTACCACATTTCTTCTCAATGGGACCCACCCAGGTAGTTTTGTTTCAGTCATTCAGTCAGAATCATATATCGTGAATGCATTGTTTTACATATATTTCTAGTGGATTTAGAAGCTTGCCATTTTATTAACTTATTGATTTATGTAATTACCTGTTCCCTGTATTAATCGTGAATATAATTTTAAATGAAAACAACAAATCATTTTTAGCAATAATTTAAAAATATTATAAAATTGTTTGTGGAAAATGAGAAGTTGCAAAAAAATATTGTTGAGCTACTACTTACCAGCATTATAAATAAAAAGTTCTTTTTGCGGTTATAATCTTTTGTTTTAATGGACTAAATTACAAAATTACTGATTAAGTCGCTAATAAGAAAATAAAATAATAATAAGTTTCATTTCAATTAAAATATTTATTTACTTACTTTTTATAGCATACCATGAGTCAATTTTCGATTACCTTCGATATAAAGCGATTAAAATGTTTACTTTTTAAAGAGAAAACTATAAACCGACAAAGGCATGTTTATTAACATAATATATATAATTGAGGTAAACGATTATATAAAAGGATTGCTTATTTCTCTTTAAGATACTTGTTTTAATTTCAACCATAGGTGTAAGTATGAGTTACAATCCCTGACATTCCCAATTTAAAAAATGCTACGCCCCTGATTTAAAGAAAACTACTAACTTTATCGATTAGGGTGCAAAAAATACAGAGAAAATATCTCCTGGTATTTTGTGACAAAACATGTGAAAACAAAACAACCTCTCTTATAATGCACGCCTGTGGCATCTCTGGTCCCCTTTTAGTTAAAGCATTGGCTTTAAATTTAAAGCCAATGGTTAAAGCATCGAAAGCCAATGGTTGAAGTCAGAGTTGCTCAAAATTCTACAAAAGTGATTCCTTGGATCATTTTAAGAATAAACGTTTTAATAAATAATCTCCGCACATGCCCTTATTTTGAGATACAGAGACAGTTAAAGAAAGAACCAGTCAATTTAATCAAGAGTTGCAAAATATTTATGTCCCCTCCCCCTTACATATTTTGGTTAACATAATTATTTACGAGCTACCACTGAAAACGATGTAATTTACAAAACCAGATTTTGATACTGACTTATTCTAAATGTTAGCAAGGACCTAGGGTTAGTAGGCGCCTTGGAATATACCAACGGATGTTTGCCTTTAACGTTGCATTCAGTAGCACAGCTATTACAAAACATTACGTCAATTAAATATGCTGATTAAAAAATTTTTGTGTGTTAGGAAACCGAAACCAGAATAAAAGAGTAAATTTAGAATTTTTAATGCAAATTCGATTGGGAATACCAATCCCGACTTGTGTATCCCTAACGCAACACTCAGACGTTCGGCTGTCGAGGACTATCAGTCAGCTTAAAAAAGGGGGCCTATACGATTCTCCATTAAAGAAAACAGCGTAAACTCTTCAATGACTTGCTTATTGCTTCATATTACCCGTCATGAAGTTATAACAGGGAAAAATATTGTCAGTTGGCAGATGTCAAACCAAAGGAAAAGAATAATTTTAAAGCTTTGTAACTATTATAGGTCTCTCAGTTCGCGGCTACTACGCGGAAACTACTTACCCGATTAACTCCAAATGTTGATCAAAAATTAAGGGTAGGTTGTATAGGTATGATCTGGTAATAATTTGGTAAACGATCAATGTGGAGAAACAAATTGGCGGCCTAGTGTTAAAAAGTTATTATTAAAAAACTATTTATCCAATTTATCTCAAATCTGGCACAACATCAATTTGAGATAAATTGGATAGGTAGTTTTTTAGCGATAACTTTTACAAACAAACGGGATAAACTGGTACGAAATCAACTGGTAATATGTTTGTACGAATCCAAGACGCGGAACAAAATGGCGACACAATAAATGTTTGTAATCGTAAATAAAATCACCCTCAGGTTTTACATATCTTCACGTTTTAGCGTCTCTAGATGCCAAAAGATAAACTTCCGTGGGTCTGCCCGTCGGTCTGTCTGTCTGTCTGGCAGTTCGCGGCATAGCTTGAAAACTACTTATCAGATTAAAGTTTAGTCAAAAATTGAGAGTCATATGGGGATGACCTCGTAATATTTTGGTAAAAATCTAATATGGCGGAACAATGTCAAAAAAAATATTACTAAAAAACTAATTATCTAATTTACCTCACATTTTGCACAAAAATCAAGCGTTACATAGGGATGAACTGGTGACATTTTGATATGAATCCAAGATACCAAAACAAAATAGCGGCCTAATAGCCTGAAAACGTTTACTTATTGAATAAATTTTAATTTTTGTACAAGAATTAAGTGTGATATAGAGACAAACCGGTAAAGTTGTGGTATGAATTTAAAAAGGCCAAAGAAAATGGCGGCCAAATTTTTTTTTTAAAAATCAAAAAAATTCAATTGCCTTCAAATTTTGTAAATTAAATGTACAAATGAGATAAACTGGCACGAATTCAACATAAAGTAACAAAATGGCGGCGGGTGTCTATGTAAAAACTATTTATTGAATGTATTTTAAAATATGCCCAAAAATTAAGTGTGGCATGGGTAGAAAGAAACTGGCAAAATATTGGTAGAAATCCAATATGATGACAGAAAATGGCGCCCAATAAAAATGTTCGAAAAGACAGTATATGTAACACATGTATACTGTGACTATGTACTGAACTTAATTGGGTCGCGCTTCCTATTCCTAACAAATGGAACAAAAATCATAACAAGGGAAGTTCCGGGTAAAGGAAATTTGCCGATTTTTTTTACATTATTCTAGAAGCACGGAAGTTTTGGGTTCGATTCCTATTCGAGAACAGATTAATGCATTTTTCTTTATATTTAATTTCAAAATTTTAATTTTTTTTCACTTTGGTTTCGGCTTTCATACTGCCAAAAATTCTTCTCTCCCTTATATATGTTTCAATGACTGAACGTTATTAAAACATTAAGTTCTTTATAACGATTGTATGCCACTGGAGGCAGACTATATTGCTAAGCAGCATAGGAAGAAAGAAACACAAGACCATTAAAACTTAAAAGGACTACTTCCGACAAAACTATAAAGTGTGAAACATATTAAATATTGAGTAGCTAATTCTTCATTTGAAGCTTTAATGTGCATACTAGATTAAAGATGAATATTTTATCATAATAATATTTAAATAAAGTATGATGAAATACAATTTGCGGTTAAATAATTTTTGAAAAGAACCAAGCCTAGCTCGTGTATAGTGTAATAGTAATAAATCATCTTACACATAATTAATTATCTGGGGTATGGAAAAAACTTTAATTAATTATAAATACTTTTGTATAGAAAATTCTTTCTTTGCTTTTAAAAAATAATTGGAGAAATATTAAAATTGTGTTCCTAAAAATATTAAAATTCGCTTTGTTGTAAATTTCATACATAATATAAGATTATACTTTTGAAAGGATACATCTTTCTTATGGTCCAGTACATTCCATATTGTCTTTTATATTCTGCAGGAAAGATTGCTCCTTAAAGCTTCCTTTATGTAAGAAAGAACTGATCCTAGGTCTTGAACAAGCCTATTCTTACAAAATAAGCGACGTTTTCACCTAGTTCGATTTACTTACACTAGTCGGTGTGTTACGGCCTGTTGTCCTTCTAAAATAGATCCCAACCAAAGATTAAATGTCATACTATTTCACGTTCTTGTTTGTAACCTCTACTAAGGGGTGCCATTTCACTTTACACTATGAAGATATTTTCTTAAATGCACGGTGCATTTCTGTTAAAACTTTCTTTAAGATACACTAGTTTGTAAATAAGTAAAAGTTTTGACATCCAAAATTTTTCAATTTTTATTATTTAGATACTTATATGGTATTGTAATTAACGCCTTCAATAAAAACCTCGTAAGATGGATGAGGGGAGCATCGCCAGGCACGTAGCTAAAAATATAGGTCGCGGGGTTCTAGATCAGTCAAAACCATTTCAGCGACTAAAAAAAACAGCGTTTGAGTCAAACCTCAAGAAAACTACTTTTTTTTTAATTGTTGTAAGTGCAGTCGAATAAGTATTTGCCAATATCTGCTAAAGTATTGCAGGTAGAACAATTATTATGAAAATGTGCAAAATTAAGGATATCCTGAGCAGAAATAACAGGGATGAATTTTTTTCTGAATACGATAGTTTATTTCCTCTCGTTGATATCTGAAAATTGTGAACATTGTGAACACATACCAGAATCAAATGTATAATACTTTTTTCATATTTAACAATGAATTTAAAAGAAAAAAACTCCCAGCTTCAGCATATGATAATACTGACCGACAATAAAAAAAGATCGGTGATAAAACTAGCCTAATCTCGGAGATTTTGACCTGTTCGCCCCAATCGTACCGCCAAAATATTTGCGAGGTCTGGTTTTCATGATTCAGGCAGTACTTACTTTTATAATAGTAATAAAACTTTTTTATTAGAAAGGTCTTTCTGGACCTTATTGTAGTTGGCTTTAGCGTATCTACGGTAGTATAATGTAGTATACCTTCCATTCATATTCCAACTAGGGGACCGTTTAATGTCTTATTTCAGCATCCTGTTAGTGAACTATATCGATATGCCGTGCGACTGAGTTAATAAGCCAAGCAACTTTTGTTATAATTGAGGCGATATTACCTTCAAGAGTCAAAAAAGAAATATTACTCCTATAATTAAGACATCCTACGAGTTGCGTATTATTTGGGGTTAGGATCCAGTAAACAACAAAAGCCTTTTTTAAAATGTCTACGTCTCACAAATTTATAGTTGCATCCTCACGACACAGATTTAATATCCTACATGAAACCCATATTATCAGTCTTTACCTACTCCATTGGTCTGCAGATATTTCCTAACCCCAAAAAATATACCACCCTAACAACAAGAAGATCGTTAGCGAAACCGATTTAGCAACTTAACATGTGGGAAAAATCTGCCACGGAGTAGGTATAGACTGACAATATGAATTTCATGCAGGATATAAAATCTATATATGTATCCTGAGAATGCAACAATAAAGTTGCGAAACGTTGACAATTTAAAAAAAGACTTTTGTTTTTATTACTGTATCCTAATCCGATATAATACACCACTCTAACATAAAATCAACAGGATCGTTTACGAAAACCATTTGGCAACTTAATATCTGGAAAATATCTGCGGATCGACGTAGTAGGTAAAAACTAATAACATAGGTTTCCTACAGGATATAAGATATATGCACAAATTAAGATCCGCAACGTCGATAATTAAAAAAAAAAGCCTTGTTTTTTTCTGGATCTTAATGCCAAATAATACACCACTCTAACAATTTTGTTCCATTGTTCAGCCATATTGGATTTTCACCAAAATATTACCAGGTCATCCTCATATGACCTTTCTTTTTTTTCAATTTTTGTCAAGTCAATCGGGTAAGTAGTATTTAAACTATATCACGAACTGACAAACAGGCCGACAAACGGACCGATGGATTTGATAAAACATGTTTTTTGGCATCTAGGGATGTTAAAACGTGAATATATGTAAAATCTAGAGGGTGAATTTTTCACGATTACAAAATTTTTATTGTGCCGCAATTTTGTTCCGCCATCTTGAATTAGTAACTAGTTTTACTAGTTAAGCACTATACCACAATTAGTTATGGCACACAATTTGCAATCATTAAGTAGTTTCTAGATTTTTATTTTGTGCCACTATCTTGGATTCGTACTAAAATTTTACCAGTTGATTCCAACGTAATAACTGATGTTTATGCAAAATTTGAAATTAATTCGACAAGTAGCCTTTTCAAAATACTTTTTCTTAACAGTTCACTCGGCCGCCATTTTGTTTTTGCCATACTCGATTTTGATCAAAATATTACCAGATCATCCCCATATAACTCTTAACCTTTTATCAAACAGACAGACAGGCAGATCGACAGACGGGCCGACGGAATTGATGAAACATATTTTTTGGCACCTAGGGACGCTAAAACGTTAAGATATATATAAAACCTGAAACAGTGGGTGATTTTTTTCGCGATTACAAACATTTTATTTGGCCGCCATCTTGAATTTGTACCACAGTTTTACTAGTTGACCTCTATACCACAGTTAGCTATCGCACACAATTTGAAATCAATTCATTAAGAAGTTATTCAGGCTGAATTTTTAAATATTTTATTAAGCCGCCATTTTGTTCCGCCATCCTGGATTCGTACCAAAATATTACCAGTTTATTCCAACATAATACTTTGAAATTGGATGAGCAGTTTTTTAATAATAACTTTTTTAACGTTTCACTAGGCCGCCATTTGGTTTCGCCATATTGGATTTTTACCAAAATCTTACCAGGCCATCACCATATGACCCTTAATTTTTGACCAAAATTTGAAGTGAATCTGGTAAGTAGTCTTTAAGCTATGCCGCGAACTGACAGACAGACAGAAAGACCGACAGACGGACCGACGGAGTTGATAAAACAATATCTTTTGGCATTTAGCGAGTTAAAACGTAAAGACGTGTAAAAGTGAGAGGCTGACTTTTTTCACGATTAAAATATTTTCAACTCAATTTCGATTTCAAAGTCAAAGTAAGCTTTATGGTTTAAAGAAAAAATCTCGTTAACAAAGCTGTAAAAAAATGTGTAAAATTTAGGCTAATTATACCCATAAAATGTAAATAAATAATATAAAAAAAAATAAAAATAAATAAATATATGCACATATACAATATATAAACATACATATATATATATATATATATATGTATATATATATATATATATATATAAATATATACATACATAGGCACATGCATACATGTTCGGCCATTTTTAATTAGTACCACGATTTTACTAGTCGATCCCTGTACCACAATTGGTTATGGCACACAATTTGAAATCAAACTATTAAGCTTTTTTTTCAGGCTGAATTTTTATATATTTTATTAAGCCGCTATTTTGTTCCGCTATCTTGGATTAATACCAAAATGTAACCAGTTGATATCATCTGCTGATGATGCTAACTTGGTTAGCGAAACGCGCATCCAGAACGTAACAAGTTGTGGTGTAGTGTGGTTAGAACTCTTGTATTTTGATCAGTTAATTCCAATTTAATACTAAGCCGCCATTTTGTTTCGTTGTGTTGGATTTTTACCAAAATGTTACGTGTTAAGTTATTCAGGTAAATAGATTTTTAACTACGCCGCGAACAGACAGACAGATCGACGGAATTGAGAAAACATGTTTTTCATCATCTAGGGACCCTGAAACGTGAAGATCGTGAAAAAATCTTGGAGAGAGATTTTTTCACGATTACAATACTTCCCCTTTTACGAGGGAAGTAAAAATGGGCGCCCCACATTTGCTGTAACACTTGTGCCAACTTTCTTCGAAATTAGATTAATGGAAGAAGTCGATCTTGCTATACCTATGGTTTGGCGGGAATCAAAAGACCATACATCTGATCGGTATTTTTATCTTACACCTCCAGTCAGCAAAGGTATTTCAATGGAAAATAAGGCTAAATTGAGATATCCAAATTTATCGTCTGTTATTCGTCCTGTGCCCCATAGTGATACCTTGCCTATTCCCGTTTCGCTGGAGAAATATAGTTTTGATAACGCCGAAGAATTAAATGTCAGAGACGCCGATCCCTCAGTCTTTGAATAGCAAGGGACCACACAAAATAACGCAATCCGGGTTAAGTGACCTTATAAGAGACTTAATTTGCCCAAACAAAAGGCGGAGTTGTTAGCATCTAGATTACAACAAAGGAACCTGGTTGGTGATAAGGTAAAGATGTCTTTTTATAGAAGGCGTCATTAATCAACCCCTTATGATGCCATTTATTAAAGTGGAAAATGACTGATTTGAAAGTAATAAGCTTGGTATGCAGTTAGGACATAGAAAGTTATGCTGCTTTCTTTGAACCAAATGGAATAGCCGAGCTAAAATGGATCACTATAAAAGAAAAGTGTCGCCACAAATCTTTTGAACCGGGAGCGAAAAATATTACAAACATTCCTTTAGTTCCTACAGATAAAATTTTTCTTTCACCATTACATATTAAACTTGGCTTAATGAAAAGCTTTATTAAATCTAATAAACAGAGATGGTCCAACCTTTACTTACCCAAACCAAAAATTTCCCAGAATAGGTGAAACCAAATAAGACAACTTCTCAGGGATTCAGAATTTGACATTGTACTTGACGGGCACGAAAAAGAGGCATGAGATGCCTTTAGAACGGTTGTATTCCATTTTCTAGGAAATAAGAGAGCAGACAATTATCCAGAAAGTGTAAATACACTTCAAAAGTCTTTCAAAAAGATGGGATGTACTATGTCGGTGAAAATACATTTTCTACACTCCCACCTAGAATACTTCCCCGAAAACTGTGGGTTAGTGACGAACACGGAGAACGGTTCTATCAAAAAATTGCCAATATGGAAAAAGGGTATCAGTAGAAGTGGAACGTTGCAATGTTGGCGTAATACTGCTGGACACAATGTTCCAGAGAACCCGGAAGCTGCATGAAACAGGGAAGTCAAAAAACGATAGAAAATTGATTGTTTGAATAACTACAATATTGTTAAGTGGTAACAAAGGTAATAGTTTATAGAAATCCAAATATTAATTAAGCATTCTTTTAGAATAAACTTCATCAAGTTGCCAAATTGTGTGTATATGCAATAAATGGTATTAAAAATTGTACTCTTGTTTCTTATTTACAACCTCGTAAAATTTTTCAAAAAATATTTTGTCAAGTACAATTCAAAAATCTTATTTTTATGTAGGCCCTATAAAAAAAACTCTAAATTTGTTGGTCAGTGAGTTGGTTTTATTTATTTATCTATTAGTTTTAACCTGCAAACTTTTTTTTGCTTAATATTTTTACGGTTTTACATATTTAATAGTATTTTTATAAATAACTGCTTAGTCACATTTTCGGTATCGTGTTAGCTTCCTAGTGGGTCTGGGAACTATATTCTTTATGTGGTAAAGAAGTACTTTCTCGTAATTAATTGTCGACAATCTCATGACTGACCGCAAATAAGACCCTTAAAAATTATGGTAGTGGTTTATATTTAGCTGGACATTTTGCATCACTGAAAATCTTTAAATATCTACTTTTTAATGAGTGTTTAATTTTTTCTTAAAGGTTTTCCTTTTTTTTTCAGAATTTTAATATCCCCTGTTTGTCAAAATCGGATCGTTTTCTGAAGTAATTTTTTCAATCAAAGGCTAATTCATAATCTTCCTATTCGTCATCTATCATCGTGTTTCGTAGACATGAAGAGAAGAACTTCTAAATTGAGTGAAAATAGATCACGTCGAAAAATCTGCCATTTTCACTTGCAAGCTATCGTATATGCTCAGTTTACAGATAAAAGTTAATTATCACATGTTGTAGCTTCAGATTTCCCATTTCAAATTCATTTTTGGCTATCAAAATATAATAATTTTCAATTTTTCACATAATTCACAATTTTCAGATTTTCTCTTAAAACTATTAATGTCTCACTGTAGTAATGTATAGCGAAATATTAATTTACCTGATATGCAAAACCAATTCCTTACTATTTTTTTTCGTTGTAAATAAAGCAATAACTGGCAAAAATTTTCTATATTATTAACTTCATTAAAATATTTCCCTCATACGTAAAATTTGCCACAAGAGGTATACAATTTTCACAGAATTACAGCGATAAATTCAAAGACGTTTATTTATTTGAATGCAGAACAAACATATATTTTATGACTACAACATGTTTTTTTCTTTCTATAAGTCAAGGAATCATATTGTTTTAAAATTATAACAATTGTACTCTCTATTTTATTGACTGACATATGATTTGGTAAAAATGTTTAAATAAAAAAATATTTATTTCTATAAGAATACTTTTATTCAGCAATACTAATATATTCTTGTTTAACCCGATAATTCGGAAAAGTGCATTGTTGCTTAAAGGAAACCGAATTCGTTTCTTTTCTTTTCGGAAAACAAAGAAAACCTCTTATGCAGTTTTCAGGCATCGCCTTTTCCGAATAATCGCCAGTTTTGAATGCACTAGTGGTATTATATGCTTTTCAGTCATGTACATTTTGTTATTAATTATTAAATACACGAGTGCTATATCAGAAAGAACGACGTACCTATTAAAATAATTTTTCCTGCTCAAAACAAACATATAAAACTTACACAGACAAATCAGTTGATATCGATATAAAATAAAAATAAATAAATAAAAATGTATTTTATTTCGAAAATTAGTTTTACAAAAAGAAAGAAGTACCAAATAAGTGAAAAGAAAAATTTTTTGCGTCAACAGTGGCACAGTCTAGCCAAAGGCTACTCTACTGAACCACGATCAAACCAAAAAACAAATATAATAAAAAAAAATTAAGCTAAACAGCATATATGATAATAATTATTTAATACTAGGCGAACTGCGGCATGCTCATCTAAGATAGGAGAAATAAGCAAAAAAAATAATATCAGTAGCAAAGGATTAATGACTATCAAAGGTAATATCAAACGTTAATTTGAAGATCAAAAAGTAGTTTTTTGTATTTATTTTTAAATAACAGTTTGTTAAAGTTTAAATATTCCCTTGGCAAAGAATTGTAATACTTTACAGCATTGTAAGTGAAAGATATCTTAAACATAGCGCTTCAATGATGAGGCATTGTGATTCTGTCAATATTACGAACATTGATAGCATGAACATTTGAACGAAGAACTAATTTGGCTTGTAATGGAACGGAAGAACCCTGGTTAGAATAGATACTTTTTAGAAAATTGGCGAAATGTAGTTTTCTTCTATTTTCCATTTTCAACCATTTCAGTTCATTAAGCTCAAAAGATACATGGTCATGCTTTCGTAACCCAAAAATAAATCTACAGCAAGCGTTTTGTACCTTTTGGATACGAAGCCTATCTAATGTATCTAAACACGGCCCATAAATAAAATCACAATAGTTAAAATTAGAGAGGACAAGTGACTCACAAAGCATTTTTTGAAGTTAAAATCTAAAATATGACTATTAGTATAAAGTATTTTAAGATTTATATATGATTTCTGTATAAGTTTCTTAACATATTCCTTAAACCTTAACTCAGAATCAACAAAAACACCTAGGTTTTTTGCAGAATTTACGACAGAAAGCTGAACTCCATTTACCTCAATTTTTAGATTTTCTTTAAGAAAAGAGACATTATTTTTATTACCAAAAAGCAATAACGTTGATTTAGTTGGATTAAGATTTAGGTTATGATTCTTTGATAAAAGCGGAAGTGTATTTAAATCTTGGTTAATCTTGGTTAATAAGGTCAGAAGCAAGCAAATAGTCGTCACGATAAAAATGAAAATAAATTTGTGTATCATCACCGTATGTCTGTACCTTACAGTTGTTAAGAGATTTTAATATGTCAGCGGTGTACATTATAAAAAGCAGAGGCCCTAAAATTGATCCTTGGGGAACACCTGATAAAATAGGTTCCTTTTTAGAAAAAGTATGATTAGACGAAATAACTTGACAACGATTTGACAAATAGGATTTAATTAAACAAAGAGACTCATCGTGAAAATCATAATATTTAACCTTTGATATAATTAATTTGTGGTTAAGAGTATCAAATGCATTCGAAAAATCTAACAGCATAAGTGCACTGCATTGTTTTTTATCAAATGCGGAAAAGAGGTCATCAGTTACATTCGCGAGAGCGACCGCCATACTAAAGCCTTTTCTAAACCCTAAATTAGATATAGTGGGCGGTGGTAAATATTATACATTCTGATTTTAAGATGAAAGCCTCAGAAAACACGTAGGCTTTAGAAAAGCTAATCTGTGTATATGATGAAATGTAAAGAATAATTACTCCAAGAAATGAAAATGTCATCTTACATGCTAGTCATGCTACTGATATTAAACCAAAAAAGCTGCCTTGTAGACAGCCAAAGAAGTGTTTAAGTTTCTTTTTAAATTAGTACGAGTACATTTAGTTGTCTATTAGTCTTTTCAGACCAGCCTCGTACATTTTGTCACCATGAGTCATTAATCGCGTTACGTTACATTTTGCATCTGAACTTTTTTAAGTTTTGATGACATGTGAGTCGGCAATGTGCCATATTCTGGAGAAGAATTTACAATTTCAGGATTTTTGTATTCTCTCATTAATAATAATGGACAGGGAGAATACGAAAATAGTAAAATTATTTTATGGAAGTGTTAACACTTTACTCAAACATATTAATTAAAATTTAGTGACTGTTGGGTAGCAGAATGCAATGCAACGGGAAAAATGATACATGGGGAACCAGCATTTGCTGACAATTCATGTAAAATTTTGTTAGATAATAATATTTACATTTTACGGAAAAACTGTATTCAAGTGGTAGGCAATTTTTTACCATATTTCACAGTTCTGTCGAAACGGAGAGGATTGCACTATTAGAGTAAGCAGACTGCCGAATTAGTGTACTCTGACCAAATCCGTATGAGGCAAATACAAGGGTCATGAAAGTCACTCTGAATACATTAATATATGTGTACTGCATATGATATTGTTTTTTTCTTAGTTGCCTTGTCATTATTTTTGTGCAAGGCTATATTATATTTGCTGTAAAATGGTATTATAATATCAGTTATATCCATGAAAGATAGATATAAAGGATGAAGATAGATTGTAAACCAAAACTTTACGGCTCATATTCAAATTTTACTTTAACGTGCAAAACTAATTTTATTATATTTTTAGTGTTCGATTCTTCTGGAAAAATGCCTAGCGGAATTTTATATGGATCATCACACGATTTAGGCAACTTTGACGAATGCATAGAAATACAAGTGCCATACGCTGACGACGAGTTCTACGGACAATATTGCATGGCCCAGTTTATCATAGTACCTCCAAAAGACACAAATATAGCTCATGGAAGTAATTATTATGAGAAAAATGACTATGCCCGATATTACAACGAATCCATGTGGGAGAAACTTATGGTAACTTATCTTATTCGATAACAATTTTTAAGTTATATGTATCATAACATAGGCTTTCACGGCTGAAGCTAATTAAGAAAGACGGTCATGATTCTTGGGAATTACTTTTCGGCGACTCGCTTAGAGTTGCACAAGGCGTGTATACGTATCCTCGCTGCACTAAATAAAAACACTGAATGAGCTCCGGTGAGCAAAGTTCTGGAATTTCACTTCACTGATTGGTTTCCACCATGGACATAATAACAGAGAGACCCTACATATTGTGCCGTTTTATTCATAAAATCGTGTATGTTTTGATGCAGTGATTAAAGTACAAAATCGGTAAATTTCCTTTACCCGGAACTTCCCTCCGTTTGAAGCTTTCCTTTTATTAGAAGTAATGATGTGTGTTCAAATTTAGTTAAGTACATAGTCATTTAGTAATACATATATACCGTCTTTTTAAACATTTTTATTAGGAGCCATTTTGTTCCATCATACTGGGTTCCGACCAGTGTTTCACCAGTTAGCTAGGTGAATGGCGCCGCAGGCAAAAAGAGCGCCACAGACGAAAATTTTTCGGGGTGCTACGCCCAAAATGGCTATTTTTTTAACCTTTTTATGACGTTATGTGTTTTTTAATACTTAGGGGAAATAATATGAATTTATAAGATTTGAAATATATTTTTTGTTCTTAAAAAACAGTTATGTTACCTATATCTTAAAGCTAATTTCTCTTCGATCAATGCAAAACCATTTCCGCCTCCAATGATCCGAACGCACTAATTTGCATTAATTCTATAACAAGCGAACAAGCGCCTGCAGCCGGCAGCAGCAGTTTTATGCCGCTCCCATCTCTATTTGGCTTACGGATATTCACTATTGCGTTGCCATAGCAACTGCCGTAAACAAATCTAAGTGCGAAAGCCGGCGTGTGGGTGGAGTCTGATCAATACCTACTAAACAACGAGTTGAGGTGCTCTTTTATATCCTCGAGAACAAGTAGTAGATATAGTAGTAGTAGTAGATCAAATAAACCCTATATGTTTATTTGCTGAAATTTAAAAAAATGCTCATTTAAATATGTCCCTGTAAATAACCCGTACCTTCTAATGAAGGTATTGAAATAACATAGGCCTAAATTTTATGACGTCACGTGTAAGCGCGTAGGCCTCCTTGTTTAGTAGGTATTGGTCTGATGCGGAATTTGTTACTGCTGATTGTGATTCCTTAACGGGTAGCTCTTATGAAAAGGTGTTCAGCGCGCTACGTTTTAAAGTCATTATTATTTTTTAAGTGTATAACGCACTAGTCTGATAATGTAAGTAAAGTAAGTAAATAATATGAATCTATATAAAACATACTACATTTTTTATAATAAAAATGTTGATTATAAAGTGCTTATTATTTTAAAAATAGTTTTATTTTTAAGTAAATTGATTGGAAAAAGTAGGTGAAGCGGCGCTTCACCCGCGTCCCCTGGCGAGCCGCCACTGGTTTCTACCTCTGTCACACTTGATTTTGGGCATAGTTTAAAATAAATTCAATAAATAGTTTTTGCATTCACACACACCAACATTTTGTTACGTAATGTTGAATTCATATCAGTTTATCCCTATATCACATTTATTACTTCTGCAAAATTTAAGTCACTTGACTAAGATTGTTTAATTTTAATTTTTTTAAAATTTCATTTGGCCGCCATTATTTTGCCATCTCGAATTCGTACCACAACTTTACTAGGTTTTCTAAATATCACACCTAATGTTTGCACAAAATTTGAAATTAATTTAATGTGTAGTTTTTTCAGGCTGATTTTTGAAATATTTTATTAGGCCGCTACTTTCTTTTGCTATCTTGGATTCTTACTAAAATGTTACTAGTTCATTTCTATATAACAAATAATTTTTGTGAAAAATTTGAGGGAAATCGGATAATTAGTTTCTTTAGTAATAATTTTTTTAACTTTCACTAGGCCGCCATCTTTTTCCGGCATATGGGATTTTTACTAAAATATTACCAGGTCATATGCACATGATCCTTAATTTTTGACTAAAATTTAAAGACAATTTAGTAAGTAGTTTTTAAGCTATGCTGAGAACTGGCAGACAGACCGACGGAATTGATAAAACATATCATTTGGCGTCTAGGAACGCTAAAACGTGAAGATGTATAAAAACTGATAATGTGATTTTTCACGATAACAAACATTTTATTTGGCCGCCATTTTGTGCCGCCATCTTGAATTAGTACCAGAATTTTGCTGGTTCGTCTCTATACCACAGTTAGTTGTGACACACAATTTGAAATCAATCCTAGTTCTTTAATAATTTTATTAAGCCTCCATTTTGTTCCACCATCTTGCATTCGTACCAAAACTTTACCAGTTATTTCGTATGTAATACTTGATTTTTATGCAAAATTTGAAATAAATTGGTTAAGTAGGTTTTTAGTAATATTTTTTTTATATGTCATTATGTCGCCATTTTGTTTCCCCATACTGGATTTTTACCACAATGTTACCAGGTCATCCCCATATGAGCCTTAATTTTTGATTAGCTATGCCGCGAACAGACAGACCGGTAGACAAGCAGACAGACGGACTCAATTGAAAAAACAGGTTTTCAGAAACGTAATGACCTGAAAAAATCACGGAGTGATTTTTTTACGAATAAAATACTTCCCTTTTACTAGGGAAGTAATAAACGTGTAATGAAAGTAAGTTTGACAAGGAATAAAATATCTCTCCTTCTTGTCGGGTACCACAAAGGGCATAACTGTAAAATTATAATGACAGACTTCTTTCCTCCTTGCGTAATATTATAAATATTTATTTCTTAACCCATTTGTATAACAATCCTTTTACTGTCAATCAAAATTAAAATCTATTATTACAGCGAGCATATTTAATAACATACCTAATCTATTTTTTTATATTATTACATTAAAACCGTATACATAAGCTCGTTTATCTTTGTTTAATTGGTTGTGGCTGCAAAACAACGCAAATCTCTCAGAAGATATTTTAAAATAATTTATTGTAAGAAAGGTATAATCTTTATGTCAAATATGTTATATATATATATATATATATATATATATATATATATATATATATAATATACCTGTGTTCTTTGAATCCACCTACATTGGTTTTGCCTAGGAACTTATGAATATTATTATGTAGGTTAAGAAAAAAGGGCAAGTCTGTAATTTTGCTGCTTAAAGAACGGTAAAATAGCAATTACATGTCCTATTAACACTGAAATTAATTAACTCTCCTTACAAATAAGTAAATAATAGGAAAAATCTAATATTGTGTACGCCATATAATATTGAAAAACAATAACATTTTGACTTACCTGAGAAAAGAGACGTAAAGAATGGAATAGTCCACATATGATACACTTCGCACTTGCGCATCATAATGACCGAGAACACAAATAAATGTTTTCAAAAATCATTCAATGACCCAAAAACAATGCTTTTACTCAAAGCAACACCGCTTTGCTCGGTTTGCGGCGGTGTCGGCGGCATTATATGAAATAAGAAAAGAGGTTATTTGAAAGCACATTTGTTAATAATAATCATATATAGCTAAAGAAATATTACAGAGGTTATTATTACAGTTTTGGAACCACTCTAAATTAATTCTAATTTTACCCCAGCATATATAAATTGTATTCTATGCATGGACATAATCAGCCGTATTCACTAAAGAAGTTTAAATTTAAACCAGGTCTAACTTGACAGTTATGGGTTTAAGATGACATTTCTATCAAATGAACAAATAATTTTTCTAAATGTCACAATTATAAAATGACAGTTACACAAGCGAAACATAACTGGCGAACTACGAGTTTTGAGCAGCATGGTAACTAGACCTAGTCTAACTATTAAACCTTTTTAGTGAATACGGTGGAATGTGTCTATGTAAGATAGTTGGACTATGTATCTAAATCGACCATATGACAGTAGACCAATCAAGTAATAATTTTGTCATTGTATTATTTCGTTCAAATCATTACAATTCAGTCTCTCTTTTATGTCCATGGTGTATGTCATACACGTAGACCTGTCAGCATAATGCCAAACGTCTGTACATTATAGAGTGGTATGCTCTAAATTGCTCTGGGCGTTATTTATGGCTATTTTTATATTGGTAAAACAAAATATGATCAGTTGACTCGTACTTTAAATTGCCTTTTATTAACTAAAACCTAACCCAACGTAACTAAAATAATTCGAACTTCAAGTGCAACGATGAAAATCGGTTGAATACAAAAATAAACTACAAATAGGCATAGATTTATTCATAAGTCCAGAGCACTTCAAACATGCCGTGTCTGTACTGATCAGGGCGTTGGCTTTAGGCGACTAGACACAACAGAAAAATGATTTCGATTCAACTTCCTGCATATTTAATGTTATGAACAATGGTCGCTTTTGATTACATCTACAGAAAAACCACGGAAGGGGGCGATCGAGTAGATTTCAAACTGTTGCGGTGCAAAACGACGATTTTGAAATATCAAAAAATATTACAAATATGAATTGTTACTTTCCTGTTAACATGTTGCATACAAAATTGATTTCTAAATGACCATATTGGATCTGTGGAATATTTAGGTAAAACTGTTATGCATATTACAAATGGATATACAGGCAGAGTGGCGTATTTAGGGGGTGTGGGTAAATCCTCTCCCTCCTTTAGAGCTAATAACCCAAGCAAAATACTTGATCGTAAAAATTATTTTACAAAATTATTACTTATAAGTCTGAATTTTTTTTAGCTCATTTTCGTGAGGGTATTAAGTTCAGGTTGTGTTACTAATAAAAAGCAAGGACTTTGTTTTTAGTCCCCAAATATAAATGCTTGCTCCCCCCCCCCAGGAAGGCAATCTTCTAAATATGCCACTGATACAGAGTGTTGATATTTTGCAGGTCTATTTTAGTTCTTGTGTCACAAATGGTTAATTTTTTGTTTTGCTTTCTTCTCATTTGATTGAAAGATTCATTATATGTTATAATATGTTAAATACGCAGTAATATAGTTACAATTTTGTAAAAGTGATTTGCATAGATTGAATTTAAATATTGGTAGTTAATTAAGCAAAACAAGAATAGTTAATACAAGGTATTAACCATGGAATGTCTTTCTGTATATATATATATATATATATATATATATATATATATATATATAAAACAAGCAACATTATGCATATTCAGGACAAAACCCATTTTTACACTTAACAGGTATTCAATACAAATACAAAAGGATAATGTGCGTTTACCGATGTTTTGAACAATGATAGAAAAATAATAAACAAACAAGAAAAAAATATAAGATAAATTGATAGCATGTGGTTCCTATACATTCCTACAACATAAAACAGTGAATTTTAAACTTAAGATATATATAAGATGTTATTCCTTATATGTCACATTTGGTTTAAAATACTACAGTAAATATTGCTTAGTTTATTTGTGTCTAATTTTGAATTAATTACATTTTGTTTTTTTTTTAATATGGCACATTTTAAGAAACAATCTATTTTTATAATTATCGTTCTGTTCCAGTATCTTGACATTACTATAGTCAAATTTATGCCCCGTTTTTGAGTGATGCTCTACAAATGCTCACGAATTTTTGCCAATATGGCAATCACTTTTATGTTGAGTTACTTGTTGCTTCAACCATTGTGACGTTTGACCAACATAACAACCGTCACAACCCAAGCACGACATTTGATAAACACAATTGGTTTTATATACAGATGGAGTTTTTTCTTTGACCTTTGAAAATAACGAGTAATTTTGTATTGGATTATATTTGGCTATTTTTATACTAGAAAAAGGTTTAAAAAGTGGAATAATTGAATTAGTGAGTTTGTTTATATAAGGAATCCTGATATATTTTATTTGTTGTTTACTATCTTCTGTGGGGCCATCATAAAAGCTTGTGTTATAAATGAGCTTTTTTAGAATGTGTTTAGGGTAACCATTGTTCACAAATATATTAAAAAATTTGTTTAGATTATATTGTATATAAATATCATCACGAATGTGGGTTACCCTGTTTTTCATTGCAATGATAGTATTGTATTTTTGATTGGTTGGGTGATTTGTAAAATAATTAAGGTATCTACCTGTTGATGTATCTTATGACTTTTGTATCTAAAAAGGAGACACTTTTATGTTTTTCATACTCAATTGTAAATTGGAAAATGGCTGTTAAGCGAGTTCAAAGTATTCAACATATCTTGAATTTGATCAGTTGCAACAGAACAAACCAGATCATCTACGTATTTGTAAATAAAAGGCAACTTTGGTATTACTATGTCTAATAAGTGATCTAAAACAATAGTTGCGGGAATTGGAATAATAGGAGAAACCCGTAGGAGTTCCAAAGATTTGTTTGTAAAATTGGCCGTTAAAACCAAAATAAGTATTATTGAAAACAAAATTAATGAGCTCTAAGAAGGCATTTTTTGATAAGGTAGTACATTTTTTAATCTGGGGCCATTTCTGCTTTAAAATATTAATTACCAAATTTAGCGGAATGTTAGTAAACAAAGATACCACGTCCAACGAGATTAAAACATAGTTTTCTGGTAGCTGTAAACCACTGACAGCATTTACAAATGTGAAGGTGTCCTTAATATTGTAACTGGACTTATCTTCAAAACTCAGTTTTAAAATGTTAGCTAAAGATTTTGATAAGTTATAAGTAGTAGAGTTAACTGAACTAACAGTTGGCCGTAAGGCCACATTAGGTTTGTGTATTTTCGGTAAGCAATACAATTTACGAAAAGAAGAATTATATGTCATTAAATGTTTGGCGTCTATTTCAGTGAGTTCTTTTTTAATTTTTAATTTTTTTACTAAGTTGTTATGAGCTGATTGTATAGAAGTTGTTGGATCTTTATTCAGCCTCACATATGCAGACGTGTCAAGCAATAAGGTTTCAGTCTTACCAGTGTATTCCACTTTGTCCGTCGCAACAGTACAGCCTGCTTTGTCGGATTGTAAAATATATAAATCCGGATTATTTTTTAAAAACTTACTGGTTTCTTTGTACATTTGTTTCAAGTGGGAAGTGTGTCCCGTGTTTGATTTTTGAACAAAATTCGTGACTATATTAGTAACTCTAGCACTAAAAATACCTTGTGAGTCATTAGGAATTTCTTCTATAATATTTTCAACATCAGCTAAAAAGGAATGTATAAGAACCACATGCTATCAATTTATCTTTTTTTTCTTGTTTGTTTATTCTTTTTCCATCAAAACATCCGTAAACGCACATTATCGTTTTGTATTTGTATTGAATTCCTGTTAAGTGTAAAAATTGGTTTTGTCCTGAATGTGCATAATGTTGCTTTTATTGTTCTTGTTTTATAATATGTTCGACTAACTCTAACATTGTAAGTATATTTTAATGTGCAATGTAACTGTATATTTCAATGTGCAATGTAACTGCATATTTTCTGAGGTATGTTAATTAAGATAAATTTATTGTTTCTAGTTGTCTCCTGATGAAGTCAATAAAAGTTTTGACGAAATATTGAGATCTAAAATAAATAGGGTTTGAATAGTGACAAACCGCTTACCTGAAACTACTGACGTAATATATATATATATATATATATATATATATATATATATATATATATATATATATATATGCACACCAAATTTTAGATTTATATATCTAATTATCTAATAGAACAGTTAAAAACTGCAATTCAATTTCAAAATTGAATAGTCTCTAATTGTTGAGCAAACCAACTGAATTAAATTAAGTTTTTGAAATGTAGTGTTTTTTTATTTCTTTCGTAAAGGCTCGAAAAAGTTATTTTTTAAATAAGAAATTCCATTTAATTTCATAATTAAAGGATTTTAAAAAATACAACATTAGGTTTTTTTTATGTTTACTTTTGTAATTAAATATAAAAACGCGACTATATTCAAAATTAAAGCCAAATAGTAAAAAAAATCTTATTTTTAAACAAAAATGGATTAAATTTTATTTCATGTTTTAATAATATTTTTCAATAATGAGAGATATTATTAGTTGTCTAAATTCCCTTTTTTGTTTAAAAATAGGCTTTTTTGGTATTTCGCTTTGACTTGGTTATAATCCCTTTTTTATTTTTTAAATTATGGTTTTCAAATAGAATGAAAATATCATTTTAGTGCCATTTGAAAAGAGTAAAAAACCTATATTTTAAAGATTCAAACATTCAATTTTACCAGTTTGCGCAAAAACTAGGATCGATTCAATTTTGAATCACAATTGAATTACAGTTTTAAACTGTCCTATTCATACAAAGATCTAAAATTTAGTATACTTATTAGCAATCTGTAGAAGTATCTTTTCACAAGTTTTTATCAAATTTCAAACTTCAACTTAATCACAAGTAAAATTATGAGGAAAATTCAAATATTCTTCATATCATGTAGTTTTTGTGGTTGTATAGGCTAAGTATTGAACATAAATGTCTGAAACCAGTGCAGTATTGTTTGAAAATTAAGAAACACCTTTTGTTTTATTCCAATCGGACCAATAGGAGCTGCTCTACTTTTGTCTTTGTAAACTGTCAAAATTGTCATTTTTCGAATAAAGTAAAAAAATATGTCTTCCGGTCGTTGTGCAATAGAAAAACTCAGGATTCTCTTTCTTTCTGATCCTTTCAACAAGTTTATACAAAAAAAAACTAAGGGGAAGATCAGTTTTTTTCCACGAAAATTACCAGTAAATTAAGGTATCAAAGGGTTCCCAATAGAGTAGTAGATTAACTTCACTAAAAATATTACGTAAATACATATGCATGACTTCTTTAGTCGTGAGTCACTTTTGGTCCATATATATTTTTAAATTTTCTTCCAATAACTTCTCTGAAATATAGTAAAACTGATAATAGAATACCAAGATTCTTGCCAGTGGCGGCTCGTAGATTTAAGAACGGGTGAAGCACAACGTAGCCACTCCCAAAATGGCTCTTTTTTAACCTTTTTATGATGTCCATATCCATAGCTTTGGAGCGTTTTTTAATACTTAGGGGAAATAATATGAATTTATAAGATTTTAAATATATTTTTTGTTCTTAAAAAACAGTTATGTACCTATATCTTAAAGCTAATTTCGATTCGATTCTATCGATGTAAAACTGCTTCCGCCTCCAAGGATCCGAACGCACTAATTTACATTAATTCTATAACAAGCGAATAAGCGCCTCCATCCAGCCTGCAGCAGTAGTTTTATGCCGCTCCCATCTCTATTTGGTTTACGGATATTCACCATTGCGTTGCCATAACAACTGCCGTAAACAAATCTAAGCGCGAAAGCCGACGCACACTGGTCGAATTTAATCAAATCTTGGCTTAAATAGATTTTTTTTATTTTTAAAAATGAATTACAAAAACGATTATTTCAGACACTTTATCAATCCAGGAATTCAGTAGGCCATGCAAATGACACATACACTTCTGTTTTATTGTTATATTAAATGTCAAAGCTGCATAAAATTACGACATTTTTAGACGCGTTGATAATTAGTTGTTTGGTTTATTGGTTTCAAAGTTCGTTAGATAATATATATTTGAAGTACTTTTAAAAATCAGTTATGGAAGAAGACCACGAAGGTATGTAGTTGCCAAAAAATAAAAATGTTAATATTTGGTTGTATTTTAAAACACATATAGAACCATTAAGTAGGTAATGTTATTTTCTTAGGTGACTTTTAAAAATATCAAAATTCAAAAACCAATTTGTTTGTGTTTTCACCACATTTCCATTATCGCATATTTTTTTCTGTATTGCGTAATATCTCTTTTTATTGAATGCACAAAAAAAGGTTGCCCCAACTTGCCCATAAGGAATTATACAGTGTTTTTAAAAAGTCTTGAACTGGCTAAATTTGGTCAAATTTGTAAGATTCGCGAACGGTTAAGCTTTCGAAGATACATTTTTCTTTCTATTACATATACTTTTACCAAAAAAAATATAAAACCCTTTTTTCTGCTTCAATTCTGAATCTGAAAAAGAATTATTTTCATAATATTTTGAATTGTAAATCTAATTTTATTGAGTTTTACCGTGGTAGGTCTTAAAATTTTTTATGCTCGGACTTATAAACTCCCTGCTGGAGAGCTAACTTTGCATTTCAATATCTTGCACCTGACAAAGTCAAAGTTAACTTCTTTGTGTAGGGGTAATTTTAATCAATAAAACCGTATGCATTTTGTTTTTAGACCAAAATGAACCAGTGTTGTCAATGAGTTACATGAAGCTCTTTGAAATCTTTATAAGTTTCCGAGAAAAAAACCTGGACAGTAAATTTAATCGCTTACGAGCAAGAATTTTAGAATTTACGGGTTCTTCAAACCTAAGCCATGAAGCTAATAATCTTTTAAATGGCTTCTATTATAAATTTAAACAAAAGTGGTCTTCATGTAATAGAACAAAAGATAGGTTTTTGCAGCATCATGGAGAGTGGCTGCATACTGTAGTTCAGTTTAAAACAATTTGTAAAAATAATAAAGGACGAAAAGCGCTGGATTTTAATTCCTGTAGCGAGAGAACCAGAAGACAAAAAACCAAACTATTGAGAGAAACATTTTCCCCGCAGCAATTAGCTTACGCAGCACAAATGAGTTATCGAGTCAACCAGGAAGTAGAAGCCTCTAAATTAATAAAGACCATTTGTGAGGAACCTCAAAAAGCTAAAGATTATTCCAAAGCGTTAAAAACGGAAAATTATTCACAACTTTCCTCAAATGAAGCTCTTTCTCTTGTGGTTGAAGCCAGATTAACAAAATTTCAATATAAACTAATTAGAAAACAGGTGCAAGAAAAAAACTGTTATATTTATCCATCGTATGATTATATACTAGAGGCAAAAAGAATGTGTTATCCTGAAAACATACGTGTAACAGAAAGTTCTGCAGAAGTTCCTGTCCAATCTTTATTAAATCATACGTGTCAAAGACTTTTACTTTCACAAAGGGATGTTCTGCTTAATGTAAATAGCACAAATAATGACATTTTAAACCTAATCTTAGCTTGTAAGTATGGTTTTGATGGGTCATCTGGCCAGTCTGAGTACAAGCAAGTTTTTAATAACGAGTCGCTCTCAGACTCTAGTATTTTTTTTACATCGCTTGTACCTATTCGATTAAGCCGACCAACTGACACCGGAAACATTATAATTTGGCAAAATTCCAGACCTTCCTCCACTCGAATGTGTCGCCCCATAAAAGTTCACTTTTCACGCGAAACCCGCGAATTAACATTGGCTGAAAAACAACATCTAGACAATCAGTTAACAAATCTGACTCCTTTTAAATGCACCATAGATAACATTAATGTGTTAGTAAGTTTCGACTTACATTTAGCAATGATAGATAGTAAAGTAGGAAATGTTTTAGCAGAAAATAATTCTACACAAAAATGTTTTATTTGTGGCGCATCGTCCAAGGAGTTTAATAACATCGACGTTGTTCTTCAGAGGCCTGTAATTAATGCCAATTATTTAAAATTTGGTTTATCCACTCTACATGCTTGGATACGTTCTTTTGAGTGTTTGCTGCATTTGGCTTATAAGTTAGACATAAAAAAATGGCAGGCCAGAAGTGAAGAAGATAAGCAAAAAGTCAAAGACTCAAAAAAACGTATCCAGGAAGATTTGCATTTACGATTGGGGTTAATAGTGGATAAACCAAAACCAGGTTTTGGTTCGTCGAATGACGGCAATACAGCTCGTAGGTTTTTCGAAAATGTAAATGTTGTTGCTGAAGTTTGCCATATCGATGAACAGTTAATTCACAGATTTTATATAATATTGCAGACTTTGTCCTGTGGTTATGACATCGATATAGCTAAATTTCAATGTTATACAATTGAAACTGCACGAATTTTTGCAAATTTATATTCATGGTACCCGATGCCCACATCTGTGCATAGAATATTAATACATGGAGCAGAGACTATTGGTGCTTTTGAAATTCCTATAGGACAGTTGTCCGAGGAAGCACAAGAAGCTAGAAATAAGGACATTAAAAGTTTTCGTTTAAATTTCGCGAGAAAAACCTCTAGGCAAGATAATTTACAGGATATATTTAATCGCCTTCTTGTTTCCTCGGACCCTGTCATATCTGGGTTTCGCAAAACACCACCCAAGTCCAGTAAAAGCCTTTTACCTGATGCTCTTAGGTTAATAAAACCACCTAATATTTGCAACACGCCTTTAAATTTGGATGAAATTTTAGACTCATCAGATGAAGACTGATACTATAAGTCTAAAATTTATTCAAATTTAGGGCCAGTACCATGGAAATAATTGTTGAAAAAACTATTGTATCTATGGTTAGTATTCTCCAGATAAATTTACCCGGAGGTAAAAGTACTGGCACAAAGTTGTATTGGAAACATTTGATGGTTTTACTGATACTGAAAATACTACTTACCTTTGATCTTATAGAACAGAAATTTGACATTGTAAATTATTTTAAATTGAAACCAAATATTAGGCACATAAAAACTGTCAAATTTCTGTTTTATTAGACTATTATAGTATTCCTACTTACCTGTTTACCTATACCTATCCAGCTCATCTTTCAACAGTGGCATAACTAGAAAATTTTAAAAAATGAATTACAACTTAAAAATTTGGTCAGGGGTAGGGCTTGTATGCTCTGTCTCGGGTATACACCAGTATTAATTAAATAATAAAATAATTCATATAACATGTTACCCATTTAACATGTTGTTTATTTATACATACTTTATTTAAACTTTATTGTAGTTAGGCTAGATATTACTGTAATACTGTATACCTTTGGGTTTTAGTATAATAGGTATCAATATTAAGATATTTATTTTTACTTATAGTCATGGTACAAGGTAATAGCTTCTAGTGTACAGACTTTATTCATAGACCACCTAATATTTGGTTTGAATTTAAATTAATTTACCATGTGGTAATTGGCAAATGTATTTGTTTTTTTACTAAAGTTGACTATCGTTTTCATCACCCTGTATAATAGATTTTTTGTTAAATTTGAAAAAAATTAAATTTAATGAATAAATTTAAATAAATTATGTAAGTTTTTTTAAACTTTTAATAAACCATAACATGTAATTCTATTTATGCCAAGATTTTATTAAATTCGACCAGTGTGCGACGTGCGGGGTGAGTCTGATGCGAAATTTGTTACTGCTGATTGTGATTCCTCAACGGGTCGCTCTTATGAAAAGGTGTTCAGCGCGCTACGTTTTTAAGACATTATTATTTTTTGAGTATATAATGGAATAGTTTTGATAGAAAATAATGGTATAATTAAGTAAAAAATGTGAATTTATATAAAACATACTACATTTTTATAATTCAAATGTAGATTATAAAATGCTTAATATCTTTAAAATATTTTTATATTTAAGTAAATTGATTGGAGAATGTAGGTGAAGCGGCGCTTCACCCGCTTCCCCTGGCGAGCGACCACTGATTCTTGCATCGGTTTCGGGACATTATAAAAAGACGATTAGAGAATATATTGAAATAAGCAAGTATTCAAGAAATACATATGCGGGCTATACCTAGTCGCTTGTATAAGTATTGCTTGTGGGGGAGGGTTTTCACAACTTTCATTAGAAAACTGCACCTGAAATTATTAAAATGTGCGGTAAAACTGTCACATTCATCTAATTTAGAGGCAAGACTCGATACAAAAATTGCAGCCAAAAAAAGTTCCTTCTATACTTTATACTACTTATTTCATGTTAGTTTAAGTAAAATTGGCTCTGGGAAGGCTCTTTTTAATCACCAATCCCAAGAAGAAGATTCTTATTAACACTACTTCTATCATTTCCAAACCCCCCTATTAAATACGCTACTGGTATAAGTCGATCTACATGGGGTAGATGGCGCTCTGGTCTGAGTAGTCGTATGTAGTTCGCTCCTGTAAAATTTTGTATATTTTGGTGGTTGGTCAAAGTTGTTAAAGTTGGGAAAGTGTGTGAACAGTGATTTAGGGGTAACTATTATTGTCATAGAATATATTTTATAAAATGGGTAGCAATAAGGCCCCTACAAACCTTAAAGACATGAATGCACGTGTGGATCAAATAGCAACAGATTTCAACAATGGCCTGCGCGCGCTTCGTGAAGAATTCGCAAACTTTGCTAAATCCTCTACACAGAAACCTGGGGATCCCAATCAAAGCAATAAATTCATGGAGCAGCTTAAGCAGTTTCAAGACGACATCAATTCATCCCTTCAAGGATTAGCGAGGGACGTTAGTGAAATAAAAACATCTTTACATGTTTTGCAACTGAAGTTAAAAAATACCGAAATGAAACGTAATGCGCAATGTATTGTAGTTCATGGTCTTCAAGACTCGGAATCGGATTTGTATTTAACGTCAGTAAAATTTTTTAGCGAAAAGTTAAACATTCAAATAAATAAATCCGATATTTCTTTTTGCTATCGGCTCGGTAAACATGACCCAGCAAAAAACCGTTCCAAATCAAGACCTCTGGTAATTCAGTTCTGTAGACGCTGGTCGTGGGATGTAGTCTTTAATAATAAAAAAAACCTGAAAGGTTCCGGACTTGTTATAACTGAGTTGCTAACATCCGAAAATCTAAACCTTTTTAAAGCGGCTCGAGAGTTCTTTAAAAAAAATGCGTGGACTTTTAACGGTTTAGTGTATGTTGAGGTTATGGGCAATCGCCGACTTATTAAATGTGAGAGTGACTTAAGTGCATTAATTGGTGAACAATAGAATTCAGAAATGTTGAATAATATATTATATATATGGTCAGTATTATTTTTTCTTAATTGGTTTAAAACTCTTCTTCAAGAATGTACTCTCCTTTTTAAACATTTTAAGATCTGCCTTTATGTCTCTAAATAAGTTGGGTACTCATGTTGAATATGTACATATAAAAATTCTTTATTCTGTATATTGTATTTTCTTTGAATAGTAAGATGAAAAGATGTCTTGAGAATTTGCAATTGTTTGAAGTCTAACTAATTATTTTTGGTTTAGTTTTTCGGTTAGTTTCTAAACATACTTTCTAGAATTAGCTTTTTTTTATTTTTATAATCACTAATGATAATAATAACAATACAAATGTCTTAAGAATTTACAATTATTGAAAAATTAATTAATTATTTTCGGTTTAGGTATACCCATAATTAGTTATTCGATATATAGTAATAAACATTTACATTTTCCGATTTAGCTCTGCTATTTACATAAATGAAATTATTGGTATTTATTAGTAGCTCAGGGGCGATACATGGAATGCATCTTTTTGTGTTCTTTATATATATATAGCGATATCCTTTTTGATTTAGGTTTTTTTTTTGCGAGAGTCTACCTTTACTATTTAATATATTTTTGTCAATTAAGCACTGGGCGAACCCCTCGTCTGCTCTGCGTTGACTGCTCAGTTGTTATATAAATACCTCTGTCGTGCATTTTTTTTACATACATATTTTATAAGAGTATTAGATTTTGATATCTCGATCATAAAAAGGATTTATTGCCTATCACTGCTATGAATTTATTTTATTAAATATTTTGTTACTCAATGAAAATTGCTCATCTCAATGTTAGATCACTACTTACAGGCTTCAACGATTTTTCACATATTATTTATGCTAATGATTATGATATTATTATGGTTACGGAGACGTGGTTAACTGAACAAATAAGCTCTGATCTGGTAAATATTCCCGGCTATAACTTTCTTCGTAAGGATAGAATTGGTAGAGGGGGTGGGGTGGGCGCTTATATAAGAAAATCGTTAAATTATCATCTTATACAATTTAGTTTCCCAATAACCCAATCATTAGAACATTTATTTATACAATTTAAAGTTGGTCATCAAGTTTGTGTGCTGGGTAATTTTTACAGGCCTCCGAGTACCCCGATAAATGACATAATCCAAGATTTTGATAATATTTTATGTGATAGTTTTTTAAGTGCTGATGTATTTTTATGTCTAGGAGATTTTAATGTGAATTTCTTTAATCTTAACAACCCGGTCTTGAACACTTTTGAGTCATATGGTCTTACACAGGTTTTGGAGGATCCCACTAGAGTTACGGAGAAAACTAGCACATTAATTGATCCTATCTTTATAAATAATACAGACCTCATTGAGAAGTCAGGCGTAATATCTTCTGAGGGTATTTCTGATCATAACGTTGTATATATCTCTTTAAATATGCAAGTTAAAAAATCTCCACCGAAAACAATAACATATCGTTGTTTTAAGAATTTTAATCAACAACATTTTTATGACGATTTAAGTAGGTTATCATGGCATCATCTGTTTACAGAGTACAATTTAGACAATAAAATAGCAATTTTTAACAAACATATTTCTGATTTATTCGACAAGCATGCACCAGTCAGAAACGCTCGGGTTACCAAACCAAAAGCGCCCTGGTTAAATGAAGAAATTAAATATTTAAAAAAATTAAGGAAAAAAGCTTGGCAAAAATATAAGAAAAACAGAAATTTGGAAAATAGAAATGATTACAAAATATTGAGAAACAGGGTTGTTGCCGCCATTAGAACTTCAAAAAAAGATTATTTAAGCAATATCACTAGACTAAATAACCCATCTTTAACATGGAGAACTCTAAAAGATCTAAATGTACGTAATAATGTATCAAATTCACTTCCCACTAAGCTCTCTAATCCAGAAAATATTAATTCATACTTTGCATCATTTCTACAAAACGTTTCAAACAAATGTAATAATAAAATTAACTTTTACAATAATAATTCTTTTAACCCACAAAATTCATTTAGTTTCTCATTAGCCAACATAAAGGATATACAGGAGTCTTTAAACAACATAAAAACAAATGCACAAGGTGTAGATAATATTAATATAAAAATGCTCAAGCTCTGTAGTCCATATATCGATCATATAATTTTACATATTATTAATAGTATAATCGAAAATAGTTATATACCTGAACTTTGGAAAACTGCACTGGGAAAACCTATTTCAAAAATTAATAATCCTCAAAATTTCTCTGATTTAAGAATTATAAGTATTTTGCCCACTATTTCTAAAGTTTTGGAAAGAATCATGTACAATCAAATCTTTAAGTATTTTACAGATAAAAAAATAATACCCGATTGTCAAAATGGCTTTCGCAAAAATTTTTCTACTGCCTCCGCCTTAACAGCAGTTTTGGATGATATAATAAAGGCTAATGATCAGGGGATGATAAGTGTACTTATTCTGCTTGATTTCTCAAAAGCATTTGACACTCTGGATCATAGACTCTTATGTGCTAAACTAAAATATTATGGATTGGACAATAATTCGGTAAATTTTATTAACTCATTTCTAAACGATCGGTCTCAAAAAATTTGTTATGAAAATGTACAATCAGATAGTGTACGTATACATTCTGGGGTTCCACAAGGGTCTATTTTGTCTCCCCTACTTTTTATTATTTATACTATAGACATTATAACATCCTCCACATCATGCAAAACTCAGGCCTATGCAGATGATACACAGCTCTATTACTCTTTTCGCCATACAGATATTCCACAAGCTAGTTATAACATAAATAGTGACTTGGAGACTATAAAATCACTTTCTGAAGAACATAATTTAAAACTAAATTCCGAAAAGTCTAAAGTTATTTGCATAGGTACAAAAAATAAAAGAAATTTTGTTAAAGAAAATTTAAATTTGCAAATTAGTAACATTCCTTTAACTTTTGTGTCAGGTGCTCGGAATCTGGGATTGTTTGTGGACGAAGATTTAAGATTCTGCGAACATGTAAAAAGTATTGTTAAAAAAGCCTTTTGTTCTTTAAAATTAATATATAGTAATAGACATTTATTAAATTTTAATATGAAAAAATTGCTCTGTGAATCTCTAGTTCTCTCCCATTTTACATATTGTGATTTTGTTTACGGTTCTTGTCTATATGAAGCCGATAAATATCGAATACAAAAAGTTCAAAACGCCTGTTGCAGACTAATCTTTAATATTCGTAAATATGATCACATATCCAAAAAAATCTCAGAATGCAACTGGCTTAATATGAATAACCGTAGAATACATCACTTGGGAAATTTTGTACATAAACTTTTAAATACTACACAGAACTCTAATATTTTGCAACAGAGATTTGTTTTTCGTAGCCATATTCATGATAGAAATGTTAGATTCAAAAACAAATTTACAATGCCTCAGCATAAAACAGCTCTTTTTAGGAGAAGCTTTTCATACAATTCCATTAACTTATACAACTCTTTGCCGGACGAATTTAAGCGTTACAATTTCAATAAATTTAAATATAAATTACGTAATCACCTTTTCTATGAGCAACTAAATAATAGGTAATAATAATTTTTATCAACTGGGTAAGTTTGCAGCGGTGGGGGTGTGCGCCGAAGTGGAATTCAAAATTTCTGTGGACTCTCTAAAAAAAAAGATTATTTGTTACTATTATATTATATATAATTTTTAGATAGAATTAAGAATAGTGTTTAAAACAAATACTCGATATATAGGTGCCATTTTAAGATAAAATTAATTAACATTTTATAATACTTGGGATGTTTGATTGACTCATCGCTGGTTGAGTGAGAGTAGCCAGAAGGCTAGACTTCGCCGGAATGAGGTTTGTCTTCATCCCTCACATACTGAATTGTTATTTGAGTTGTTGTTTTTTTTTTTTTTTGTTTTTAATCCTTTTTTGAAATAAAAGCCATTTATTATTATTATTATTATTATATCATGCGGAGAACCACAGCAAAATCAGCTCCGCGTTTAGCTTTGGTTTCTGCAGTGGAACAAGTATAAATAACTAACTTTGCTCACCGGAGCTTATTTAGTTTTCTACTCTTTTAACCCTTGTTACAAAGCCTATTAATATAAATATCCCATCTGATCTTATTTTTTAAGAAAGTTTCTTAATAAATCTTATAAATGATGTTTTCTAAGTTTTACGCTTTTGAACTTGCCTAAGCTTCCCATAATGTAGGGTATTAAGCTTTTTTTTATTTTTAAATTTTAATATGTATTTATATTATTAACATTAACATCATATCATTTCCTTGATGATTTTAGGATATTTTCCACATCGTAAACCCGTGATTACCATAGGCAGGGCATAGAAGGGAAAACCAAAAAAAATAATAATTCAATGTAACATCCAATATAGGTAATTTATAGGAATTTTATTCTATACATAATGGTGAAGGCGATATATAAAGTCGCGGAATTACACACAACAGTGTCAGTGGCAGGCAGCGCCTGACAAAGACTTATATAATAGTATAACGATTGGCAGTTGGGGGTTTAACAAAATGTTTAATTGGAATAAAGGCAGCTCAAAAATAATGACGAAATAAACTACATATTTTTTATTATAAAATGACGATTAGTGTTTTATATTAGCAGTTTTTTGGTAATATATATGGTAAAATGGGTACAAATGGCACCAAACAGTGGTATTTATAAACTGACACCTACCTAATGGTACCCTCTAGTAGCTTTCAAAAGGTTAAATAATAAAATATTAAAAATTACAATTATTTAATGATTTAATCTCCAACGTTCGCATCAATTGAAAATCATAGTTGCTTAATAACTCTAGATACAGGTTGTGTATCTCGCTTATTATGAGAGATAGATTTAAATATATATATATATATATATATATATATATATATATATATATATATAAATATATATATATATATATATATATATATATATATATAAATATATATATATATATATATATATATATATATATATATATATTATATATTGTGTTTTCGTGCTGTAACTTTTTATTTCCCGAAATCATCAATTTTATTTTCCTAAATACGGACCTGTACTTTTTATTTTGTTGATTGATCTCACAAAACTAACAATATATCAGCCTTAATATTTTAACAGCACATTCAAATTTTTATATAAGAGACAATGTGTTAGAAAGAAAGACAAAAAACAGAATTCGGTCAAATTCACCATGGAGAATTTTGAAATACTTACATTATTGGATTTGGGAGGTTAGAAGCTTGTAGGAAATAACTTAAAATCCAGGTTCGTTAAAAGTTGATGACGGGCCCCGTTTACGAAACGTCATATTTAAAATCTGATAGCACTACCATATTTTAAACACAAAGTTACTTTGTGAATGTGAATTCACAAGTTTGAAAAATTTTGGGGAATAAAGAAGTTATATATAATTTAAAAAACGCAATATTTTATATTTTCCTATATCTTGAAAACTTTAATAGCTAGACACCGTCGGCAGATCTAATTAGGTTTGTTTCAAAATTGTCTAAACTCTTCCCATTTTAAACTTCTATCTCCTATAATAATCGTCATATAAAGGCTCAAATTCCGGATATACATATATGGTATATTATGTAATTGAAACAATATACTCATTTTTATAAGACTTGGATTTATTAAGGTCATTTCAAGACGATAACTGTTTGTGGAGGTAAGTTAAGGATAAACCAGGTAAGTAGGAATATATTACGAACATTTTCTTCAAGAACAGTTACGGATGTGTCAATAGAAATGTAAAGTAAGAAAAAAGTCAGAGCATTTTTTGTTTAAAATATTTGCATGTGATATTCTTTACTACAAATATAATTTGCAAAATAAATTTTCATAATATTGTCAGTTATTAAGATGAAAGGGAATTAATTACAATTTCCTATTTTCACTTTTTAAAAGCTACCAGACAGCACCGTCGCGACGCGTCGGGTAGGTATGACTTTATAGATACCAATGTGAGGGTACCATTGGTATCCATTATAGGTAGCATACCTACAAAAAAAATCATCAAACAGATCTTCAAAAGTTAAAATAGAAAAGTTCTGGTATTTAATTTCAATTTCCAATAACTTCCTCTTTGTATCAATTCAAAATACCTTAAAAAATACTTACTTACTTAATATATATATATATGTATTTTTTAAGGTATTTTGAATTGATACAAAGAGGAAGTTATTGGAAATTGAAATTAAATACCAGAACTTTTCTATTTTAACTTTTGAAGATCTGTTTGATGATTTTTTTTGTAGGTATGCTACCTATAATGGATACCAATGGTACCCTCACATTGGTATCTATAAAGTCATACCTACCCGACGCGTCGCGACGGTGCTGTCTGGTAGCTTTTAAAAAGTGAAAATAGGAAATTGTAATTAATTCCCTTTCATCTTAATAACTGACAATATTATGAAAATTTATTTTGCAAATTATATTTGTAGTAAAGAATATCACATGCAAATATTTTAAACAAAAAATGCTCTGACTTTTTTCTTACTTTACATTTCTATTGACACATCCGTAACTGTTCTTGAAGAAAATGTTCGTAATATATTCCTACTTACCTGGTTTATCCTTAACTTACCTCCACAAACAGTTATCGTCTTGAAATGACCTTAATAAATCCAAGTCTTATAAAAATGAGTATATTGTTTCAATTACATAATATACCATATATGTATATCCGGAATTTGAGCCTTTATATGACGATTATTATAGGAGATAGAAGTTTAAAATGGGAAGAGTTTAGACAATTTTGAAACAAACCTAATTAGATCTGCCGACGGTGTCTAGCTATTAAAGTTTTCAAGATATAGGAAAATATAAAATATTGCGTTTCTTAAATTATATATAACTTCTTTATTCCCCAAAATTTTTCAAACTTGTGAATTCACATTCACAAAGTAACTTTGTGTTTAAAATATGGTAGTGCTATCAGATTTTAAATATGACGTTTCGTAAACGGGGCCCGTCATCAACTTTTAACGAACCTGGATTTTAAGTTATTTCCTACAAGCTTCTAACCTCCCAAATCCAATAATGTAAGTATTTCAAAATTCTCCATGGTGAATTTGACCGAATTCTGTTTTTTGTCTTTCTTTCTAACACATTGTCTCTTATATAAAAATTTGAATGTGCTGTTAAAATATTAAGGCTGATATATTGTTAGTTTTGTGAGATCAATCAACAAAATAAAAAGTACAGGTCCGTATTTAGGAAAATAAAATTGATGATTTCGGGAAATAAAAAGTTACACGAAAACACATATATATATATATATATATATATATATATATATATATATATATATATATATATATATATATATATATATATATATATATATATATATATATATATATATATATATATATATATATATATATATATATATATATATATATATATATATATATATATATATATATATATATTTAAATCTATCTCTCATAATAAGCGAGATACACAACCTGTATCTAGAGTTATTAAGCAACTATGATTTTCAATTGATGCGAACGTTGGAGATTAAATCATTAAATAATTGTAATTTTTAATATTTTATTATTTAACCTTTTGAAAGCTACCAGAGGGTACCATTAGGTAGGTGTCAGTTTATAAATACCACTGTTTGGTGCCATTTGTACCCATTTTAGCTACCATAAGAAACGGACCATCAAATATCTTGTTGAAATAGAAAAGAGAATTTTGATATTTTCTTCAAAAACGCAGATAACGTGGGAGTCAAAATATAATGACACCTTGTAGATGCTAGGTCAAGTTTTGATAGTCTAAAATAATTTTTTTAAAAAGCAAAACTTTTTATGATCAGCACCATATTTTGGTAAAATTAATAACAAAAAAATCCCATTTGTAAAAAAATATATATATATATATATATATATATATATATATATATATATATATATATGTATATATATACATATATTTATATATATATACATATATATATATATATATATATATATATATATATATAGATATACGTATATATATCTAAAACGAACAAACACTTTCATCCACATTTATTTAATCTCATAAAACACATTTACTAATTCATCTGGAAACACTTAAAAATCTATCTGTAGTTCTATTGTATACTGTTTTCTCTTCAAATACTTATTCTACCTAGTACCATTAACCTAAAATCAGTGATACTACTTAGAAGTAGTTCGTGAAAGTCCAGTTTTTTTTTTGGCAGAGATTATCCTTAACAATCAATACCAATTTTAAAAATGCACATTTTTTATTCTTTAGATAATAATACGTTTAATTGGCGAGTCTTGCTATACACTCCCACCAATAATTATTGCAAATATAGGAATTATAATAATATTACATGAAACTAAAAAATTAAAAATGCAAAATAAGGCTGATCTACATATTTTACCGGGAGTAAATATATACCTAATAATTGTTAATTATGGGCATATACATAAAGAACTGTGTGAAACCAGTCATAAGATGTTTTACCGCAAATATACGATTAAATCATTGTCTAGAAGTTTACTAATTATTTAATTGTTTTGTAGCGTGCTTATCTAAAGTATACCCGGATCGAGAACATATGCAAACTATCTCATTATTCAGTAATTTTTCTATTTAATATAATCTATGTAAATAAATCTAAATGTAATCAAAATCTACATGGTCTAGTAAAATAAATTATACCCGTGCGGCTTTTTATAGCATACTCCTTTATTTTCTGAACCAAACAAGGTAAAAGCTTTAAATTTCGTACTCTTTAGTAATAATCTAAGTATTTTTATTTAGTTATGATTTAAACTTTCAACTTAGCGACTGATGGCCTTTTTACAAAAGTACAGGATTTAAGTATTTTATACTTCACGTGATCCCTAATTAAAATCCCTTTAATCCCTAATAGGCGGAACGAAGTACTTTTTTTTACTTACAGGATGTTTTATAAAGGAGTTGATCTGAATTTGATAGAAAATTTGATTACCCTGTAACTAGAAAGGTACAAAACATTTTTATTAAGGATCAAGCGGAAATTTCAAACTTAAAAATATTTAAGTAATTTATTGACTTAAGTCATTTTCTTGACTTCACTTTTTTATTTTAATTATATATTTTTAAAAATTGACTTAAGGCTTAAGATTTATGAAGTAAAATACTAATATATTAATTAGAAAATTCCATATAATGGGTTTTTACACGGCGAACTCTACATTTGATAATAACAATGTCTGTCTAGCCTACGCTCCCTTATTTAAATGTTATAACCTTATTGTCCTAAGGTTCCAAATCTGCTTTTTTTAATTCTATACCTTTAACTCCAATAAAAATATTTGGAATTTCAGAAGATGTTGAATAAAGGAGAATTGAACATCGATTTGCTGATTAAGTAATTTCCAATAAATTTAATTAGGACCTTTATTCTCTACATGAAGAATGTTAAAATCATCCTTAAACACATAATCCTCCCTGAGTCATGTTTATTGTGAATAAAACAGTGTTTATGTTTGTTTATTCGCTTTTTAAAATTTCTACCCGTCTAACCAATGTATGTTTTGGGCATGAAACACATGGTAACTGATAGACCCCTGAATTTTCATTTCTATTATTTTCTGGTTTTGTGTTTTTCAAAAATTTCCCTAGAGAATTTTTAGTTTTGAACGCGGTTTTTACATTCTTCTTGTTAAGATGACGAGCTTTCCGCAGTATGTTATTATTTTACAATATGTATTATCATCTCTACGATTGGGGTATGTTTCATTAATGGTTTTGTGCCTTACCTTGTTATTTTTTATCTGTTCTACGATTGAAACTGCGTAGCCACTATCAACTGCAATTTCTTTAATTAAATTAAACTCAACATTAAGACTTTCTTCTGAAAACCGGACGGAAATTAATCTATGGATCATACAGTGAAACTCTGCTAATGTATGTTCTATGGGATGTGAAGACTTGTAATGGATGGCAGTATCAGTATGTGACGGTTTAGGGTAAATTTAAAATGAATGTTTATGCAATTCTTTCTTGACTGTTAAATCTAAGTTAATGGAACCGTTATAGTCAACCTCTAACGTGAATTTAATATTCCTGTGAATTGAACTCAAAAAGTGTAAAAATGTGTTTAATTGTCTGTTTCTGCCTGTAGTACAAGTAATAATGTCATCCACATACTGATATTTATTACTCAATGTATGCTGGTGAATCAATTTTTCCATGTTATCCATGAAAATCTCTGCGAGCATGGGGCCTAACGGACTTCCCATAATCAGACCTTCTCTACTATTGTATTAAACATTATTGAAAAAGAAAAAGTTTCGGTTGAGACATGTTTTGAGTAACTCTAGAATGTCTTGCATAGCAATGTAATTAACTCAACTAAGTTTATTGTGTCTTCTGGGGGGATGTTAGGAAACAAACAAACAACATCGAAAGAAATAAGCTTAGCATTATTACGTAAGTAAATGTGTGCAATGTTTTTAATTAATTCACCTGAATTTTTAACACTATATTTCTGGGTAAGCTTACAGTAATATTTTATTTTGTCTATTAAGACTTTTGAAAGTTTGCATGCAGGTGCTGAAAAGTATGATACAACAGGTCTTAAAGGGTAGTTCTCCTTATGCAATTTAATAAGGGAGTAAAGTTTCGGGACTGGAGGGTTCATAATTTTTAATTTAATATTATTAAAATTTGTTAGTAAACTAATTGACTGTTCGATAGTCTTTTCAATTTGTTTTTGAAATGACTCCGTGTAATATTTGAAAACTTACAGAATTGAGTTTTATATTGAATAGATTAAACGAGTGAACGTTCGTTATTAAAAGTTATCATTATATCAATACAGTGGTGTTTCGTAGCCATATTATGAGGGAGATATTTTAATGCTAGTTCGGTTTCTACACCTATACCAGACTGATTAATTTCAAAACTGTTACGTATGCCATATTTGAAACCCTTCGTTAGATGTGAAATTAGTGCAAGAAAAATTTAAAAAACGATCAAAGAATTTGTGTTCTGAATAATTACTGAAAAGTGTAGGTACATTTCTTGTTTGATTACGAATAAGAGATTTAAGTTTCTTTCTTTGTTTAACATATTTTTTTGGAGAATATCCTGAACATGGGTGCGGGTTGAGCAATCTAATATAACGAATTCTATACCGTGTAGTCTAAATAACAGTTCTGTACGTATTACTTTAAGATACATACTATAAGAATCTCTGTTGTTTCTTTCTTCTATGATCCACCTCCTCTTTCCCACGAGTATGGCTTTCTGTGCTGCTCATACCACAATTTTACTAGTTCATCTCTATACTACAATTAATTATAGCACATAATTTGAAATCAATTCATTAGGTAGTTTTTTCAGGCTGACTTTTTAAATATTCTATAAAGCTGTCATTTTGTTCCATTATTTTCGATTCGTATCAAAATTTTACCAAATTTGAGATAAAGTGTGTAAATAGTTTTTTAGTAAATTTGTTTTAAAACATTTCACTAAGCCGTCATTTTGTTTCGCTACATTGGATTGTTATCAATATATTACCAGGTCATCCCCATATGACCTTTTATATTTGCCCAAAATTTGAAGTCAATCGGGTAGTAATTTTTAGATATGATATCCAGTAAAGTGAGTAATTAGATTTTTTTATATTTTTTTTTTACCTTTCAACAGTGGCAACAAACATTTTCGGGGTGCCACGCCCAAAAGGGCTGTTTTTGAAACAATTTTATGACGTTAATTATCCATAGCTTTGGAGCGTTTTTTAATACTTAGGGTAAATAATATGAGTTTATAAGATTTTAAATATATTTTTTTGTTCTCTAAAAACAGTTATGTACTTATATCTTAAATCTAATTTCGATTCGATTCGATCCATGCAAAACTGCTTCCTCTTCTAGAACAAGCGAAAAAGCTCCTGCAGTCTGCAGCAGCAGTTTTATGCCGCTCCCATCTCTATTTGGCTTACGGATATTCACCATTGCGTTGCCTTAGCAGCTGCCGTAAACAAATCTAAGCGCGAACGGAGGCGTGCGGGGGAAGTCTAATGCGGAATTTGTTACTGCTGATTGTGATTCCTCAATGGATCGCTCTTATGAAAAGGTGTTCAGCGCGCTATGTTTTTAAGTCATTATTATTTCTTGAGTATATAACGCACTAATTTTGATAGAAAATAATGGTATAATTAGGTAAATAATATAAATAATGTAATAATAATAATGTAAATTTTAATAATAAAAATGCTTAATATTTTAAAAATATTTTTATTTTTGAGTAAATTGATTGGAAAATGTAGGTAAAGCGGCGTTTCACCCGCGTCCCCTGGCGAGCCGCCACTGCGTTTCAATAATTCATTCTCATAGTTTTTTATTAAAATTTTAAGTCACCTGATTACTATTTTTTCAGCTATGCCACAAACTGACGGATAAAGAGACAAACCGACAGACGGACTGACGGAATTGATAACACATATTTTTTTGGCATCTAGGGACGCTAAAGCTTGAAGATATGTAAAACCTGGGAGGGTGAGTTTTTCAGATTGGAAAAATTTTATTTGGCCATTTTGTTCCGCCATCTTGATTTAATACAACAGTTTTACTAGATCATTTCTATACTACAATTAATTATGACACACAATTTGAAATCAGTTCATTAAGTAGTTTTTTCAGGCTGAATTTCTAAACATTTTGTTCCGCCATCTTGGATTCGTACCAAAATTTTACCTATTGATTCCTCCATAATATTTGATCTTTGTCCAAAATCTGAGATAAACTGGATAAGCAATTTCTTATAAATATTTTTTTTAACATTTCACTAGGCCGCCATTTTGTTTTGATATATTGGATTTTTACCAAAATGTTACCAGGTCATCCTCATATAACCCTTAATTATTAAGCAAAATTCGAGGTCAATCGGATAAGTAATTTTTGAGCTATGCAGCGAAGAGATAGACCGATAGACTGACAGATCGACAGACAGACAAACCGACGGAATCGAGAAAACATGTATTTCGTCATCTAGGGACCCTGAAACGTAAAAATCTGAAAAAATATCGGAGGGTGTTTTTTTCACGATTACAATACTTCCCTTTTACGAGGAAAGTAATATATGGGACCACCAGAGAAACTTTCTCTACAATTTGGCGTTCGACTCATCAAAATCGGCCGCAAACAACGAAGTTGGTTAAACACCACTACAGGTTTAACTAGACGAAGTCATTTCAGGTTCAAATCTTCACACAAAATTTTTGAGGTATTTTAAACAGCCATTTTGGACATGAACTCTCAATAACTGCCATTGTTCGAAATTACATAACATCGAATTAACTAAAACACAAAAGACGCTTTGAATTTGAAAGAAAATAGCATGGAAAGTTTAAATTGAATAGTTAAGTTATAAAACCATTTTATTGAACTGAAGTTTTAGTCGTTGAATTGGACAGCGAACTCTCGTTACGTGCCTGACTCAGAATTCCCTTTCTTTGTGATCCCACTAACATGTTTATAGAAAAAAATCGGAAGGGAAGAGTATTTTCCTTTGATCGGGTTTATAGGGGGTGAAGTAGGCCTTTCATAAAACACCATAGACTAGCATAAAACATAAATCGCACTAAATGAACACATTTTTAACAAAATAATATAATAAATCAAATAATTTTTTATAATTAAACAATTTACAAAAATACAGAAAAGTACTGGGTATCTAACTATTCAATATAAAATAATTTATTTCTATACCTGTGTTGCCATGTTTTATTATATAAAAATTTTTTCTCCTTTAATCTTATAAGTTATCAATAAGTGCATATTTTTTACATAAATATTATAAATTAAAAATTATTAAATATAGGAGCCCTGACAACTGATCTGCCCACGGGCTCCCACAATTCTAAATCCGGCCCTGCTTTTCACGAAAATTTCCGGTAGATTTACTCCACTCCGCACACCGCCTTTGAATGTTCAATCACGAAGCTTGAGAATTAAAAAAAAAACACAAAAATTAGTCGCGTAATTGTTTGCTTTGTAATAATTGGATTCTTGCGATTAGCGCAGGCAATGGCTCGTGCAATTCCAATTTTCTTGCTCATTTTTTTTCGCTCACTTTACCCGTCCTTCATTAGGATTTTTGTAATTAGTTATATTTTACGCTATTATTTGATTTTGTAATATATTAAATTATTCCGATTTAATTACTTCCCAGATTTAATGCGAAAGTGCAGTTTTGCGCCTTCTTATATAATATTTTTCTTGCATTAAATATGATTTGATGATTTCATGGGATATTAGAATTAACTTCTTGTCATGGGATAAATTTGAAAATTACTCAGCTTATCTAAATTGTAAATTAAATAATAATCAGATCCTGTGTTACTTTAACGGTGTGTATATTGTGCTCTCAGTTAGCAACAGTTAGAACAATTAATTTACGTCTAAGTAACCTGAAAAATATAGTTTATTTTTTGGTCACTAAACTGTTTTATACAACTTTTTTTACGACAGATTTTTACTTCCCTCGTGAAAGGGAAATATTGTAATCGGGAAAAATTCTCCCTTCGAGATTTTTTCAGATATTTATGTTTCAGGGTCCCTATAAACCGAAAAATACTTTTTCTCAATTCCGTTGGTCTGTCTGTCGGTCTTGTTGGTCTGTCTGTACATGACATAGCTAAAAAACTAATTACGCAATTGACTTCAAAGTTTGGTCTAAAATTAAGGGTCATATGGGGATGACTTGTGATCTTTCTAAGGCATTCGATTGTGTTAATCACTGTATTAGAAAAATTAGAGATCTATGGTTTCAGAGGGGTGTCGTTGGACTAGTTTAAATCGTATCTAACTGGAAAAACACAAAGGTTTATTCTAGTAACTAGACATCGGATCTTAAAGTTAAGTATGGGGTACCTCTGAGCTCGATTTTGGATCCCATACTTTTTCTGTTATATATAATGACTTGTCGTCGGTAAAAATAGAAGGTACGTTTACCCTATTTGCTGATGACGCCACTATCCTCTGGCATAGTAATGGCGCGACTATTTTGAATGCTTTAGTAAATAGAGACTTTCTTACAATAAAGAGGTGGTGTGACGCGAACCATCTTACATTAAATACAAACAAAATTTGTGTAATGTCGTTTAAATGTGACTTAAATGAAGTGTCCCTTGATAACTCTATGTAAAATTGTCTGACAGAGAATACATTTTTAAGCGTTTATGTCGACAAAAAGTTAAAGTAAAAATCGCCAAGTTGAGCAAAAAATTATCGTCCAACTGCTATGCATTGAGAATAATTAGTAATGAACTGGATTACACCATATCTAGAAACTCCTACTTTGCTTTAATCGAGTCCCATCTTAGGTACGGAGTTTGTTTCTGGGGAGAATGTTCAAAGCAACTCTTCAACTCAATTTTTATTCTTCAGAAAAGAGCGGTTCGATACATCTGTAAGGCTAAAGTGAGGGACACTTGTCGTTCATGATTTATTTTTAATGGAATTCTTACGTTGACTTATAATTTTATCTTGGAATCTGCTTGTATGATGCACAATAAATTAAATTAAAGTTTAACAGCAACTCCATACACAATATGCATTCTTCACATAGTATTTCTCTTCCTATCCCCTCGTCTGCACAAGCCTTAAATTCAATTATTTATAATAGCAATAGAATTTTTAATCATTTGCCGCTAGATTTGAGACAGGAAAGATATGAAATGGTGGTTAGAAACAAATTAAAGTCACTTCTTATTACGCGACTATTTTATGATTTGGACGACTTTTTTCGAGACGGACTAAACTAGCGACTTGTTGTGTTGATTATTTTTATTTATTTATTTATCTGTATGTTTTTTTTTCTTTTTTCTTCGTAATTTCTCATCACCTTTTACATGTATGTCCTTTGTTATGTTAGTCAATTGTAAGTGTGTCGATTGTCTTTATATCTTTGATCTATTTTAATCATTAACTTTATCGCAGTCTAGTATTAAATTTAATTTTATCATTTTTGGAATACATACAATATTAATGATATATAATTATATTTTATTGGTGTTGGGCTAACTTCAACACATTTGTTTTCTTTTTTAGAGCTTTGTTAACGAGAATCTTTCTTTAAACATTAAAACTTAATTTGAATTTCAATTTGACTTAGTAACACTTTGATAAAAATCTAATATAGCGAAACAAAATAGCGGCCTAGTGAAATGTAAAAAAAATATTATAAAAAAACTACTTATCAAATTTATCTTAAATTTTGTACAAAAATTAAGTATTATGTTGGAATCAAATGGTAAAATTTTGGTTCGAATTGAAGATGGCGAAATAAAATGGCGGCATAATAAATTATTTAAAAATTCAGCTTGAAAAAACTACTTAATGGATTAATTTCAAATTGTGTGCCAAACTTAATTGTCTTATAGGAATTAATTAGTAAAATTGTGGTACTGAATCAAGATGACGGAACAAAATGGCGGCCAAATAAAATGTTTTCAATCGTAAAAAAAATTACACTCAGATTTTACATATCTTCACGTTTTAGCGTTTCCAGATGCCCAAAAATATATTCTTATTTTATCAATTCCGTCGGTCCGTCTGCCTGTCTGTCTATCTGTCAGTTCGCGGCATAGCTTAAAAACTGCTTACCAGATTGACCAAATTTTAGTCAAAAACTAGGGGTCATATCCATTATGCCGGAACAAGACGGCGGCCTAGTGAAACGTTAAAAAAATTATTACTAAAAGGACTAATTACCAATGTACTTCTGTTTTTTGCACAAAAATCAAGTGTTATATGGGAATGAACTCGTGGTATGAATCCAAGATAGCAAAACAAAATGGCGACGTAATAAAATATTTAAAAAGTCATCATGAAACAGCGACTTATTAAATTAATATCAAATTTTGTGCAAGCTTTAAGTATGATATAGAGATAAACTGGCAAATTTGTGGTACGAAGATGGTGAAACAAAATGGCGGCCAAATAAAATTTCACACTATGCTTTTTTTTCGCCTGCATAGGAAATTTTTTGAAAATTAAAATCATTAATAAAATTATCCGTGCGTTAAAAATTCTCCACGTCTAACGAAATACCGTCATACTGTGCGAAATAATATTTCTCATTCTATCGTAGCACATACCTTAGACGGCCCCTATATGTACAAGAAAAAAGTTTGGTGCATTAACTAATTTTTGTATAAGCTTGAGTCTTCAGTTACTGGATTAAACTAGCATCGCAAATTTCACAGAATAATAAAATATATTCTACCAAACCCAAGTTTACTTACTTTTATTCAGTAAACTTTGATCAAGCCCTAATCTGCAAATCCGCGGTTAGCATTCAAGGTTAATTCTCGCGATCAATCGGAAGCAGCACGCTTCGTGCATACTCGGATTACCATGCCACACGCTAGGCCACGCGTACCACACGTTACTATTAAGAGTATATATATATATATATATATATATATATATATATATATATATATATATATATATATATATATATATATATATATATATATATATATATATATATATATATATATATATATATATATATATATATATATATATATATATATATATATATATATATATATATATATATATATATATATATATATATATATATATATATATATATATATATATATATATATATATATATATATATATATATATATATATATATATATATATATATATATATATATATATATATATATATATATATATATATATATATATATATATATATATATATATATATATATATAGATATATATTTTATATATATGTATATATATATATATATATATATATATATATATATATATATATATATATATATATAAGAGTATATATATATATATATATATATATATATATATATATATATATATATAAATATATATATATATATATATATATATATATATATATATATATATATATATATATATATATATATATATATATATATATATATATATATATATATATATATATATATATATATATATATATATATATATATATATATATATATATATATATATATATATATATATATATATATATATATATATATATATATATATATATATATATATATATATATATATATATATATATATATATATATATATATATATATATATATATATATATATATATATATATATATATATATATATATATATATATATATATATATATATATATATATATATATATATATATATATATATATATATATATATATATATATATATATATATATATATATATATATATATATATATATATATATATATATATATATATATATATATATATATATATATATTTTTTTATAATTTTTTTTTTTCGAAGCATTTTGTTTTTGTAATCACCGTGTCAATCAACGATACTATTTGAGCATCACTGACGAACACGATCGTTCCCATACCTTTTTTTTAGGCATGCTTTGTTTTTTTTTTGTATTAACATTAGTCCGTGACGTTCTTTCCACACGAACATTCAAAATATACGGTTAATAATGTTAAACGGAAAATAATACATGCACTAAATAAACAATACTATATAAAAATCAGTAATAATATTACGAGAGCTAAATCTAGGATCATCGTCTAAAATTTATTAATGTCCCTCCAACTTAGCGATGGTATAACGAGGTACTTGCCTTATTTTTATCGTAATGAACATGTATATGGAATGAAAAAGCCTTGCATTTGGCACAACTTTGGGCTATTTGCAAATAGAAAAATTTAATTTGTTTTGCTATGATTTAATTATTAAAACGGGTTTTTGATCACGTGACTAAAACAGCACTGACGTCATCGATTTCTAAAAAATAGAAATCTGATATTATTGGTGTATATTGGCAGCTGACAGAGGTCTAAACGTAATCCTGACTAAATATTTTTCTTTGATCCCAACCTCCCATAAATAATACAATTTTTTAAGCTACAATCAATTAATTTGCCTAAAAGTAGACGCTTTTGTGATCGCAGATATTCTATTTTCCTGTAGTACACCTTTATAAAGCTGGGCTTTTTTTATTAAAATAATTGTGTGTATTACGGCACTCTTCTCGATAGTTTATTTACATTCTTTTTAATCAGTGAAGAGGTTGTTTGTTCTAGTGAGGCAGATGAACCACTAGTGCTAGAGATAACAGAATATTATTAATCTTATATTATTTATAACATATTTATTGAGCCGTTAACTTAGAAGACCTTCAAGTACTGCCTATGATGGCATTAATTAAACGTATTTGCTATGCATGTGGGGATTTTCTGTAATACCTTATTATATTGTGTCCACAGTCGTGCTGCTATCTCCATTAACACTTATACTAGGTTTGTCCTTTTCGAAACTTATCGTCAAATATTGAAGAGTGGTGTTTTCTAGCGACATCAGTAGTATCATAAAAGAACTTATGTGGTAATTAATATTTAAAAGCCACAAGACCATTTCTTCGCATGCTCATACTATTATACACTAGACTCTAGAGTTTTGAAAATAAATATTTTATCCAACCCACGTTAAGTGATGTATTGTGTGTAACTTGATTCCACAGCACAATAAGAATAAGTCATGTTACTTATCCTTACGTGAAAACTCTTTTGTGTATACGTCTGTGACAGTTCTGCTAATGATTGACATAAAGGATTTGATACTTGCTACTTATAACCTGTAAAACAATTAAACGTTAAAATTATGGTTTCAAGTGAATAAGATTACTTGAGATAAGTGCACCTTGAAAGCCTATATTTAATTGACATATCTTTTATTGGAAATGGATCTAAAGGTATAGAATAAAGGAAAATAATTTCATTCAATGTTACTTTTTTTAATTTTTGATAACAGAGTGAAACACACTTACCCATGTTTTGGGCAAAGTCCGCCATCCGACACTAAAGTCTAAGTAGTGTTTATTATTTTTTCAAGTGTGTAACTAAAGCGACTACATCTTTAAAATAGGATTACTCGCAGAACTTTATTTATTTTTATTATGACAAAAAGATATACTTTGGGCATTTTATTTCAAAATAACATTTAATACACCATTTTTTTAAACGGAAATATGTTACAACACTTTTATGAGAGATTTAAGCCTGTGTTGATATGTTTGCCTTAATTTTTGCTATATTAGTGGTCCAAATCTTTAGCTGTTTCCCTAAGATTTCTTAGGTTCTCTAGATTTCTTCCATGCCTAGCCTCGAATTAACACATTGGTTTTGGTTGTTGTCATTAGAGACCCAATTTGTTTGTAGACGTCTTTGTGTTGAAATATTGTAAATTTCACAAGTATATTATTGGCAGTGGACATTTCGATGAGGCTCTGACCAGTATTGTAAGATGTCTTATGAAGCTCTGTCGTTTTATTGTTGGTTTATAGTTTAGTTCTCAAACTATTTTTTAAAGTTACCGCACATAATTTTGAAGGCTGGTTTAGGTAAATTTCCTTCTGTTTTTCCTTTTCTGTTTGAATATGGGGCGCAGTCACTACATCGTCTAAAAATGTTATTGGTTTAATAGAAAACATACGCAATAAAACAATACAAAAAATCATTTAAAAAAAAGCCTGTAATATGGTGCAGTATAACTCTTTCTCACGAACTTGCTCAAAAATCTGGCTTAGTGTTTTAAATATATAGATATTTGGCTGCTTCGTTCTTTTCTTCTGTTGGGCCATGTCCCAATATAATTGAGATCTGCATTTTTCAAATTGGGCAATTCGCAGAACTTTATTTATCTTTATTAGTACAAGGAGATAATCTTTAGAACTTAATAAACCAATCTTTTTTACAGCAGAAATATCTTACAAAATACTATAATATTTTTAGAAGAGATTTTAGGCTTATATAAAGTTCCTATTGGACATAATACCCAAAAAAATATATACCAATAATATTTCTTTCCTTCGGCCTATTTGTGAATTAGATAATATCTAAAGACCGGATTTTGGGAAATTTTGCTTTGTTCTGCTTTCTTTTCAATTTTCTGCTTATTTTCTAGCATGTACTTATTTCGATATTACCTACCTACTTATTTTAAACTTTGTTTAGATATTATCTAAATATTTTTTTTAAAACTAGCATTCAACATGTATTGGAAATTCAATAAAATAACCACGCCGATTTCTTATGTTCGAGGGGATTCCCCAAAATCTTTCGGAATGGATCAAACACACCGGCCAGCAGCGTAGGAACTAATAGTTAATGTTTCGCCGACCCGACGCGACGGCTCTATGCGACAATTTACGTGTAATAGGAGGCGGTATTTTCGAGAATTACAAAACTATAGAATATTCAGTGTTACCAATTGGCGGATTAAAATCCGATTTGCGGATATTTTCAGAGTGGATTTTTTTCGGATTTTAAAATATTTCGGAGTTTTTTCGGATATTTTAGTAAAAAGTGGATATTTGGCGGATTTTTGGGTGTATTATGCAAAACAAAGGAAGAAAATCGGGAAATTTAATACAAATTTCGGGAAGACTGAATAGGTACAGTCGGCAACTGCGCAGTATCTGTCGAGTCGATACTTCTTGCTCCTCCCTATTAAAACGTGTTGCGAAACTGACACATATGTGTTTTATTTAGGACTGCCATCCTTCTCTAACGCATTATTTAAATGGCAATAAATAACAAATGAAAGACGGATGTTCGAAGCAAATAGCATATTTTTAACAATATGAAAACTTTTTTTTAAGGCATACCTATCGATAATTTAATTTTATCGACAAGTGTTCAGCTAATTCATTTCCGTTTATCCCTATTTGGGAGGTTTTTGAACAAAAATCGGATAAAAATCGGATTTTTTGAGAGGAATGGTGGATATTTTCGTGTCGGAGCATTGGTAACACTGAGAATATTACAGCTTCAGTTTTTGGTGTAGGAGCAGCAATCTTGACTTTATTTTACGTTGTGTGTTATCGCTAATCGGTTATCGCACCTCAATTTGTCAGCGATGTCAAAAAGAATTCGGCTTCAAGATTGGATTAAGTGCCACCCAGAATTAAAAAATTGGCAAGATTTTTTGCCAAGCATGTACAAAAAAAGTAAGTTGGCTTATATTTTCAGGTGAGCGTTATTTAATGCTCACTTTAATTTAAATCCAATGCGTTAAAAAACAAAACTACATACAGAAAGATTCAAAAAATATAAAATTGCTACATTCAAACAGCAAACAATAAGGTATTTAACACCGTTCTTCTGGTCATATTCTGAAACGAGAATTTAATTTGGATCTTTGCGACGCTATTTTATAATCCAATATTCCTTTACATAAGTTGAATAACAATAATTTCAAAATATTTCTAGAAAACCACTGCGAGAAGAATATTCCTTATAAAAGTACTCTCCATAGAAACTACATTTCTCCTGTATATTGTACCGGGTGAGTCAACGATTGAAAAAAATAAATTTACGTCAAACAAGTACAATTTGGAAACAAACTGTTTATGCTATGGGATACACATGTAAATCGCGCTCATTCTAAAAATATTTTGAATTATACGGGGTGCGTCAAAAAAGTAGAGCTACTAAAAGTTGTATATTTTTAAATGGGACACCCTATATTTGACTTGATTTTTAAATTCCACATAAAATTCTAACACTTTCTTATATAACATGTTATATGGCTAAAATTGATACTTTCTTAAATATTTGGCTTTAAACGAAAAAAAAAATATAAATTTGATCCACATCTATGATTAGCAATATAACGTCTAGTTGTGCCACTAAAAATAAAATATTTTGCTTCTGCACAAAATAGGCATGGAATAAAGGACTGCTTTCGTAATATTGAAGATATTACATACAGGGTGTCCAAATTTAAATGCCCCACTTTAACATGTTTAAACCAATTTATTTCAGTTTTTTTAAATGGAACCTCCTGTATATTTTTATTTATTCTTTTTAAGCATAGAAAAATCTACAACTTTTATTACATATATTACATCTATCTTCAATAGTTTTCGAAATATTTTAAAATTCCCTTTTTTTGCGTAATTTAGAAAATTACCAACTCATAGCCATAGTAGCTGTCAGTAAAACAAAAGTATTTAATGAATGAATACAAACAGTTTATTATCCAAAATTAATCCAATGAATATTTAGATAATATAATAATTTGTTAATAAAATTGCTACAAAAAAATGATCTAATAACTTTAAGATTTTAACATCAGAATCTACAGTAAGCAAGACTACAAGATAATATAAATATCATCCATTTCATATTACATTAAACCAAGAGTTACACGCTGAAGATTTTAAAATCCATGTTAAGTTTTGCAACCCAATGATAAAGCGAGTAGGGCCATTTCCGAACTTTTTAGACAATATTATGTTTTTGGAATGAATCTTACATTTCAAAGCAAAGTATCCGTGAACTGGCATAATAATATAAATATTTAAAAATTGTGTTGAAAAAGGGGTCTACTCTTCTAGTTTGCAAATAAGTAAATACACTTCAATGAAGGAATACATTTCAATTTAGATAGTCGAAAACTTATATTAATAGGTACTAATTTTTAAAGTTATACAGAAAAAAACACTTATCAGACTAAAAAAAATCGATTCAAATGTTTTCATAGTTATATTTTAAAAGATGAATAAATAAGCGTCCATCTTCACGAATACACATGTTGAATCTTTTAATATTATTTTGCCTAGTTACAACTAGCATGTCTGGTGATATAGTGGCGCATACATTCCTGATTCGTTCCTGCATGTTCTCCCTTGCTATAGGTGGTTGGGTGTAAACACAATCTTTAATATAACCCCACAAGAAAAAATCTACTGGAGTTATATCGCAAGATCTGGGTGGCCATTCGATAAAACCGCTACGACCAATCCATTTTTGATTAAAATTAGCGTCCAAAAATTCACGAACGTCCCCATGGTAATGAGTAGATGCACCGTCTTGCTGCAGACACATATCTCTTCTTTCTTCTATGCTGAGTGGTCTGAGAAGAAATAGCTCAACGTTCAAAAAATCTAAATATTTTTGTCCATTAACTGGTTCATTAAAATTTACAGACCTATAATATGGTTTCCAATGATTCCACACCAAACATTTAATGACCAGTGATTTTGATGTTGTACCTCTCGTACCCAGTGGGGATTTGTTATTGCATAATAATTCATATTATGCCTGTTTACAGCTCCATTGCTTCTAATGTAGCTTCATCGGAAAACATGATATTCGCTAAAAAGTCTGGATATGCTTCTATCCGCCTTATCACTAAGTTGCAAAAGTTACCATGCCTTTCAAAATCTTCATCGTGCAACTCTTGGTGTAATTCCATATGATATGGATGATATTTATATCTTCTTGTGGTCCTGCTTACTGTAGATTGTAATGTCTCAGTTAAACTAGCAAGTTGACGGCTACTTAAACTAAAAAAGTAGAATTTCCAATTCTTTATCTCGATTCGTAGCAATTTTATAGACAACTGTTCTCTTCGAATATGCCACATTGCCACTAGTATCAAATCTCTCCATTAAATTTTGAAAGGCCACTTTAGAAGGCGCGCGTCGATCCGGATATTTTGCTTCATATAGCCTTAGCTCCACTCAATATATAGACCATATCTATCATTTCATTTTGTGAAAAATTCATTTTAAATTAGACGAGAATGCGAAAGACGAAATACAATGCGTAATCTAAATTACGCATAAAAGGAAATTTGAAAATATTTCGAAAACTATTGAAGATAGGTATATACTATGTTTTATAAAAGTTGTAGATTTTTTTATTCTTAACAAGACTAAGTAGAAATATACAGGGGGTTCCATTTAAAAAAACTGAAAAAAAATTGGTTTGAAAATGTTAAAGTTGGGCATTTAAATTTTGACACCCTGTATGTGATATCTTCAATATTATTCAGTCTTTTATTCCATGCTTATTTTGTGCAGAAGTAAAATATTTTATTTTTAGTAGTACAACTAGGCCTTATATTGCTAATCACAGATGTGCATCAAATTTATTTTTTTTGTTTAAAGCTAAATATTTAAGAAAGTATCAATTTTAGCCTTATAACATATTATACAAAAAAGTGTTAGAATTTTATCTAGAACTTAAAAATCAAGTCAAATATAGGGTGTCCCGTTTAAAAAAATACAACTTTTAGTTGCCCTACTTTTTTGACGCACTCCGTATAATTTAAAATATTTTTAAAATGAGCACGACTTACATATATATCCCACGGTATTAACAGTTTGTTTCCAGATTTTACCTGTTCGACGTAAATTTACTTTTTCCAATCGTTGACTCACCCTGTACACAATGAAACAAATTAAAACAATTATTGGACATAATTTTATATGGTTTAGTGTTGATGAATCTACTGATAGTTGTGGAGGTCACGTGACAAATTTAATTATAGGCGTTTTAGGCGGTGAAACTCCTACAAAGGAATATTTAATTTATTGAAAGGAACTAAGCAAAACGAATAGCAACCCAGTATCTAAATTTGTTCATGAAAATTTGGCGAACTTTTTTTTATAAGAGCCTGTGCTAAATGAAGAAAAATACTGCTTATGCTTTCAGATGCAGCGGCATTCATGGTTAAGGGTGCTACTAACTTGAGGGTATTTTATGATAATTTGATTCACTCTACCTGCATAGCTCATGAGATAAATCGCATTGCTGAAATTATTAGATTACATTTTCCCTTAGTGAATAAATTAAACAGCAATGGCAAAAAAATATTTGTGAAAGCGCCTTTGCGAGTACAAATGTCTAAAGAAAAATAACCCAATTCCTCCAGAACCAGAGCTAACCCATAGGGGAACTTGGCTTGATGCCGCTATTTATTACGCTGATAACTTTCAGAGCTTTAAAGAGCTGATTTTCGAATATCCAGAAAGCACTAGCAAGTCAACAGATGAGTCTCAAAATATCCTCAAAAATAATGAACTTCAAAATAATGTCAACAACAAACAATCATCAAATGTTTGGAAAAGCAGCAAATTCCGTTGCTTAATTCGAATGGGCTATTTAATGACTTTTAAAACGCCATTAATGGGGTTTTTGGACCTCTGGGTAACTTGGTTGAAGCTAAAATGCAGGAAACTTTTTTATGCTTAGTAATATCTTAAACAACATGGTCTTTGGTAGATATATCTCCAAGTATAGGGTCGTCAAAGATGTTTTTTTTCTGAAGACTCAACTTTTTCAGACAAATTGTGTTCTAGTTGCCTCTTTGTACATATGATTGTTTAAAATTTGTTCGAAATAGTACCGCAACAATCATTTTACTTTTAATTTAGTTGTAATAGGTTTAAACAGTTAATTATTACTAATTCATATTTTATGATTTTTTTTACTTTGGTTAATAAAATTAAAACATTTTTATTTAAAAAACGTCTTTTGACTTTAGCAATTTGGTGACTGCAGACAATTGTTTCGCGACCTCATTATTTTGCTGCTTTCGTCTGTATCATCCAATTAGCTAAGAAAAGACCTTTGTAATCTGAGGTTAAATGTTACTGTTTTTTATAGATATGACGCTATCACATTATTTTGTCACTAACATAATGTGTCTTCAATCAGTAAATCCGACCTACCATCATGAGCTAGGCGATATCATCATAATCTACGTTGTATTCATTATAGATAAAATAAAACACAGTGACATAATTAAATATTTGGGAAAAATGGATGTTACCAACATTATAAATCTTAATTAATCAAACTTTGAACGTAAAATTTGTAGGGTTTTGCCTGAACTTCCAGGATTTGTTATCAGAATAAACAAATAAACATCAGAAATCTATCGGAAAATACCAACATGTATATTATTCTTTCACTGGAATCCCCATAGTCTTCCGATTTCAACAATATCTACGTTTTATATACTTACTCTAACCTCTCTTTTGATATTTCACATCAAGGAATAGATTGACTTTCTTTGAAAACTGGTGTGACCTGCGGGTAATGATGAGTGGCATCAAAACTAAACTTTTGTTTAAATTTGTTTAAATTTTTATATTTAACTCAAAAACTACTTAACATGATATAGTTTCACTTGACAAATGAAACAAATATTGTCAATACTCATTGGTACCATCGCAGGATATCCCTCGATCGGTAAGCTCCTTCAATGTGCCTTCATGTCGGTCACTTAAAAATGTGACAAATAGACTTTATATGAATAATAATATCTCCTTGAAACATGTATAAAAACCCATAAAGATTTGGAATACTTGAACTTCAATGAGCATATGTTATCAGCCATCAATGATGCATGCAAAGTGATGGGGTTTGTCATTAGGTGCATCAGACCGTTCATTATTCTTGTGTCTTAGTTCGCTTAATTCCGTGTGATGCCTTAGCTAGAGGATGCCAATATAATAAGGTATATGTATTGTCCTAATAAACTCCCATTTTTTCTTAATCAGTTAATTCTGGCTGAAAAGCTGGTATATGGTCGATCTGCCTTTTGTCGCGCCCCCAGAAAAGTTTCAACAAACGGTGTTAGCCTAACCAGCAGGATACTTAAAAGAATTTTATATGCGGTGTTTATTGGAAAAATTTCCCTGTAGCTAGCGCACGTTTCTTTTAGTTTTTTAATAGAGATAGTAATATTTTCTTCCCAGTTTTCACTTCTGAAGTTCATTAAAAAGTCTTTCCAGGTTGTTAATTGCGTTTATAGTTTCCTCTTACGCTGGTTTCACAACTGGGGAGTATGTAGTTGAAATATTTTCTTTTCGTTATTTTCGTCCGGTTCTAGGTTTGACAATAATCACTTCTGTATTAAGTTAAATCTGATTTATCTACTATTAATGGGTCATCGCCTTTCTTAAGTATACAAGTAAAGTTAGGTTTGAATCCTTTCCTGTTATTTGTAGTTATTTTCTTTCTAATAATATATATTTTTGTCGTTAATTATCTCGTGTCTTTTTTCTAATAAAATATCTTATGTCTATAGGCTGATGCATGTTTTTCTCGATTTTTCATTTGTAACGTATTGAAGCACGCTTTTTCTTGCTATTTTTCTTTTTTATAATTGTTTCTAATACCCTTCGTAATATCATATTTTCATTCTTTCTCGAATGTTCTTTTTGCTGTGTCCGTAATTATTTCCTAGAGTGTTCTCTACTAATATTGTACATCATTGCTTTCACTCTTATCGTTTAGTTTTTGGTCTGATTCTTGTTTGTATATTTTTTGTTCTTTCTTATTTTGTAGTTTCCCTACGTTCCACTGTGATATTAGTTTGACCTTGTTCTTCTGTGCGGTTATGTTAGCCTTAGTTTTTGCTATACTAAATAATGGTCTGAATTTCCAGCTATTTATCTAAGATTTATTAGGTTCTCTACATTTCTTATATGCCTAACATTAACTTACACATGTTAGGGGGGGCGGCCAGCCCCGGGCGACATATTTAAGGGGAGCGACATTTTACGGCACCAAAATAATTATAAAACTAACAGCAAATAAAAAAAATTGGGGCAAATATTATTGTCTCGAAAATCAATTATGTACCTAGCCTACCCTAGTCCTAGTCCCTGCAAAACACAATAATTTCATATTTAACAATCATAATTATTCGGTTGGCAAAAACAAAAATACATAAAATGGCAAACGCCTTAACTACAGTCAAAATGTTTATTGTAGTCATTTTCTTTTAATTTTTGAGCTTTTTTGAATTTTGTAAGGTGCACTTTTTCAATCAACCCTATGCTAACGGATATCTCGCTAGCTAAATCCCTTACTAACTTACTTGGGTAAGTAATCGAAAATGCTAATACTATAGTAGAATGCGGTCTTTTCGTGCGGGTCCAAAGGTCACCAACATTATGAATCAAATCAGAAAACACAGTGAATACCAAAATGTTGTGTGATTGTTTTATCGAGCTATTAAATCTCGATGGGCTATTTACAAATATACAGGGAGAAAGAAAATAGTTTTTTTTATTATATTACGCAATATTATCACCGAAAATTTTACATACTAAATGCCGCTTGAAAACGCTAAATATGTATCTGGTTAACATTATTCGGTTGGCAAAAACAAAAATACACAAAATGGCAAACGCCTAATTATACAGTGTTCATGAGATTTTTTTATCAATCACCGAAAATTATGAGCCCCACTTGACCTAAAAATCTAACCGTTTATACAGTCATTTATTTAAATGCGGGCCACCCCTGTGCAAAGAAAACTTGTTTTTTTTGTATTGTGATAACAAAAAAAATTTTATTTTGCAAAAATATTATACACTTATGTTAAAAACACAAGATAATTAGTTATTACTTCCCTCGTGAGATTTTTTCAGATCTTTACGTTTAAGTGTCCCTAGATGCCGGAAAACATTTTTTCTCAATATTGCCTGTCTTTAGGTATGTCTGTCCGTCAGTGTGTCTGTTCACGGCATAGCTGAAAAACTACTTATCCGATATATATATATATATATATATATATATATATATATATATATATATATATATATATATATAGTTTCTGGTAAAGCGATTTTACCGATTTTTATAGATCAAATTTTGTCTTATGAAAAATAAAAAAATTTACTTATTTTAAACAAGCTTTAAAATTGGAACAAGTATTCTATAATTATTTATTTATTGCCTACAAAATTACAAATGTACTAAAAAAGTAAGCAAAAAAATGGTGTCAAATCTAATAAAAAAAATTTTAAATTAAAATTCACTGGCTAAGATCCAGGAGCCAGTGGCAAAAGCTCTGAGAATCGGTATAAGGAATGGACAGAAACGTGTGCATGAAAAAAAAACATAATTTACTTCCGAAGAGGATTAGGAAATGTACACGAAAAAATCCAAAGGCAAAAGACTTAAGTTACAATGCAAAAATGGATATTCATAATGCAATTTATGATTTATACACGTCAAAGTCTAATATAATCCTTTAGAAACTTTTCAATATTATAGACTAAAAAATATCATCATCACTTAAAAAATCCTCATCTTCTGAGTCTCCTCAAATGGCGTATTAATCGTTGGTGCTATTTCGACATCTAGAACTCGTTCTCGGTTCCAACAATCCCGTATTAATTTCTTTGTATGTTCCACAGATTTCTTCCAGTACTCCGGCGTAATATAATTTAATGAATCTTGCCAAACAATTTGCACTTCATCTGATGTAAGACCATCATTCACGTGTTTTTCGTAATATGATTTTGCCCCAGCCGATATTAATTCTATTGCATTAAATTGGCAATGGTATGGCGGCAGCCGTAAAACCTCATGTTCATTTTCCCGTAATATTCTACGGCATATATTGTTGGGTTTTTAATAGATTTTGCCATTAATTATTATTATATAATTAAGTTCTAGTTTCAGCATATTGGGTAAAGGATTTTGTTTTTGTTTTATTAGCCAGTCATAAATATCATTTTTCTTCCAGGATGAAGTAGGTTGTTTATTTAACATTGTTGAATGATAAGGTGCATTGTCCAGAATGATTAAAGATGGAGCATCTAAATTTGGAATTAGTTGTTATTTTAACCACTTTTCAATCAGTTCATAGTTCATATTATCATGGTAGTCCATACTTTTGGATTTTGAAGAAAACAGTAAACTTGCACCTGAGAGAAATCCTGTTGAAAAACCTGCATGCAAAATAATGAACCGTTTTCCCGTTCCACATCCCTTTTTTCTCTTGACACTTTTTACACTCTTCCTGCCAAGATTTCGAACCACTTCCATTAGAAAATCTAAATTTTGAATTAACATTTTTCGTGTATTTCTTTAAAAACTGGATACGCTGACTTGCTATATGTGGCAACTCGCATAAAAATCTTCGATTACAGTCCTTTTTATATCGAAAACCCAACATTTTTATTAATTTTGACAACGATTTTAGTCCAATTTCCAATATGCCTCGTTTTTGTAAGGCTTCTTTTAAAACTTGAAGGGTTATATTAGTTTTTGATGTGTATAAATCGTAAATTGCATTACGAACATCCATTTTTACATTGTCACTTAAGTCTTCTGTCTTTGGTTTTTTTCGTGTACATTTCTTAATCTTCTTCGGTGGTAAATTATGCTTTTTTTCATGCACAATTTTCTGCACAGTCCTTATACCGATCCCAGAGCTTTTGCTACTCTCTCCTGGATATTGGCCGGTTAATTATCGTTTTCGTAATATTTAATTAGATTTAATACAATTTCTTTCGCTTGTGGGTACAAAAAACCCAAAATTTTTTTTCCTTACTCATTTTTGTCACTGACTTGTCAATCTGACTTTGAAGTGACATCGCTCAAAGATTTTTGCAACAGCTGGTATTTATATGTTTATCCTCTTTTTTCATATGAAAATATCATAGGTCTATCTAATTCATCTTCCGGATTTTATGCGGAGGATATGATTACACATAATAAAAGAAAAACAAACTTAAAAAGTTTGTCGTTGATAAATCGTATGACCCGCACGATAACACTGTTTTTGACTATATCTCCATTTCCTGGTTTAGTACACAAACTCGGTCTGGCATTTTTGTGCGGTGTGGTCGGAAACTATGTATTAGGTCCCATAATATATGATGGCGCTTTATCGTGTGAAGGATGCCTTAATTTCTTAGAATTTGCCCCTGGACGTTTATAGAAACGTTATTTGACAACAAGATGTGACACCTCCTCATAACGTCAATGCAGTAAGACATTTTCTGAGTGCTCACTATAATGAATGTATAGGAAAGTTTAGGACAATTAATTGGCCACCGAATAGCCCCGATTTAACTGTAATAGACTAGTTTTTCTGGGCGCGCATAAAAGCTTTAGTTTATAGAACTCCCTTCTATGATATTAATGAGCTAATAAAGAGAGGGCGGTGAATGAGCTTCGAAACAGTCCCAATATTGTAGAATAACTTCCAGGGCGAGTAGGAAGAGTATACAATAAGCGTATAGAAAATAAAGGAAGACATGTAGAACAAGTAATATACATAATTATGCAATTATGCTAGTTGTAAGTCGTAAATTAAATCTTCTATCAAATCTCTTATTGTATTAAATACGTTACTGTTTTATGTCAATAAAATGTTATTTTCTTCTTTGCTTTCGTTCATCATTAGAAATTTTCGAGGAGTCGATCGTCGAGAAAGTTTCATCACAGCGCACATTCAGTTGGCGCATATGATTGGATTGACTCCGAGAAAATAGCCACTGTTATTGAAACAAAATTTAATTTTGAAAAAACAAAACATTAATCCAAAGCGTAATCTATTATAATTAAAAGAGCCACAGTTCATAAAACAAACAATGTCCAACAACGAGTCGCATGACGTCACGGTCATTCATTCTTCGTCAACATTAATAGTTTATTGCAAATTAAATATTTAGATTTGAGCGCTGATATTTTGGTATGTGCTGTTTCTGTAGATTGATATGTAGAAGAAATAGAAAAAAAATTTCAAGTTCCTCATTGATATAATGTCACTATAGCGAACCATGACCTACTAAGACATTTAATGACATCAATATGAGTTATTTTATAATTTCGTATGAGTATTGTGTATTTTATGTCGTTGTAATCAGAAAAAAAATTAGTTTCAAAATGAGCTATATTAAAAAAATGACGTTATGATAATATTTCAAAAAATTGATGTTAATTTTTTTTCAAAATACCACAATTTTTTTTATAACATTTCTAACTTTAAAAATAAAGATGTGACCGTTTGAAATTGAAGAAAATGAATACTCTGTACATACAGAATGTTTCAGAATGAACAGTGGTTGTAAAAATAGCTTAAAATGATCAACCTGTATCGACTCAGTAGTGACAGAGGAAACTTAGAATCTGCAAGACATTAGAATTAATTTTAAGCACAATAGATAGCTATGCATCGGTTTTGTTCTTGAAGTAACTACGAAGAATATACATACCACATTTTGCATCAGTTTTTACCTTATTAAATAGCGATTAATTAAAGTTGTACTATGGACTATTTTTTATTTTAGGTTTACTCCGAAGACAAAACCAAGGGTTCGAGAAATGAACTATACTTCGCATTCTGTTTACCGTCATCATGTTCCTTTAAAGACTTGCAAGCTGTGTTAGAAAAGAATACGCAAATATTAAATAACAAGAGCGATTTTCAGCTTATTGTCGATGTCACTGAAAGAAGCTGTCAGATGGGAAAACCTATAAAACTAAATACCGGAGATATAATTTTTATGTAAGTTTTTGAAAAAAGTTTAGAATATCGATATGATTAGCTTCTCAATCCAGTATTCATATCATTTTCTATAGATGTATAACATACCTCAAGCTCCATTCTAACATTCGCATGGGAGGTTCAGATATAAGCGATCGAGGCGTAATGGTTAGAGCTTTAAATTGATATTTTGCAGTTGTTTGTATAGTGGCTGTCTTTTTTTTCTTCCCTCGTAAGAGGAAAGTATTCTAATGGAGAGAAAATCATTCTAAGAGATTTTTGCAGATTTTTTAATTTTAAGGTCCCTAGGTTCCGAAAACCATTTCCGCTGGTCTGCCGGACTCTCTGGGCGCAGCATAGCTTAAAAACTACGCTGCTGGAACTTCGAAGTGCACCAAGAAAATTTTTCCTGGAAATTCAAAATGAAATATTTTCAATACGGATGACGATTTCGAGTTATGGTTCTCGGCTCTTGTGTGACCAATTCCTAGAGTATGCAGCCCGATAAGGACGGCCTCAGGACTCCATCGCAATCGTCCTATACAGGGTGTTATATAAGACCTTGTCATTTTTTGAAAAGTTTGTTCAACCAGAACTGTTACTGTGGAAGATTTCTCTTTTTCTTTGTGCTACCAAAATAATCCAGAGCTAGGTACAAAATTTCCAGCGGTTTTGAATTTTTTTCTTCCTATCCGACAAAGAACAAATAGAAAAATAGATTTTTTTTTAAATTGTCTGCTGAACAAAGCAAGGCAATCAAATTCAGTATGGTCTATCAAATTATGAAGAGGGTTGTATGTTAAGTATTCCACCATGAATATTGTATACAGGGTGCACCAAAAACTCTACCGATTCTAAACTTTTTAACTTTTTAACAATGTAGAATTTCTGCTCCGCAAGGTATATATTAATCCAAACTTTGTTATCCACTGCATTGTTGGGACATAATCTCAGTTAATTCGAAATAATAGGTAAACAGTTTAAGTAAGTCTGTATAAATAAAAATAACATGTGAAATTGAATTTTATTGGGAAAAAAGAATTATATCAACGATAAAAGCCAATTTTTCATTTTTTATTAAAAAATCTGTTTTGAATTAAAGGCAATATCTGAGAAAGAACAAATGTAAAAAAAACTGTTTCGGTAAAAGTGTCCATTATTACTAAAGCTGACATTATAAGCCACATCGAAATTCAAAATTCATAAAAAAACCAAACCCAACAAATCACTATTTAACACCCATCTCTTAGTTTTTGGGGTACCCTGTATACAATATTCATGTTGGAAAATTTAAGTGTGTCAACCTTGTTCATAATCTGATAGATATACCTATGATTAACACAAGTGGGCTTTGTTGAGAAGATTATTTTAAAAAATCATTTCTTCGAAAAAACCCGTATGTCGAAAACGAAAAAAAATTTAACATCGCTCGAAATCGTTTTTCGTACCTAGCTCTAGATTATTTTGGTTGCACAAAGAAAAAAAGACATCTCCCATAGTAAGAATTCTGGTCGAACAAACTTTTAAAAAAATGACAGGGTCTTATATAACCCCCTGTATAAGACGGTTGCAATGGTGTCCTGAGGCTGCGTTTATCGGGCTACATACTATGGATATTGATCAAACAAAAACCGAAAACCGCAACTCAAAATCTTCACCGGTAGTGAAAATATTTCATTATGAATTTACAGTAAAAATTTCGTTGATGCACTTTGAAGTTCCAGCAGTTTATATATCTGATTGAGTTGAGTTCAACTTCAAAAATCAAGGATCATATGATGATTAATTTTCTGTACAGATTGGCTTAACCCAGTCATCCAGAGGTTCCCTTATAAATAATCATTCGTTTTGTCTAGAAAAGTTAAACATAACAAAATTTATATAATATGTATAAGATTACATTATACTATTCCTAATGAATGAAAGGAATGGTTAACAGCAAGGTAACTTGGGGGTGAAGAGAATATACCGATCTATTTAATCCATTTTTTCAAATATTTTCTTCCACCAGATTGGATTTGCACCAATATTTTACCGACTCAACAGATGTCACACTTTTGAAAAGCAATTGAGGAAGTAGTGTTTTACACTGATTTTTTCAAAAGTGTATATATGCCATATTGAATTTGTAGAAAATTTAAAGGTAATTAAGTAAGAAGATTTTGTACACTGATTTTTTGAACATTTCATTGAATTTTTACCATAATTAGTTCCTGTGAAAATTTTGAAATCAATTGATTATGAAGGTTTTTGACGCTGATTTTTTTAAACGGTTTATTTCTATATCACATCTAATCCAAAAGTAAAATTTGCAATCAACCGAACTAGTAGTTTTTCAGGGTGATTTTTAAACATTTTATTAGGACACCATCTTATCCAGTCCATTCTTATGTCCCACTTGATTTTTGTGCGAAATTTGAGATACATTGAATAAGCAGTTTTTTAATAATATCTTTTTTAACATTTTACTAGGCCACCTTTTTCTTCCGCCATATTGGACTTTTATCAAAATGTTATATGTGATCCCCGCATGACCCTTAATTTTTTTATCAAAATTTGAAGTCAATCCATTAGGTAGTTCTATGCTAGCTATGCCTCGAGCAAACACGGAATAGAAGACAGACGAAATTGTAAAAACATGTTTTTTGGCATCTAAAGCCCTAAAATGTGAAGATATGAAAAAATCTCGGGGGGTGATTTATTTCACGAATACAGTCCTTCCCTCTAAACAGGGAAGTAAAAACCGGTAAATTCGCATTTTGCCCACATCTTCGTACAGCTTTTCACTATAAACAGATGACATATTTTATATATCCTTATAGTTGTTTAATAATAACTGAAAAAATTAAATACATTACAGTTTATAGGATTTGCATAAACAAATAATTTTATGTACAAATGTATACAAGGTGTTAAAATTTCGATGGCATAGTATTGGCATAGCATTGGCATCTCAAAAACCTAACGGTTGGTCAAATTAGGACAAAGTTGCACATCAATGTTGAATAATATGCGGTTGCAAAAGTTTAAAAATTCCAATTACTTCTGAAAATATCCGTGAAAACCTAAAATCGCCATTTTCCTTTTTATTTTTTTCAAGGTGCATTTGAAGAGATATTTTAAAATACATTTTACATCTTTATAGCCACTCCCTCTCCTCTATAAGAAGGTGCACTCAGATTTAAAGTCCGACGTTTCGTCTTCAAGGCTTCATCATCAACTTCATTTTTTTATATACAGACCTGGATTTTTTGTTTCATTTTTATCAAGCGCTCGATCTCCCATAACTAACGATGTGTAAGACTTAATGTTTGAACAATAGATTTAAGATTTTCCCATAGGAGACAATGTGTTAGACACAGGCGGAAATCTCGCCAAATCCACAAAGGAGAATTATATATACCATTATTTGTTTTGAGAGATCAAGGCCTTGTAAAAAACATAATAGAAAATGCAGATCCATATATAAAAAAAAATGACGATTAAGATGTAAAATTTTTGTTATAATATTTCTTCAAATGCAGCCTGAAAAAAAGGAAAATGACCATATTTAGTTTTTTACGGATATCTTCTGAAGTAGTGGGAATTTTCCAACTTTGTCAACGACATATTATTCGAAATTAAATTATACAACTTTGCCGTAATGTAACCAACTCGTATCTCTTAGGTTTTTTCATAATATGCTAATGCGATCTCATCGAATTTCCAACACCCTGTTTATATACTATGTTATTTGTGCATAGTGGAATTCCGTACAAGCGAAGTATGCGGAAAGATGATTTTAGTGATGTTTTTCCTTGTTAATATTTTTAATTTTGGTTTCGAATGATTTACATCTTAAAATAAATTTTTAACAAATTTAAAATTTTATTACAAAACACAAATACCGATATTGATATAATTACCTGCTAACAATAACGCAACTAAGATTGATGTGAATACTGAAACCGGGGGGCTAGTCTGAGCTTTATGATATGTTATTAAATATCTCTGTTTATCTTACTTGGAAAGTTTTAACACGATAGCACAACCAACTTGCACTCAAGCGCTGTTGTAAAACGGATCCTGATCGTAGATGCTAAGTATATAATCATGGAATTAAACTCTGATATCATTCGATAAAGATATAAAGGATGCCTATTGAATATATCTAAATTTTAATTATGTTACTTGGAAAGTCATAAGAATATTGCAGTAATTCTCCATTCGAGTTTAAAGCAAAATTCATTCATATTTTGAGTATCCAACATTGGCTTGAATCCCTATAAAGTCATTAGCATCTAATTTCTACTGCTCTGACTTTTAACGCTGACTTCATCCAATAAAGATCGATTATTGGCTGGACGGAGCCAGGGCTAGACGCGAATCGGTAAAAGGACCGATTCAAGCGCAGAAAATAAGTGGAAATGTCCTAATCGTTTCTGGAAGGTTTTTGTCACATAAAAGGGAATATCAATAATTACAAGGGTTGACCGTTTCGCCAATTAAAAAATCCTGGTCTTTGGGGCTAGACCGTGTAAAAATGAAATTACTATCTGACGTATCCTCTAAGAATGCATGAAGCATCTTCAGAAATCTTTACTTCACAAAGTGCGGACACTAAAAGAAATAAAATTATACAGTGATCCAGTCCGTTGAGTACAAATCCTTGGAGATACCTCGTATAGTCGAAGGAGAAATGTTGGAAACTAGAGTCCATTTTAATGTGGTCTAATCCCAATAAAAATTATTTCTTAGTTCGATAATAAATAAGAATTAATACAATTTTGGCATCAAATTATCTGCATCGAATTTCAGACCTTGTTTGGATAGGTTTCCTACCTAGAAATTATTTTCAAGTTCGAAAAAATAGCCACTAGGGGGCGTAACAGCAACTCAAAAATGGAAATGCCAATTTTCTCTTAAATTTTCCAAATTAACTTTTTGCCATTTATCAGTTTTTTTTCTGTTTCCAATAATTTCAGACTTTGTTTTCATACGTTTATTTAAATTATTTTCATGATGAAAAAATAGAACTTGGGGGCGTAAAAAATCGCTCTTTTTAAAAATGGAAATGCCAATTTTCTCTTAAATTTTCCAAATTAACTTTTTGCCATTTATCAGTTTTTTTTCTGTTTCCAATAATAAAGTGGTGGAAGAAGGCCAAACTTTTTTTCTTTCAAACGTTTATTTATATCTCTGTTTCGGATGAACCGATTACATTGAACTTGGTGTCGCCAATTTGTAGAGAAGAAAAATTAACAACTATGAAGTGAAAATTATTTTCATCTGTCATTTCAACTAAGCCTATAATTATAGAAAAACTAAAAAAAAAGGAAAAACAACTTGTATGGATTTTCTATTTGTAGGCTTAATTGTAATGAGTTTTCACTATTAGTCAGTCACTTCAAAGATGGCGTTTTTTCGTTATTCTTCAAATACTTTTTTAATTTAAATACCGCCCTGGATTTTTTATTTGACTAGTCGATTTCTTTTATAACCTAAAATCCGTATTATTTAAAGAATTACGAAAAAACGCCATCTAGTGAAAAAATCGGTACAGTTAATGGTATGATGACACCAAATTCAATTTTTCATTCAAAACAGAAATATAAATTTGAAAGAAAAAAGACCTTCCTCCCCATTTTATATGAAAATAGAAAAAAATATTGAATAGTCGAAACCTTAATTAGGAAAATTGAAAAAAATGCATTTCCAGGCCATTTTTCGAACTTGAAAATAATTTCCTGTTATTTCTCTAATATTTTTTCACATAAATGTGTGATCAACGTTTATGAGTTATGGCCAGAGACCAATCTTAATGGATCCTCTATTTATTTAAACCAAAAAGGTTCGCTAGCAGCTCTCACTTGAACGATTTGATTTTTTACCCACAGACAGAAAAATCCAACCTATATACGCCTATATATTTTTGATATAAATTGGAAATAATTATGGAATTTTTAAAGTAATTTTATTAAACACTTTCAGATAGTCCTGAATATTCGTTTTGTTTCAACGTATCTCAAACGTAAATTGGAAAACACCCTTAAAAAATTGGAAATTTTCATCTGTCTATTTCTGTCTGGTATTGTATTTTATTCGTTTATTAGTTGTTTGCATTTGGTTTCAGTCTTAACTATTGATTTTGGCTTGGGTTTCGTCGGTTTATTATTTTATAGAATTATTATTAGAAGCTGATTTGTGTACATCTATTATATTATTTAAAAGTTGAACTATATCCTAATATAATGCGACTAAAAATATTTACAAAGATCGCAAACAACTAACTTTTAAAACTATATATATTTGCCAAACAATTTCGACATAGCCTTACTCCGTGAGGTATTATCTCAAAGTGCGCTGGGTCTCGGGCGACATATTCCTTTGCTTATAGGGTCTAATCTAAGAACATTGCTTTTTACTTGTGCTGTAATCACAAAGCCTATGTGTCTAAAATAAAAAAAGGAATGAATACAATCGTAAATTCATAAATGGAATATTATCAATGGTTGCCTGGCTTGGTATGCGGGCATGGCATTTGACTACACCTTAAGTGGATAATGGATATCGGGGTAACTCTAAAACGCGTCGACTCTTCAACGTTTTAAGAATCGGTGGGCAGTTTGGAAAAATATTTCAAGGGCAGTGCAAGATACGATATAGACTAGTATTGTCTTTAATTCAAATTACTTACAACTTTTCGATCAGCGATATATCTCCTATCGTTATCAACTGTGTCGATCGGAGATACATCGATAATTGAAATGTCGTGAATAAATTAAATTAACGACTCTGCTAATCGACAAATGACTTTTTTTAAATGCTTCGTTGTCTAAACCCTTTAGACAAAATGTATAGTGTTTTTCAGAGTTGGTGCTCGCAAAAATGTGTCCAAAAAGTTATTACAATAACTATTGTGCTGGCATATTTTAACCAAATTGCCAAAACCAAAAACCAGTCAACTCTTTATTTCTTATTATTCAATGTTACGCACTACTTTAAATATCAAAGGGAAAGTGGATATATCCAAATTTTCGAAATTATTGGCATTTTTAGAGCGCCAACATCTAGAATGTAAATCTAAAAAGCCAAACACTTTCTCCGTTGAGTATATTACTGCATGCTAGCTAGAAAAGTTGCTCTTATAACTAGTGTATCTGGTGCATGTCGCAGTGATGAACTATATAAAGTGGCTAATGTTAATATCGTGGAAAATAAAATTCACATCGAAATTCCAACATCAAAAATCTACCAGTCAAGAGTATTTGCAATGAATAACGAAGAATGGGTAATGTTAATTAAATACGTTACCTTTCGCTTAGATAAGTCAACATAATTCGACAAATCAATTTGCCAGAAGACAAGCAATGTTTCTAAGACTCCCTCTTTGCAAAACATGCATGGGCCACTGCTTCCCGAGAGCAGCAGCCACACTACTGGTAAATAACGGTAGTGCCATTCTCCGTTTGAAGAGGTTAGGAGGGTAGAACTCACCCACCGTAGCGGAAGGGTACTTGACAAGTCTACATATTCTCAGGTTAAAATTGCCACAAAAATGTTTAGCCAAATGCTAAGTTCCAGTACTAATAAAAAATTTCTATAGAAACAAGCTTTTATTTATAAACTATTGCATAGTTAATTTACGATTCAATATCTATAATTAAACAGAAAAGCTGCAGAAGAACTTCATCCTTATTGATCAAAGGCGCAAACAGAGCATACTTAATAAAACTTACATAATCACAGAACTTTTGGAAAACTGAATATTTTTTTAAAAGCTTGAGGCTTTATTTCAAGTGTGGTGACTTCTTATTCCTCAAGTTTTTAAGAAAATACAAATTTTGAAAATGTCTGTGTTTGTGTAAATTTTATTTAGCATGTACTGCTTGTACCTTTGATCAGTGAGGGTGGGGTTCGTCTCCATCTTTGATATTTAACTTCATACGCTGAATATTATTTTTTACTTTCTAGTGCCATAGTTTCTAAATAAAAGCTTGTTTTAAAAAAATACGTTTATTTTCTTTTGTTCTTGTTTGCATTAGAATTTATGCAATTATCTATTTTAATATCTTTAGTTGGGCGTATTCATCTGTTTAATATTTAAATTTATTAAAAATCCAACAAGTCAAAATACGACGGGGTTATATTGTTTAGTTGAGGTGTTCCTATGGCCAACTTTATGCTTCATTATCGGACCCTGTGCACCACCTAGATCTATAGTACTTGTCCGGGCAAATTTAAAAAGCCTTAACACGACGTGGTTATATTGTGTAGTTGAGGAGTTCATATGGGTACCATCCAGCTCCATAGCATGTATTAACGTTACTGTTTCCACGCATGATGCTTAGCATAGATTAACGATTTTCGTATTCACTTATAATCGATTGAATGTTAGAATATTAAAAGTATTTGTATTAATATGAATATAATTAGTTTCGAATGTATTAATGTACGATAAGAAAATTTTCATTAATCGAATAAAATTTAAGCAAACAAACCGAGCTTTCCAATGTTTTTATATTTATTTTTTGTCTATATTAAAATAGCTTATGGAAAAACTGTAGACTTCCCGATTTATTTAAATAAATCTTATTTTAACTTATTTTTTTAAATTACTAAATTACGATGTGTTTTTTAAGGTAAACCTCCATATTTTGTATTTGGTTGAACATCTGGCCCGTTTTATACACTCCGATATCCTCTTAAATAAAATATGTACCGACTCCCCGACAAAGCCTTCCTTTTTCTGAAAATATTAATCAAAATGTTAGTTTATGGAAGGAGAATAATATATGTTTATTAGGCCAACCATTGGGATTTTTTTAAGTACCTTTATCAGTTAAGCACCGCGACAAGTGTGAGACAATACTGATAATTATCTTCTTTACCGGAATATGTCAGTCAACTTGTTTTATTATTATACCTGTTTATATTACGATAGAAAAATATATGTATGGTAATTATGGTATTAACTACTATTTGTTATTTTTAGCTTCTTCCTTGCCACCTCTGTTATGATTGTGATTGGCTCAAGTATATACGAGGTGCTGATAAGGAAAGATCCGTACAAACATCTGCGAGTAGAAGGTAATGGAAAATTCCCAAGTTTTTTAACGAATTAAAAAACAATACAATTCAATATAACTTAATATAGTAAACCACCGACATTATCAAGTCTATATTGACAATAACTCGGATATACAAGGATTCTTCAATAATTGCTATCTTAATAGAAACATTAATATGAACATCGAATAGGCGGCACACTTACCACCTATTGCTTCTTAAAATAAAAAATATCCATTAAACATGAGAATTTTTATTTTTTACTGCCTCTATCTCTTGGTTCTCATTTTAATAGAATGTTCTGTAGAGTTGGCAACCGTTTCCAAGCCGGGAGGAAGGTCTTCCTTCAGACTAACATGTCATCTGCCATCCACAACTTCTGTGGAAGACGCTATTCTTTCTCCTTTAAATTCCCTCTTTTTAAATTAAATATAATCCAATTAAACCAGAATTGAAAATATAGGGTGCGACAAAAACAACCGCACATATTTGGAGGACAAATATCTTTGGAGTATAAAGTACGATAGTTATTATTTTTAGGTCTCATTTTAAAGAGAATATATATACAATTCAGACTAAATATTAAGTTTTAATAATAATATCTAATAGTTAACCATTTCCTCTTCTAACACATTCTTGAAATTCGGGATGAACCTTGTTATCAACATTATTCAACATTTCTTGAGAAATTGCTCTGATTTTGTTTCATATGTTTACTTTTAGATCTTCAATTGTGAAGGGATTATTTTGATAGAGTTTCGATTTCAAATATGCCCACAGCCAAAAATCACAAACTGTTAAGTCAGATGACTTAGGTGACCACGATTGATCACCGTGTCTTGAAATTAAACACGTAAACATTTGACGTAAAATTTGTATAGAAATTCTGGCTGTGTGGGAGGTTGGGTCATCCTATTGAAACCGTATTACGTTTTGTGAGAAATTGCGCAATTATGGTCCAAGAAATGTTTGTAATATAAACTGTAACTTTTTGGTCGTGTAAAGGCTATTGGTATATTTGTTTTGGACTAATAACGGTTCTGTTTATTTGTTTACATAACAGGAGAGATGAAAATCGGCTCCATCTGACAAAAACAAGTTCCGGATTCGGGGTATTTCTTAAGAATTACAAAAAAAATGAGAAAAACTAAGCCTAGATGCGAAGTCTGCTTCATTTGATTGTTGAACTAATTGAATTTTTGTATGGATAACACTGTAAATCTTTGTGCAATATTCGCTTTAAGCTAGGTGCTGTCATACCAAATTGAAAGACAAACACAACGGTTCTAACAGAAACGGTCCTAATTTGGGATTTTCACTTTAAAGATGTCGATCTCCTTCTAAAACTTCTGCACCCTTCTTAAAATTGTGTTTCTGTGTGGGGAAATAAATTAAATCTGGTTAAAAATTTGAACAAGTCATCCCAGACATGTTCGATGGGATTCATGTTAGGACTGAGGCCTAGCCAATCGAACCGCCTAATTTTCATTTCGTTAAGATATTCTCTGACAATTCTGGCTGCGTGAGGCCTAGCATTATCCTGCCAGGCTCGTCCATAGTGATCATGAATGGCATAACATGATCTTCTAGAATTTCCGTAACTTACCTGTGAACTATCAGGAAGCCATGTATCAAGAACAACTTTGTGCGTGTTTGTAAAGAGATTCCCTCCCAAACCATAGCCTCCAAATGGAAAATGCTCGTCAATACAAACTGGAACGTATCTTTCTCCGGCACTTTTCCATACTTTTCAACGTCTCGTCTGATCCACTGAAGCAAAAAAACGACTCATCAGAAAACAATACTCTGCTCCAGTCTTCATCATTTCATGCCACATGATTTTGGGCAAAAGCCAATATTGCAATTCGATGCCGATGCCAGTGGTGGACCTATAGCATCTCTCTACAAAATAGTCTACCAGCACGAAACCTTCTCCTAACGCTCGATTCACTTATCTCTTATTTTTTGAAGTTGATTTCGTAACAAAACTGCAGAGGCTGATTTATTCCACAAACTTTCGGACACCAAATAACGGTCTTCCCTTTGGGCGGTGATTCTTTTTCGCTCGGATCCGGGTCTTTTGGTTCTCAGGCCGACGTGGCTGGCGTCATATCGTTGATACACCTTTTGAATAGCATAAAAGCTCTTGCCAAAAAGCCTTGCATTTCACGTTTTCCTCGACCATTTCGTATTAACGCTACAGTTCTTGCCACAACAATAGGACCTGAAGGCATTAAAACCCTTAAAAAATACTACGAATATTACACTAATGTGACCGATAGGTTTAACAAACATTACGAATTCTACACTATGCAACCGATAGGTTTTATAGACAGAATCAATCAAAATTATAAACTGAAATGTGAATTTTTAACTAAAGCGAAAACCCGTTATTTTAGAAAACTAAGAAAGACATTGACAATACTTGACGGACGATAACATTTTTCCAAAAACAAATTATTAAGCGTCTACTAGATTCACAATTTGCAAATATAAACAACGAAACTAGCGCCAAGATAAACACACAAAGCCACACCACAGTCATCAATAGCAGCAAAACTGACATTTGTGGTTACCAGGTGTGTTATATTTGGCGCTGTTTGTACTATTTGACTGTATTGACGAGAACCTTAGGTCAGAAACACGTGTCTACGATTGGCCAAATCTCATTGTGCTTTATCGGTCATCCCAAGAAAAAAACCTTTTTCTATAATATTATAGTTCTTGCCTCGTTAATTTCGCCAATTAGTCCGGCAAAAATGTCGGATGTTCTCTTGGCAACTAAAAATGTCGGTTTTGCTCCTGTTGGCGACTCTGGTGTGAACAAAAATCTAAAAAGTATTTAAAATTAAGATTAAAATTGTAGAATTTTATTAAGAAATTATCAACATTTTTATCAAGAATTAGAAATTAATTTGACTTTAGTGTTATGCTATCGGCCAATTCTGAAACTCAAAAATAATTCCCAACGGTTTTTTTAGCAACTTTTGCTTCATTTTCTTTAAGGTATATGAAGAGCGGTTTCTGAGGTATATATTGACCTCCCTGTAAATACGTTATTCACTGCGTTATTTTAAAGGCTAATCTAATATCAGAAAGCAAGAAATTAATCTAGAACTCGTGTAATTAGTTAATATTTACGTATTTTAGAATAAAGCAAAAATTAAGCGGTTGTAAAAAATGCATTTTTAAAACAAGTAAACAAGTCATTTAAAATAATGAATGAAATTCCTACTAATTAGCTTTGTTTGACATTTTAACTTAATCAATTATAAGGAATATGTAACAATACAAATACTAATTTTACAGTTATTGAAATCCAATAAGCGATTAATTATGTACCTGTCATTTGAGACAGATTAATATCTTTTGGACATCTATCAACAACTATAGGATTTAGGGATTGCGTTCATGCGTTGACGCGTTTGACCAAAATATGCTAAGAATGTTTTTCCAACATGACTGCTTAAGTTTTAATCAAAATGCGTACGATGTTTTCAAAAGGCAAATGACAATAAAAATGCATGGTGATATTTAATTATAGTTCATACAAATTAAAAACTGTTGCAAGTCATCGACGATGTAATTAAGTGGTTGCAGTAATACCACTACACAAACGTAACGTAATGGAACCGGGGCGATAAGAAAATCAAACACAGACACATTTATGAATTTGACAGAAGATATGATGTTGACGCGTTTTATTTCTTGACATTTTGACATTTCGTTACGTTTTTTGTGTTTTGAGTTTTTTTCTGCTTTGTATTTCTATTTTGCGATCAAAAATATTTCTTTTTAGAACAACTATAGTATTATATTTGCTTGGCTATGGATTCTATTTACAATTTTAAAATGTCAAAGTAGGTAAACAGCCGCTAAACAAGAACGAGAAAATAATGGCTTGTTGCTATCTTTAACGGCTGTTTAGAGAACTAAGTTGAATATATTATTAAAAATATTGAGCAGAAACTATGATTTAACTAAATCATTCATGCAGAAAATAAACTAATGGAATGATATAGCTGAGAACGTATATTTGATCGACAAGAAGTTCTACCTTTGATAATAAGTATTGAGATATAAGTGATTCCAGTATTTTCGAATCATATTTCCATACAATTCTTCATTATACTAAGATCTTTTACTAAATATCCGCATAAGTCAAAATATTTTAAACTATTTAAGTCATACATCTAAAAGTAAAACCTAAATTTGCTTATGGTTAATCCTACATAAGTTTTCCTATTCTCTTTGCCAGGTCTAGCTTTATCTCTCTTGCACTATGATAGAATCATTACATCAGCGGCTAGTCCATTGGTTGTTACGTCTATGGAAACATCGCAATTTTCGATAATTCTGATAATCTGGCAACTATTTCCTCTGAAACGTAATCAGCTGTTTGATGATTTGCGGTTTTGTACAAGGTGTCTAAAATAAGATGACCTTTTCTAGAGAACCATAAAATATAGTTTTAGTTTGTTTTGTTTTTAATCATACAGGGTGTTGCCTTTTTCTGGGGTCATACAAACTTTCTTTTTTAAATAAGACACCCTATATATTATTACATGGTGTGATATATATTAGTAAAGTTCATTCTATTTGCAGTGTAATACTCAAGTTTTGAACCTTAATAAGTTACAACTTTGTTTAGCGTATCGTAATTTTTTAAAATGCAACATCCTGTTATATTAAATTTAATAGAACACTAAACAACAATCTTAACGATATATAAAAATATATGTCGACGACCCACCGTTTCAGACTTGTTGACGATCACCTTCAGCATGTAAATTTTTCCATAACAAAGCTTTTAAATTTTGTAATTTGGAAAAATATGTATTTATGCAACAAGTTATGTCAGAAAATATTTCATACACACTTGTCCATTATGCTAATAAATGTTTTACTAATTAGAATCATTTTTGTATGCTTTTTAACTAGTTGTATATCGAAAAACTTTAACGTGCTTTTGTAGTCATACATTAATTCAGATATTTCGCCCTAATATTAGCCCGCTAGAAAACCATATAAAAAATGTTTTAGATCAAACTAAAATAATTAAAATCTTTAAATTAAATAGCAAAAGAAGAAACAACTGTAAAATATTAACTGGATATATTGGCCGCGTTCACCCGCCTGATCGCTCAGTGATCGCTCTGAGAGCGTTACCATGAACGAGCTATTTAATCTTGCTACTTTGATAGCGTGTCGTTGAGCGGACGCCATGTTTTGTATCGTATTTATTTTCGCTACTTAACTGAGCAAATCAGTTGACATAACAAACGAGATGGCGGCATGTAATGTAAACATTATGAGTAATAATTATACAATATAATAATACACCAGAGCAATAACAGATTTTTTAAATCTTTTTTTTTAACACAAAATATAGAATGTATTATACAAACAAATTTACTATCATATTTCTTTTAATTTCAATCGTTCCTTGTTCCCGTTGTCCCATATTCTCATTCTCATCGAGGTTAAGGTCAAGAAATATCTGCTTCGTTCAAAATCTCTAAAAACCGTTCAAACCATTGCTATTATTTGAGCGCTATTGATGATCGATATCAGGCGGGTGCCATTATTTCCGTTCTGAGCAAAATATGAGTGTAATTTTACAGACGTGTTTTATCATTTTTGCTACAGAAACATTCTGATTATTGAATGTATTGAATTATTTTTTTCTTTAATTTCTCAAGATCTTGGCATCTGTTTTAATGAACTTTATCTTTTAAAGCTCCTATAATCAAGGTGTTTGCGTTCGATAGCTCAAAATTTTAGATGAAAGTTAGGACTGTATTACATAATGATTTAATTAACTTTTGGTTAATTGTTATACTTGTGAATAGAACACCTTTTTGTTTATATCACTTTTAGCAAAGAAATTAATACATCGACCACTAAAATGATTTACCCTTAGTGTCGGAAACTTCAGGCAGCACATGACTCTTCACAAGGTACCTTTGGCTGTCGCAGGGAGGTTTCGGAGGGTTAAAAACAACCCTTTTGACTAGCGTAATTTTATATAGCACTTAACACATACAGGAGATACATTCAACTTAATATATGTCCAAAAGGGACGCGATTTCCAAAAGGGAAATTTCAATGACGGCTGCACACTAACTTGTACTGTTACAGAGTGAATATCACTTTAGTGGTATATTTTACGCGATATTTATGCAAATAGGGATGTATCGCACAAGCAGAACAAACTTAAAAACAACGTAAAATTTTCTATTCTTTTTTTTTTACTTAAAGAACAAACATTTCACCCGCCCAAAAAAAAAAGAAAACATATATCATTGATATAATTAACATTAAAATAAAATAAAATAAATTTATATTAACTTACGCAAATAAAATAATTATTCAGCTAGTGGAAGAAGGTAGAGTTTTACTAAAGGCCGGGAAAAAATACCAGAAGCGGTTTTAACCTTCGCAACTCTAGCAACGCCATCAGACCCAAAACTGAGTGAAGTGATACGACCCAAAGGCCACTGACACATAGGAAGAATATCATTTTTTATGATAACCAAGGTTCCAATTTTAGGAACTTGGTCAGGGTTCAACCATTTTTCTCTTTGTTGCAAAGTATGCAAATATTCGGCATGCCAACGCCGCCAAAAATCTTGATGTATTCTTTGCAACAGTTCGTAGCGTGATAACCGTCCGAGAGGCAAGTCTGTTAAGTCGGGTTGGGGTAATATAAAAATTGACTCTAGGGTGAGAAAATGAGAAGGCGTTAAAGCATTAATATCTTCGATATTTGAGCTAATAGCTGCCAAAGAGCGAGAATTCAATATACTTTCAATTGAAGTAAGAACAGTAAAAAATTCTTTATATGTTAAAATTTGATCTCCGACTATTCGGACTAAATGTGACTTTACAGACTTGATTCCGACCTCCCACAGGCCACCAAAATGTGGCGCTGACGGCGGATTAAAATGCCACTTAATATTTTCATGCGAAGCGGCAGATTCGATTAGAGATTTGTTTTCTTTCTTCCACCGACACGTAATATATTATGTTCATCAAAAAATACACCCAATTTGCGCAATGTTTTGAAAATTTTTTAGAATTGAAAACGTCTTCAAAATGAAGATGTTGTGTGCGCGTAATATATTATGTTCATCAAAAAATAAAAGAATAGAATTGAAAACGTCTTCAAAATGAAGATGTTGTGTGCGCTTAATTAAAAGAATAAGTGCGTTTTTTAGCTCACTACAAATGAGCGAACCAGAATACTTATTAGCGGCAGCTCGCCTTATATTGTTTGTGAAACGCAAAACATAGGCCACAATTCGTTGAATTTGAGAAAATGAAGAGTACTTTTCTAGAATCGCGTCAAGCCAATTTTCAGCAGAATTATATAATGCAAATCCCAATTTTTTCTCCTCTTTTAAATGTTCAGACACAAAATCAACTGAATCATGCATATTTTGCGTGTCTGGATCAAAAATGTCCTTACTACAAAGATAGTCAGGGCCATAAAACCAGAGGAAATTATTGAGTATTTTAGAAGGTAATAAACCTCGACATGCCATATCAGCAGGATTCGATTTTGTCTCAATATAATGCCATAATGAAGGGGAGACTTTGCTTTTTATGAAAGCTACCCGATTTGAGACAAATGTTTTCCATCGATGGGGAGAGGAACGAATCCAACTTAATGCAATTTGAGAATCAGACCAGGCATAAATATTTTCAAATTTTATAGTGCCATTATACACGTCCAAAATATAGTTGATCAATTTAGCTAAAAAAACAGCTGCGCACAATTCCAAACGGGGAATAGTGATACTTTGTAAGGGGGCTACTTTAGTTTTGGAACTCAAAAAATACGTGGTTATATCCGATTCATTTGAAATACATCGAATATATACAACGGCGGTATAACCTTTAGAAGACGCATCAGCGAAGCCATGTAGTTCATACACAGTATTTTTACAATCTGGCGTAATTCGCCTGGAAACCTCTAAACTTGACAAAAGAGCCAACTCTAACTTATATTGATTCCATAGGCAAACTATCTGTTCAGGCGGGGATTGATCCCAAGCCAGTCCAAGTGACCATAAATTTTGAATAAGACATTTTGTCAAGAAAGTGACAGGTGCCAAAAATCCAATAGGGTCAAAACAGCGAGCCAACTCAGACAATAAATTTCGTTTTGTGCAAGAACGATCTAGCGTAGAGATAGAAAAAAGGAAACAATCCTTTTTTGCGTTCCACTATAATCCTGAAACCTTTAAAGCATTTTCAGAATCTTCTGAATCAAAAGAGATATGATTTTTATTTAAGTGATCTTGAGGTAGGTCCTTAAGTAATAAAGAGTTATTATTTGACCATTTTCTAAGCTCAAAACAGCCTTTTTTCATTAAGGCAATAAGTTCTTTTTTGAGTAGCATAGCTTCATCAAAAGAAGAGGCCCCACTTGTGACATCGTCCACAAAGGTTTGTTTTAAGATTGCTTTTGACGCCAAAGGAAATGATTCACCTTCATCAAAGACTAATTGTCTAAGGGTCCGAAGGGCAAGAAAAGGTGAAGGTCTTAAACCGTAGACTACTGTAACCAATTTAAATTCTTGCAAGGGTTCGTGTTGTGAAAATCGCCAAATAATACTTTGATAGTTATGCTGGGTTGGGTCAACTTGAATCATGCGATACATTTGCTTAATATCAGTATATTGACTATATCTGGTTGATGTTTGGGACTAGTCATAAGGTAGTCATTTAACGACTTTTGGCCAGGTAGCTTGGCTGAACCATCAAATACTACTCTGAGCTTAGTAGTTAGGCTATCGGGTCGCAATATGCAATGATGCGGTATATAATAATATGCCTTAGAGACAGTCGGATTTAAAAGTAATTCCATATGCCCCAATTCCAAATATTCTCGCATGAAATCACAATATTGAGAATGTAAAGCAGGCTGTTTTAGAAGTCGACGTTCCGTAGAAAGAAACCTATTTATTGCCAACTCTTTGATGCCAAAAAAAGTTGGCATTTCATTATTAAAGGGTAGATGTACAACATAGCGACCATCAGGGTTTCGAGTTAGCGTGGAGGAAAAATGTTCTTCACACGTTTGATCTGCTGATGACAAAACGGTCACAGAAGGGACTGATTCAACTTCCCAGAATTTTTTTAAAGTTGAATCAAGTTGTACATCAAAAGAGGAATCACAAAATAGAGACAAAGATCTTGGTATAGAAAAAACATTTTTGTGATATTTCCCAAGAAGAATATACCCAAATACAGTATTAATAGCGTCATGTTTGTTTTGACCTCCTGATATATGACCTTCAAGCAAAATCTTAGAAAAAATATCCGTTCCAAGAAGACAGTCAACTTTTTTAGGAGCAAAAAAATTTGGATCAGCCAAATTTAATCCACAAATGTGCGCCAAATCTCTAATATCAATTTTTTGCGAGGGTAAATGATCACAAATTTTTTGCAAAACAATTGCTTCAGTGTAAAAAACTGCAACAGATGATCCAGTTGGATAAATACTGATTGTAGTTGCACCTCTACAAAACTTCGATCGCATGGAACCCAGGCCTTTAACTTCAAAAGCTGCCTTTGAGGGATACAAACCAAAACGAGTTACTGCACTTTGTGTAATAAAAGATGACATACTGCCAGAGTCGAGCAGACATCTAATTTTTTGATAGTTACCTTTATTATCTAAAATATTGACAACAGCAGTGGCTAGTAAAACAGTTTCAGTATTTAGCACCAAACTAGTTCTAACGAGCTTTGGAGTCAACATAGAATTTGAAGCCTCGGTTGTAGTTACAACAATGTCAAGTGTCTTTTTTATAGGGCTTTGCGATGTCGGAAAATTTTGAAGAGGTTGAGAGGGCGGCAAATTTTGCGGGGGTTGCGGTGTCGTTTGTGGAATGCTAGGGTTTTTTAAAAAATGCAGCAGTGAGTGATGGCGCAGCCCACATGTGCGACACGTAGAGTTCGATTTGCAAGCCTTAAGATCGTGAAAGTTGCTCAAACAATTAAAACAAAGATGTTTTGATCAAGAAAAATTAAAGCGATCTTGTGGTGATTTATTTAGAAATTGTTGACAGTTGTGCAAATAATGATTTACTTTACACAACACATAAGTTTTTTTACCCTGATCACTATTATTTAAATAAAACGAGTGACTGTCGCGTCTTTTTTGTGGTTTTTTAAATTGTGTAGCCATAGTATTGAATGCAATACAACATTTTTCTAAAAAATTATACAAATCTTGATATTTTGGCACCTCATTAGAGCCATGAGATAGTTCAAATTTTGTAACGGTATCATGATCCAGGCGCTTTAGCAACATCATGACTAATATAAAATTCCACTCTTTTGTAGGGAAACCAAAAATACTCAACGCACCTAAATTTTCAGAAAAAACATCTAATAATTTTCTAAGACCAGAGGAATCCTGAGAGTTTAAAGAATGCGTATTTTCAATAGCTTGCCAATGTTCCTGCGCACGGTTCGAAGGACCAAATGTTTGCGTTCGATAACTCAAAATTTTAGATGAAAGTTAGGACTGTATTACATAATGATTTAATTAACTTTTGGTTAATTGTTATGCTTGTGAATAGAACACCTTTCTGTTTATAACACTTTTAGCAAAGAAATTAATACATCGACCACTAAAATGACTTACCCTTGGTGTCGGAAACTTCAGGCAGCACACGACTCTTCACACGGTACCTTTGGCTGTCGCAGAGAGGTTTCGGAGGGTTAAAGACAACCCTTTTGACTAGCGTAATTTTATATAGCACTTAACACATACAGGAGGTACATTCAACTTAATATATGTCCAAAAGGGGCGCGATTTCCAAAAGGGAAATTTCAATGACGTCTGCACACTAACTTGTACTGTTACAGAGTGAATATCACTTTAATGGTATATTTTACGCGATATTTATGCAAATAGGGGATATATCGCACAAGCAGAACAAATTTAAAAATAACGTAAAATTTTCTATTATTTTTTTTTTTACTTAAAGAACAAACACAAGGTGACAGATCAGGGCTCTTCCTGGGCCAGGGATTATTTTCATTGGCATGAATCAATTAAACAAAATTATAGTTAATAAATTGGTTTATTTTCTCGCCACTGTGACTTGGACCACCATCCAGTTGAAAAATTATATTATTCACATCTCCATCAGCAAATTATAGATGACTATATTGCACCATTTTTTCGTTATTTGGAAACGCCTGCTTACTTCTTTAGAAATACAATACAAAAATTGTTTATTTATTTATTCATACAAATAACAAGGGTGCGATGTTTGTTTTTCTTGAAAAATTTACTGAAAAGCATTTGTTAACATTTAAAGACATATTACTAAGTATAAGTCCATTGGCCACCGAACTGAAATATTTTTGTAGTTCTAGACAATAGTTTTGATTTCTTACAATTTTGAAGATCCTAAAATCAACCGCGGAAAGAAGGAAACCTGAATATTCCACACAGTCAGAGAGAAAATTCATAAACCATAAGAAAAGTAAAGACCCCAAGTTATTGCCCTGCGGTATACCAGATGTTGCTGGAAAATAGTTCAGAAAGCTACTACCAACTTTCACAACTTGTTGCCTTGAGGACAAGTATGATTTAATAAGGGAGTGCGAATTATTAAAAAAGTTAATATATTACAATCTTTCCAACAATATCTGGTGATCCTCCAAGGCAAAAGCCTTGGCGCAATTAGTAAAGATTACATAAAGTTTTTTATCGATTACCTTAGAAGCATAATTAATAAAGATACACAAGTTGGTAACAGTTGTCTTGCCACTGAAAAAGCCATGTTTTTTCTGTAATTTTATATTTATTATTTTCCATAAGATTATCAAAAAGTAACATTTCAAAACTTTTAGCTAAAGAGTTTATTACACTAACTGGTCTATAGTTAAAAACATTCTTTAGATTACCACCTTTGTGTGCAGGGATTATAACAGCAGATTTTGATCTGTCAAAAAAAGTTTCACTGTCTTGTGCTGTATTACAAATATAGGTTAAAGGCTCTACGAGAGTGTCAATGCAGGCCTTGCAAATTTGTGGTGGAATATTATCATCGCCTGTACTTTTTTGAGCTTAAGCTTTTTATTAGTGATGGAAGAAAAATTTAGTGTTCCACACTTGCCACTGTAAGAGTCGACAGTAGTAGATTTTCTTTATATATAATCAAAATAATTTGAAAAGGCATTTGCAATTTCAGATGAGCAAGACTTTGACCATTAAACATCATTTCATAAGGAACATCAACTCTTTGGCTTTTGGTTTTAATGAACATACAGAAACTGGTAGGATCTGAATTAATATTAGTTTCAATATTTTATAAATATTGGGAATACTCCCGAGACGTTTACTTCTTAACAATAGATCGAAGCCTACCATATTCAAAAATCTTATGTTGACTAGCTTTATTTTTTTTTGTATATAATGTATAATGGATTTTTCAACTTAATATTCCTGATGAAGTTTCGGGAAAACCATTCGGTACACAACCCTCAATATACGCCTCCATTTCACTATTTACTAATTAAACATTCATTAGGGTCGGTGACAATTTTGATTTGTGACCAGTTTTTTGACTTCATTGCATTAGATAATGTCAAAAAATCACCTTTGTAATAGCGTAAAACCAGTTTATAAACGAATTTATCCAGCATATCGGATACACTGCGTCACAGACTGGAAACTTTGGGCGTTAAGTTATGCGAAAATCTCTCTATGGATCCCAACTATATGGAGTACAATACACAGTTGGCATCCATTTAGGAGGTGTTTTTTTATTTAATATTGGATGGATCATCTATTCCAAGTATAATATTTCTTTGCTACTACCTAAAGACCTTAAACAATTTTTTAAAGTATATTAACATTTAATATTTTTATATTGAAATTAAATGTTAAATAAAACTTTTCTGTAAGAGGTCTAAACATTTTTTGAAAGCGTGGCTTAAAGGAAATCTGTAGTAACAAAAAAAATTGCAAAAGTGTTTTCATTGGCTTGTTTTGCTTCATTCTATTCTAAATTATTTCTTGTTTTTTACTTAGAGTTAACTTATTTTTCCATTATAGATACTTGATTAAAGTGGATTCATTTTTTTTCGTTAAGAGATTCTACAAAAGCAAAGAATTTACATTACTACAACAAAAATAAATTGAATATAGCAGTGTAACTCCATGAGATAAAAAATAAAAATATTATATGCTATTTCCTAAAATTAAAATCTACGAACATTATTTAATAACCCATTTTTAATAATTGATATGTCCCAGTTTAAAATGCTAAATTGTTTATAGAAGTAGTTTCAATAAATGGCATGCCTGCATCAAAAAGTTGATATTTAGGAAAATATCATTATTAGTCCCTTTTTCAGCCCCACGATTATAGTTGGTATTAACGTTCTAGAATCTAAGCTGTTCATAAATAAACTTAAGGGAAGAAGGGCTTAATTTAATAATTTAAATTTAGACCATAATAATTTCATGGTGGCAAAAAATATTTAACCAGGTAAAGTAGTAATACTTGGATATGATTTCCAGGACGGATACATGATATCATCATGTGCTTCTCTTTCCCAACAAATTTTAAGAAATTTACTTCAGAAGGTCGAAATCTAGATGGACTGGATTGTTTGGCAGGCATGAGAGTTTATTCCATGGTCTTAATTATAGTTTTACATAGGATCATGTTTGAATTTGGGTCACCAATGGTCAATCCAAAATACGTCGAGAAGGTAAAATACACTTTATACAGCGCCGAAAAGGCGAATATATTTTTTTTGCCATTTTATTTATTTTATGTACCTACAGTAGGTTAAAAAAACAAAGTAAATATAAAATTTATTTTAGTGCTTATAATATTTCTTCATTTTCATTACTTTTTGTTTTAACTGTGTGTTAAATAATTAAATAAAAACATTATGTTCAAATCTCTTTTACTTTACTGTAAAATAATATCACCATTTAAATTTAAAATCTCGTTTTCGAAAGGAGAAACTTTAATTACCACTTTGTTTTAGCTGTACACAAAATTTGAAACTACTCTGCTCCTAAATGGACCTATTCTCGTGGAAACCTTCTTTACGATATCAGGATTTCTAGCCACATATCTCATATTGGGCCAGCTAAAAAGCAGCAAAAATGGTGTCAATTTGGGCTTATTTTACTTTCATAGAGTAGTAAGGTAACATTTTACTGTCATAGTTGAAACCATATTAAGATTGTTGTTGCCTTTTGATTAACATATTTTATTATTACATATTTTCCAAAATTATTTAATCAGCATTTCCGAAAAATGTATTAAAATTGAAAAAGTTAACCTTTCTTCGCTGGGATTCGAACCCAAGATCACCCACTTTTTAAGCTAATCCTCGGAGACCATGGCATGAGTTTTGATATTATTATTCGGAGGTCTGCTTCCATTCCCGCCAAAACCGCTATATGTTGACGATTCATTCGGATGATAGACACATGGATCATAAGGACTAATAAATCATCAATAAGTTGCTTTCACCTTTAACCCGAGCTCAGTTAGGAGCCACCAAATTCTGCAATACCGTAAAGATTAACTGACCAATTTGATTAAGTTAAATTGTCGAACTTGGTTGTTGGGCTCATGATCTTCGTGGCTTACTGTTCAGAGCATTCAGCTAGAAACTGAGAGGTTCTGGGTTCGAACCCCAGCGAATACAGGTTAACGTTTTCAATTTTCATACATTTATTAGAAATGCCTATTCAAATCATATCAAATATACTAAGGGCGATTCCTGAGTTATTATTACTTTTTTTTTATTTAGTATGATTAGATGATTGCTTCTGTCATCTGGTCACCATTGTATCACGTATTTAAAAACAGATTAGAAAGCATTCAAAACAAATTTTTAACATTCCTAGATTATAAATGCAACGGCGGCGTATATAACTTTCATGTCAACTTATCAGAACTACGACAAGTTTACCATTTAAATACTCTTGAAACAGAATGATAACGATTTACAATAGAAGTTGCCACGATGAAGATATTTTTAATTTATCCCTTCAGCTTTTAAAAATAGAATTAAACACACGATTAAGGTAACTAATTTCACCTTTTAGATAATTTATTCTATCCAATTTTAGTGCAATGTGACTTGCATACATCATGTAATCTGTGGTGCCATTACTGAGCTTTAGCTTGTTGGCATCTTATTTGTTCTTAATAAATAAATAAATGATAAAAATATTATTATTACAAAATATCGTGGTGGCTAAAATTTTACTTAAAATTTTACTAAGTTCTGCTGACATAGTTGGTGGATTTAATAGTTAAATTTGAACTTCAGGCGTGTAGAATTAAAGTTTTATGTGAAACCACTACACCTACGACTTGTTTGAAATTTGGTATAGTCATATAACCTCACATAAACTGTCCGTGCAAAATATTTTGATATTTGTACCGCTTCTAGTCTGACGACCAATTAGTTCTTCTTTTTAATCAACTGAATTTTTGTTTATTCTCTCCTTAAGAGAGTCCCAAAGATAAAAGTCCAACGGCGTAGGGTCAAGTGACCGATGAAACCATAACCAAGAACCAAATCTTCTTATCTACCTATCATCAAATCATTCGTAGAGGAAATTCGATATTTGAAAAATGTTTTAAAAGTACTGTTGTGTATTTCGAAATACTCTTGTGAATTCAAGATGTCATAAATGAAAAAGGCAAACTGATTATTCACGATTATGTAAAATGCATTAAAACTTACTTTTCTTGAAATCACCTTTCTTTAATAATATAAGAGTTTTGTTGTGCCCAAATGCGAGAATTCCTTCTGTTGAATATTGCTTCACTGAACGACGGTTTGGTTATTGTTATGTTAGTTGTCATGGCCTCGGTCATGTCTTACCAGAAATATGCATTTCAAGCATCTTGTATCTATATATATATATATATATATATATATATATATATATATATATATATATATATATATATATATATTTATACAGATAGGTATAGGAAGAGTATACCTTTTTAAAATAAACATCCTTTAAAAAAACATTTAACTAAAAATGTACAGAGTGTAAAAAATAACAGTTATTATAAAATAAAAATCACCCAAAGAATGATATTCTTTGAGATATCCTGTATAAAGTAAAATTAATATATCAATTTTTTTGGGAATCCATATTAACTCTTCAAACTATTAAATGATAAATAAATACTGTTACTATGCTATATAATTATCGACGAACCTGTGCTAACCTAACGCTAACGGAACACATTCACCTAACAGTTTATTAAAAAAAAACAGTGTTTTAATGCAGACCCCGAATTTTGTTGATGCTCTACCGCGCGCTTTCTTTACAGCGACCCTAACCAATCCTAACCTAACCTAAACCGCATTTTTTTAATTATAAATCAAAAAATACTAAAATTACTAGTAACGATAGTAAAACCATATAAATGTCCAATTTCCCTTTCGACACAATATGTGTAGAATTGGTTGCCTACTTAATGTGAAACTGACCCTAAATATTTTAGCTTTAATAATTGTGCCTCTGCGCTATCGCGCTCTGGCGCCTAACCTGGTACTAACCCGGTACCACTCCACCTAATTCCAACAAAATTTACTTTGGCAACAGCGCTTACCGTCTGACTAAATGACATGTAGTTAAGTTAACTTCATTTGTTAGATATTCTGTTAGAGAATTATTCATATTAATAATTTCAAAAAAAAACAATTCTTATTTAATAAATATATACTAGAAATAAAAAAATCTTTCAATACACACATATATTAACAAACAACAACATTCACACAATTCTAATTTGTATTATTTTGTGAAAAATTGTAATGCTTCCACGTTTTTCTTTTGCTTAAATGTAGTAAATTTGAGGTAAGCTTACTAATAAAACTCAAAAAAGGTCAAAAATCGAGATATATTAAATCTTACCATAACCATGAACCGCTTAGTCTTGTAATAATTATTTTACTCATAGGAACCAGTTTTTATTGCATGATATTTCTACTTTAAAATTAACTCCTGTCTCAAAAATGCTAATACCTAGATCAAAAAGGTCTGTAGTTTTAAATGATGGAGCATACTGAATTATTTTTTCTATTGATTATCGAAAAATCAATGACAACTTTTAACTACTTACTTCTTCAAGTAATTCTGCACATAGCCCATAAAAAAGCGAATACACTAATGACTATTATATTTTAGAATGTCGCCAACATACGCAGTTATTTTGGCATTTTATTGCACTATTTTTGTAAAACTTGGTGCAGGGCCTTTTTGGCAGCAGAGAGTTGGATTGGAACAAGAAAGATGCTTAGCAAGCTGGTGGGCAAATTTACTCTATATTAACAACTATGTCAATACTGACAAAATAGTAAGTATTAATAACTTTAAGGCAAAAAAAAAGATGAAATAAGTCATATATTATCTTATTTATTATTATTAATGCCTTAGTTAGCTCACAACAATTAATCCTTAAGTTTATACGTTGCTAGAAAACTTCAAAGTTATATATCAATGATTGATGTTTTTATTGTTGCAAATGTGAAACGTATCTGAATTAGATGTATCCATCATAAAATAAAGATACTCTTGAATTTTAAAGAGCTAGTAAAAAACTGAATTAGACCCTTTTGAAATATTAGAATTTTGCAACAACAAAATACTATATGTATTTTTGTAGATAATAAAAATTCTTACCATGGTCCTGTCTTTAAATTTACATGTTTCTTTTTAGTGCATGTTCCAATCTTGGTACGTAACCTGTGATATGAATTTTTTCCTATTTACCCCAATACTTGCCTGGTTTTTGTGGAAAAAACCAAAACTTGGAGTGGCTTTAGTAATTGCACTAATAATTACCTCAATTGTAGTAGTTTTTGTCATAGTATATATTAATAATTTGGACGCTATGTTTATGTTATATATAAAGTAAGTATAAAAACATTTCAGTTAATTAAGATTAGTTTAAAATATTTTATAATAATTATTCTTACTATGTATCAAAAATCCTTTTTGGGTTTGAACAAAATCTACGGCGGATATTTCGCTACTTTGGGATCAAACAGCAAAAAGTTTGAAGTCCGCCTTGGCTTTTTTTGTGTGTGTTACTAAAAAACTAAATATCTAATTTACTTCAAATGTTTCATAAATCAGGTATTCCGTAGAAATCAACTGGTAAAATTTTGGTACAAATCCAAGATGGCGAAAGAAAATGGTGTCCTAATAAAATATTTAAAAAATCATCCAGGGAAATATATTTATTAGATCGATTTCAACTTTTGTGCAAAAAATAACTATGATTTAGAGAAAATTGTGGTTCGAATTCAAGATGGCGCAACAAAATGGTGCCCAAATAAAATGTTTGTAATCGTGAAAAAAAAAAGATCCTCTGAAATTTTTGCAGATCTTCACGTTTCAGGGTCCCTGAAATATACTGAAAAATATATTTTCTCAGTTTCGTCGATTCGTCGGTCTGTCAGTCTGCTTGTCTCTTCACGGCATTACATTGATTTAAATTTTTGTGCAAGTAGTAGAGATAAACTGATAAAATTGTAGAACGAATGCAAGATGGCAGAACAAAATGCCGACCAAAAAAATATTTGTAGGCTTGAAAACAAATTACCATTTAAAATGTTTGCAGACCTTTACGTTTCAGGGTCTCTAGATGACGAAAAATATGTTTTCTCGTTTTCATCGGTCCCTCGGTCTGTCTATCGGCCTGTCTGTCTGTGGACCTGTCTGTCTATCTCATAGCATATCTAAAAAACTGTTTTTACGATTGACTTCAAATTTTGGTCAAACATTAAGAGTTTCCCTTACATTTTGCATAAAATTAAAAGGTACATAGAACTGAACTGGTAACATTTTGGTACGAATCCAAGATAACAAAACAATGGCGATCTATGAAAAAAAAAATTAAAAAAGCAAATTTATGCGAGCATTAAGTGCGATATAGAGATAAACTAGTAACATTCTGGTACGAATTCAAGATGGTGGAACAAAATGGGGGTCAAATAAAATGTTCAAAAATCTACATAAAAATATTTTCTTTTTATTCAATAGACTTCAAATTTTGCACAAACATTAAATGTGATATGGTGCGGGTACGAATTCAACATGGCGCAACAAAACGACGATCTTCAGTGTAAAAAGTAATTATTTAATATGCCTAAAAATCGAGTATAGCATAGGTAAAAATTGTTTAGTAGGAAACCAAAATGGTGAAACAGAATGCCGCCCAATAAATGTGCTTAAAGGAAAGGCAGTATAAATATATACATTTATATATATATATATATATATATATATATATATATATATATATATATATATATATATATATATATATATTCAGTGTGTATCAGCCAAATGGAATAAATTCGATAATAAATAAATGGGGGCGAGTTCGGAAAATTGCTTGGACCCGTCGATTGGTATTTTTAGTTGCTCATTTTCTCCAATAAAAACTTTTTATACAGGGTGTGTCCTGTAACAGTGGTCAATGCCAACTTTCTTATTTCAAATGCAACACCCCGGATATTATTTAATTTTTGGATTCTTTAGGAGATTCTAAACATATTTTATGTTCAATGTCCTATACCTATCTTCAACTATTTCGGCAATATTAAGTGTTTTCAAATTTATTGCAAAAATTAAGATTAAAAAAATAAAATTATATATTTCTTCATAATGTATAAACAAAAGTAAAAAGTTAATTTAGGAACTGTTGAATATGCTCGCCGCGAACGTCTTGGCAAATTCCTAATCTTAAATAGAAATTTCTTCTAACGTTATTTAGCATCTCAGGCGTGACCGATCTAATCGCATGCGTTATTCGTCTTCTTAAGTCAGCTAAGTCGAGGGGTTTAGTTTTGTATACAACATTTTTAATATGTCCCCATAAGAAAAAGTCTAATGGCGTCAGATCAGGGGATCGCGCTGGCCATTCTATCGATCCTCGTCTCCCTATCCACCGATTTGGAAATATTTCGTTGAGGTACTGCCGGACATTAATTTGGTAATGGGGCGGTGCTCCATCTTGCTGAAACCATATCATATTCGCTGGAACTTGTAGGTTTGCTGGATCCGGATACAAATTTGTCAAAGTTGGCACGACATTATTTTGGAGCAGTGCTAAATAATTATCGCCATTCAAATTGCCTTCAATGAAAAAGGGGCCTATGATATGATCCCTAACAATTCCTGCCCAAACATTAACCTTTTCAGGATATTGAGTATGTTCTTCGCTGATCCAGTGAGGATTTTCCCCAGACCAATAGCGGCAATTTTGACGATTTACATGACCGTGAAGTGTAAAAGTGCACTCATCCGAAAACAAAACATGTTCTAATTGAATAACATTGTTATCTAACATAGCCATCATTTGTTCACAAAAATAAGTTCTCCTATCATAATCGTCTTCAATGAGCTCCTGAGTTGGTATCACTTTATAGGGATGCATTTTATTTTCTTTATAATAATCGACGAATGGCTAATATCGAACATTGCGGCGGCTTGTCGACTAGAAATATGTGGGTTTTCCTCAAACTCAAGCATAATATCCAATTTAGTATCATCATTTATTGAATTGGCAGCTGCTTTTTTTATATGCCTCACATGTCCAAGCTCGCGAAACTGCTTTTCTATTTTACTAATTGTCCCTTGGGATATATGCGGCAAATTTGGAAATTTTTCATGAAATAAGCGAGCAACTTCCACTTGTGTTCGTGTGTTATCTCCATAACCAATTATTTGTAGAATTGTTATTTTATGCATTTCTGTTAAATGAACCATTTTTCTAATATTAGGTATTATGCAGTTAACGAAATTCAAAAGACTATGACACTGACACTGACAACTACTGTCTTGCAAAGAGAAAGGCCAGGCATTTTACACAAAAGTAAACAAAACAAAAGTAAACAAAACTGGCTCTTTTTGTTCCATATCAATAAAAAGGAACGCTAAAATGGTTTTTGCTTACATTCTTAATATGAAGACCTAAATGGTAAATAAGTATTGAGTGTATTGTAGCGAATTTTTGTATTCAAATAAATAGTTCAGTAACCAGAGCCACTTTCATGAATAATAATAAATTCGAAATACATAAAATAAAAATAAATTTGAAAACACTTAATATTGCCGAAATAGTTGAAGATAGGTATAGGACATTGAACATAAATATGTTTAGAATCTCCTAAAGAATCCAAAAATTAAATAATATCCGGGGTGTTGCATTTGAAATAAGAAAGTTGGCATTGACCACTGTTACAGGACACACCCTGTATAAAAAGTTTTTATTGGAGAAAATGAGCAACTAAAAATACCAATCGACGGGTCCAAGCGTTTTTCCGAACACGCCCCCATTTATTTATTATCGAATTTATTCCATTTGGCTGATACACACTGTATATATATATATATATATATATATATATATATATATATATATATATATATATATATATATATATATATATATCTTACAATGTGCAGAACTAAATTGGATCATACTTCACTATTTCTAATGAAAGGAAAGATTCATAACGCTGGAAGTTCCGAGTAAAGGAAACTTACCAATTTTTTTTATTTCTGATTAATATTTTACTGTCTGACACAAAGAAAGTGACTGGATCTCTAAGAGGAAATGGCTATTGCACTATATATGTTAGGCAATTAATTAAGCGATATAATAATTCAACTTCGCAAAAAGAGAATGAAAAAATCATCGTTTTTTTGCTTTATACATGACATGACAAACAAGAACTCACCATTATCTAGCGAAACAACATGCGGGCACAGTTTTCAATATTTGTAAGAATCCGTATAAATAATCCTTGTTTTTCGGGAGGGGCTATAGTCACTAGACTTATTAAACATAAGCCAGTTCCGTATTTGTCTGTACAAAATTCACTCAAATGCATGGTTAGATGTTATTTATGACCGACCATGCAAAGGATCAATGGAAACTTCACATTATGTTTTACCAACTAGTCACAAATACATTTGGCTATATATTCATTCGGTCTCTCCTATTCCCCAGTCATCAGGGATATTTGTATGCTGGGAATCTACTGTATGAAAAAACAATAAATGGCGGAAGGATTATGCCATTGACTCGTATATTTTTGTTTTTCCTCTCGCCGACCAATAGCTTTGCCGCAATTTGGGCAACTCTGAGATGCAGACTCATCCAAATTGAAAATGTTTTTGGATCTGTCAAAATGTCAAGAAAGTCTTCATCTCTTAGGTGACTTTCAATTTCATTCTGCCACCATCTTAAATTTTCTTTAGAAACCAACGCCCTAACCATGATAAGCGATTCTGGCTCCCTTGTAGACAAATTTATGTGATGATGCCTCTTCATAAACAAGGAAAGCCATTTTCCCAGGGTTATTGTTATTGAACTTATTGTCCCTACTGGAATTGATGACTACCCTCTGAGCAGCAAGGAGAAGAATCCCTATTTAATGGAAAACCTTAATGTTGTAGCAGGTCCCATTTTTTTAACAGGATGCTTTCCCAATACTTTGTATTATAGAGTCATTCTTGGCACACTATATGTTTTGCTAGCCCTTAGAAACGGCATTCCATTTTTACATGCCTCTATGGCTTTTTTTGTTCCTCAGAATATTTGAAAAACCTTTTGAAGCTCTATCGTTTATTAGCTGCAAAGCAATAATTCTCTCAGAAAACAACAGTAGTTTTCACTCTTTCAAAGTGAATGACATCTATTGGTACTAATGAGAATTGCATTTATATTAAACTGCTTTAAAACACTTTATTTTAATTTCTCTGGCATCCACTTAGTCTTACAGAGAAAGTTGGGTAATTACAAATAATTGTGTATGTGTATTCAGCTTTGAGCGACATCTATGCCTGCAAGTGGGAAATCAGAGAGTGCATCAAAGAAGCAGTCATGTATTACAACTGAACCCTTAAGATCTGATTAACGGATGCCAAGTGACAATTATTGGGTGATGACAACTAATGGTGCCTTTACCTTATATACAAAATTTCCTAATTTTTATATTTCTGAAAAAGTCCGACAAATAACTGTATGTATTACACGTAGATATATAAATAGGCATTTGCTCTTAAGATTTGTTCATTCGGGAAGCTACTATATAGCCAAACATGTCACGTTAATGTATACAAATATAGTAGCTGCGTCAAACTAGACCAAAAAAGAGCCGTACCTTACATTAATTCCCAGAAAGCTGGATATGATTTTATTTCACTTTGGGTATTCCAAATAAGACTAATATGAGTTAAACTTTTGGGAGCCAATAAACCGTCAGTTTTTAGCTTAAAACATCTAAAGTCTGCATCGTAAATTCTGCGTCGATTGACTTTCTTAAACATTGAATACGTTTTATCTGATAATATAAAGCAACAAAGATTGTCTAATGAAGTGTTCATCCGACGCCGCTCTCCTTTGCATCAAATTTGTTGCTACAGCACCCTCGAACTAAATCAAAAACTAATTAATAATACTTAGAATTTTAGATCAGTATCCCTAGTATCGTTTATGTCAATGGATTTTAGTACATCCTTCGAAACTTACAGCTGTCCCAACAAAGTCAACTCTTGTACCTCAGAGCTGAACAATTTAATTGATTTAGAGGAGTGAGGTCGGTCCATTTGGACTTGAGATTTTCTCCTAAATAAATCTCCCATTAGAGTGTCGTGGTCAACCCCATTTCAACAATATTAATTTCGTCCCAAATCAGTTCCACTTAGAGGCAAAAAGGAAAGCCACTGCGAATGAATGGAAGAGGTCCTAACAGATTATTTATAGAATGTCTGGAGAAGAAGAGCACGACCAGGTAACTTTTTTACCGAATTCGAAAAGGAGGAATTCTGTAATTCTAGTGTACCCTCGAAACCATAACAAATATCTCTTGGAAACCTGAATTAGAATTTACATTTCTTTACATAACAGCTACTCAGTATTTATTATTTATTATTTATTATTTATATTAATCATATATTTTCGTTATACATTAGTAAATATAATTTAATAACATTGAACTATCAGTTATTTAAAAAACATTTATATATTAAAATAACCATGTCAAGAGACTAAAATACTTAAAAACACTAAACATACACAATGACTGCACTTTTTCAAATTAAAAATATTACAACGTCCGTTTTAAACAATGCAAAGAACAATTAAGTGTTGTGAAGTGAAACTTCAGTGCTATTTGCATTGGCCTTCATCCTATTCACACTGGAATTCTGACCATACAAAGTACGATGGCATTCCAGGGCTAAAGTAGTGGTACATCTTAACGAGCGAGCAGGAACGTGAATTCCAAACCTCGCAAGCAATTCCGGACTATTTATCACACCAGTTATGACTTTCTAAACAAAGAGTTTGTCAAAATTATTCCTACGGTGCGACAAAGTTGTTAATCCCATTAGCGTTCGAAGATCTTCATAATTGACATTTTCAAGTGGAATCTTAAGTTTAAAAGCTATATATCGTAGGAACTTATTTTAGACGCGCTCAATGCGGTTTACATGTATTGCGAAATATGGACACCAAACACAAACACTACTCTCCAAGTGACTTCTAACTAAGCCAATGTAGAGCATTTTCAGTGCATTCAGATTGTTAAAATCTAGAGTGTGTCTTTTAATAAATCCTAACATTTTAAGAGCGTCATTACAACACAGATCAATATGCTCAACATAAGTCAGTTTTTGGTCAAACAAGACACCTAGATGACGAATTACCTTGACAGATTTCATTACCATCATGAGAGTAAGTGTTCACAGTTGGTGACACGTTCCTGGTAAATTGGTTATACTTATACTTTTTAATGTTTAAGCTCATTCTATTTTCTCTACACCATACTTTAAATCTCAGGAGCTCATCATTAAATTTAAATAAATTCAGTTACCACGAAATTATACTTAATGTTGAAATATTAGTTTAAAAAAAATAATATATGAATCAATTTATGTATATAGCCACACTTCACGATATAACTATATCAAACACGGAAGTACTACCCTCCCCCACATACCACCCTCAGTTCACTTCAGATAGCTAGATAAAACGTAGAGAATCAAATTGCATAGAAATTCGATTCCCCAAACGAAATAATCCACGATTTTGGTTTCAAACTTCATGAAACTGCAAAAGAGCCACTTAGTGGAAAATGAGCACTACGACTATTTTTTATTTCTTTGCGTGTATTTATACGTAGGAATGAACAACTAGGTGCTCCCTAAATGCAGAATTTGAGCTCTAGAACTTTTGTATCTTGCATTTTTCATTTGAAATTGCCGTTTTTGGGCTACGAGCGTTTGAAAGTGATCGTATCGCATTTTCCAGCCGAAGAAAAAATTTGCTCATTTTTGACTGCTGATTGTGACTAATCCGCTGAACCAAATTTAATTTTTAGGGGGGTCATTCGACATAGAATTTAATTTTGGCAAGGATGAAATTTTCTGTATTAACTAAAAGAAGTGCCAAATTTTTCCGATTTTTTTTTTGGATCTCAAACCTCAGACACAGTCGCAAACCTATACTACTCTTTCTTAGAAGACCCAAAGTTAAATAAAGTAATTTCCAGCTTTCTGGGATTTAATGGAAGGGAAAAGTGAAATTTGACTGAGCTATAGTGAAAATGGTTGTAAAAAATGATTTTTATTTTTACATTTTACATAATATTATTATTAATTTCCGTCGAATATCGGCTAGCATAATCGTATATAAAATGCTTTTTTCAAAGAACATTACTATTCTTTAATTCAATTACTGGCAACATATATTACATTCGCTAAAAACTGCCTCATTAGTACTACAGAATACAAGAAAACTGGTATCGTCAAGATATTACTTAAAATTTAGCAGACATGCATAAAACCACAAAGGAAAATTACTTCTATAACGCAGTTATGCCTCAAACTGATCACCATTTTAAGTACCTCTCGAGTTATGTGCATTAAATTAAATTAAAATCGAGAAATATTAATTTTTCAGTTCCTTAAAGACGTAGTTTTATTAAAAGAAATACCGTCATATTAATGAAATTCAAAAGTCAATCGCCACAAAAGAGGCTTAAACAATGTTGTTTATCTATAGATGACAATCTGTCAATCTTATCTTTATAGTTGAAGGTGAAATCTTGTTTTATCATAAGCACATCTTGAATTATAAATAGAAATATTTATATATTTTAATTATGCCAAAAAGGCTATAAATATATAAACTTGGTGCCCTTTGAAAATTATGAAATTTTTTACCTAATTAACTCCATTGGAAAAGTATTTTTGTCGCATTCTTTCGAACAAATTTAATCAACTTTTATAAAGTGGGCATTCCATTGTTTGAAAAGTATATTTTAAAGATAAAATTTGACATACGTAAGTGACATGAAAAGTATACATTATTGCACAGATAATTTAAGTTCACCTTGAGGATTCAATATTTTTTAAAAACGCACTTTGCAGTTCAACTTAGATAACATAGGTTTAAATAATTTAATTTAATGATTACATAATAAGGTACTTGCCTTATTTTTTATATAATGGAAATTTAGGTGTAGTGAAAAGACTTTACATCCAGACCAACTTTACGCTAATATAATTTGTTTTTCGATGAAATTAGACTGAAAATGACTAGCTGGATGTTAGCTGCTGACATATGTCGAAATATAATCCTAACCCAATATTTTTCTATGATCCTAACGTCCCATAAACGTCGAAATCTCTGCATTCTGGCTGGTCGATGTGGGTCACCGACAAGGCGGATGACCTTGAAAAAGCTTCGACTTTTCAGCGAAAAAAAAAACGTCCCGAGTAAAGGTGTGTTGGTTTTCCGTTAAAATTATATGAAAGTCACACAAAAAAATAAAATATGAAAAAATCCTGAATTTCAGAAAATTTTAACGAAAAATCGATATTTCCTTTTATTAGCAATAATGAAATGTAATACCATTTAGTCCCACACATAGTCACTTAGTAACACATCTGTACTGTCTCTTAAAACAATTTTATTCGACGCCATTTTTTTCCACCATATTGTATTCGAGCCAATATTTATATTATTGGATGGCATGAAGTGTAATGTGTTAGTTAAAAAAAAATAATAGAAATACTTGTTTCATTTTCTATAGTGATAGATATGAGTAGTAAAAAAATATTTAGTTGACTCTCTGTTCTAGGAAACAGGCTACAAAGTTATCTACGTACCTTTGCCAGTATAGAAATTTAGAAAAATCTAATCTGCTAATAACGTTCTACGTAAATTTTTCATTATCAGACTATGGAAAATCTAGTAGAAAAATGGGCTATTTTCTTAGAAAACTAAACGTACATGTTGCCTATAAAACCCATAAAGTCATAAAAAATAGTAAAGCAAAAACAAATGGATGGATCTAATTACACTAATCATTTAATTAATTGCAAACATAATTTTAATGAAAACTCTCAACTTTTACATACAGAAAAGAAAGGCAGAAAACAAAATTTAATGGAATGTTTAGAAATAAACGAACTTATAGGGACAGGTCTATTAATCAGCGGTCAAACTGACCTGAACAATTTTGAACATAGATTTAGGTAAATATGAAAAACCCAAAGTAAATTATTTATAAAAAATTTTGTTCCTTTATTCCAAATTTATTATCTGAAGAAGCCAGAGCGCTGGCGAAACATTTCATAAGATTAGTTCTTTAATATAATAGAAACTTTAAGGAAGTTCTTTACTTCCTGCCATACAATTCTTAGTTATGGATTTCCACCAGATATCGGCCGAATCAATTCATTTAGTACAATTGGTTTTGAGGTAATTTCCAATATCTTAAAATTTCTTCTTTTTTGTTCCCTTCACACAAAATAAGGTTATAATTTTAAAAAAGTTTTGATAACACTTTGGTTATTTAGTGTTTAATGATCTTAACTTTGCTTACATAATGCTATATAAGTTTCTGAGACAACCTTGAGATTCTTTAAAAAATAAACAATTAAGTTCTGTTAACAAATTTTAGAAACATTGATATATTTTTACAATTTTGTCTGGATTTGAGACATTACAAGACAGCACAAACGAATCTTTTTTTTCACCTTTGGTTATTTTGGTTACCTACTATTTATTTAATGTGCCCAACTGCACTAGCTTCATAGTTTAAACTTAAATTATTATATACTAGTCACGAAGTTGCCTACAAAGAGCACCAAATGATACTTTGATATTTTTCTGAGAGTAAAATGTAACTTAATAGATTACTTTTTAAAAAACAAACCTCATTTTTCGTAATTTTACATAATATTTCTTATAACATTTGATATTACTTAAATTTCCCGAAATAATTTTCCATGATTACAATATTCTTATTATATTTTTAGAGTTCTTAAAGATCCTGTTTCACACAACTCTTTCAAAACTATGTATATTCCAGGACATATGAGGGCTAGTTCTTACTTTGTTGGTATCCTAACTGGCTACATTAAGCATAAAATGAACGATAATAACATAAAAATTCCACACACATTAGCAAAAGTTGGTAAGTTATAAGTCAACTACTTATTCAATTCTAATAGAATTTCTTATTATTTTATAATATTAAAATATATCAGTGTATTGGAGAATACTGCGTCTTGAATCAGATATTCTGACCAGACACTCAGTCAGTTAAGAAAACACACTCACAAAATAATGTTAAGTGACACTTCTCTATGTGGAGGTTGCCAACAAGAAGTTGCGAGACCAACGTGAAGAAAGTTTGCTTATGACACATCATTTTCCATATTTTAAAAGACGCGGTTGATTGATGGTCTAGATGAAGAATATGCTGTGGCCTTAATAAGTCATCCACCATTGTTATACCATTTTTTTCTGAAGAGAAATTTCAAAAATATCTATAGGCTTTTTATACGCGCAGTGCATTGATTTTGAATGTCTGTTGTTGTTTTGTTCGATATTTAAGAGTATGGCATATAGAAGAAATATTTCTACTTTCTTAAAATCAATAAAGATATTTTAAAAATTACTATCCGATATTAGGTTACTGTTTCAGTTACATAAGAGTAGAAATTGTCAGTCCGACTTCAACGAACTCATAATTTTTATAGACAAAATTGGATATGTCAAAAGCTATAGAGGTATAGACACTTATAATTTATAGACGTGTTGTTTTTTCTTATTAATGATTTTTGTAAATTTTGTAGGATGGATTTTATGTGCCCCAATAATGATCGCATCTCTATATTTGGGCTTCTTATTTTATCTACTTCATATTCCTCCACTAATTACTGCTCTTTACGCCTCTTTATATCATTTCGCTTGGAGCATATGCATAGCATGGATGGTAATTGCCATTTCTTCTGGATATGGACGTAAGTAATATTATTGAAATAATATTTTCAAAGAATATTAATAATATATTGATACATTAAGATCCAAATTAGATTTAGCATTGTATCCTTAATATTTTTATTTTTTCTACGGAGAAAATACACATTTAATAATTTTTATTTTTGTAGCTTGGATTGATTCAATTTTAAGGTGGAAACCCCTAGTAGTTTTAGCAAGGCTAACTTACTGCGTATACATTTCACATGGAGCGATCCAAATTTATACAGCAGCCAGTATACGAACACCGATACATGCCAGCGTCTTTAATGTCGTATGTACATAATATCAAAGACAGAGTATACTCTGACTCTGAATAGACAATCCATCTAATGTAAAAAAAAAGTTGAGATACATCGAGAGTTTTTCGCGTAGCTTAACCACAGATTATACATTACCAAATAGGAATGTTCTGGATACGCGTGGGGGCAGTTTTCACCATTTTTTCAGTTGGCCAGCGCCAATCCGCTTAGCGTTCGGTACTTGAATCGTCCATCCTCGCGCTTCGGTGAAAGAAAAAATGCGATATTATGAAAATTGTTCTTTATTAACGTGCATTCTAATTAACAGCAAGAGTAGTTAATGTGCTTAATTTATTTGTATTTGATGGAATGTCTATTCGAAGTAATTCAAATATTTTGCAAAGATCCTAGTCAGTTTGTTCATAAAGCCTCGGCATATTCTGTATAAACATGAGCTTGCAGAGGCTGCCTAGTTTTTTCATAAAAAGTTTTGGCATATTACGTGCAACACAATTTGCCTAACTTTGAAGAAATCTGTATTTCACGAAGTAACGTATTCCGGTCGTCGAATCGTGTTAGTTGTGTTTTGTTGATATCGGTAACTTTCTTTCTACCATTTCTCGATATTTTAGTGGGAAAAATGAGTTGTTCAATATAGTTTACAGAGTAGCTGTTAGTTCATTATAAAAAAAACCGTACAATATACAATAAAATCAATTTATACATGTTCCATGTAAATTCTAAATAATTTTTATTATTAAGGGAAGCGACCAGTACTTTAAAACAAACCTGAAGGGTAATTCTCGATGTCCTAAAAGTGAACCATGTATAAATAAATTAAAAAGTTTATACAATTTTTGAATTCTATTGTTTATATTGTATAATGTTAATTTCTGTTGTGAAATTTCTTGTGGAGAATGGACCACTATATTTAATTCTATGTCTCAATAGCAAGCTCACATGGGTCATTTAATACAAAATGCCTTTTTCTTGGGCACTTTACGAACCTTTAAAATTTCAAGTTAAGCAACGTTTTGGGCGTTTCATGAAGAGCTCGGGCAGATTTATGTTTTTACCCAATATGCTAACGCATTGTGAACTAACAATATGAAGCCTTTAGGTATGAGCATTTATTAAAATAAGAGGATTTTTCTTACTGCTATACAACTTCTTGTGAAAAGCATATTTAAATTACTATCTGCTGCATTTTACAAAAAAAATCGTTTTGTGTCAAAATTCGTGTTCACTAGTATAAACATTTTAGTAAATTCAAAGGAAATAAGTTTTTAGTTGATTTTTAACTGAGATTAAGAATCAGAAAAATTTAATCAGTTAGGTAATTAAAATATGAATCATTGTAATATGATAAATGAATTTAGGGCTTTACGTGATTCTTATGGAAAAAATGGATCCCCATGTCATTGGCCGAATTTTTATTTTATGACATATTATACAAAAGTTAACATTATCCCAATGTTTCGTTTTATTCGCCGTTTAAGTTAAACAGGATGTCAAAAGTTGAGGTCCCGGATTAGATCGTATCAAAATGGAATCACTTTCAACGTTTCGCCTTCCATTACACGAGGCATCTTTAGGGATCTCTATTTCACAAGATCGGAATACTGACTGAGCTCGAAACGATTGTCTTCACCGAATCGTGACCCGATTAAATGATCGGTCTCCACATATGATATTGACTATAGCCCGTATTTTCCTTCTTTTAAAATTATGACATGGTCAATGGAATATTAGTGTTCAGATACAGCTGCGGGTCGCATTCACCACATCGTCCAGAAATGTTATTGAAGAAAAACATTTTGGGTTTGTAGAAAAAATATGCAATAAAACAATACAAAAAATAGTGGTGAAAGATCTCGGTAACCAGAGGATAATTTCAAAAAAAATCATATATATTGGTGCAGTACAGCTTAGAATAATAATAGGTTTTTCATGTTACAACAATTACAGACAACTGACGATTACCAAAATATGGTTGAAACGTTTTGTAATCACATTATAAAATAAAAATTTTGACACCTGCAGAAGTACAGACTACGGGAGTGCGCCAATGTTTTAATCAAAATGTTATGAATTATATTATAGAAAATATTAGCCAATTACACGAGGAGGTATTCATTTTCCATAAGAATAAAACAAGTAAAATCACAGTCAACTACTAGATAACAAAATGTCAGAATATCTGAATCAGTTCAACGCATCATGTTGTAATCAATTTAGGGCAGATTTTACAAATTAAGTTCAAATCAAACCTGAAGTTTGAAGTTGGGGAAGTCACTTTGTATAAATCTACTCATATCATACCGTATTAATATGTGAATATCTGTTTTTTTACAATAATCGTTATTTTAGGAATACCAAACAGCGGCTGATATACTTTTAGCTTACTTATTAGCATTTGTTCTAAGCATGCTTTATGAATCTCCCATAATTGCACTGGAAAAAGTAATACTAAGAAAAGGTAAGAAATATGGATAAAAATTAAAAACGTAAATTAAGATTTTTTTTATTTCAGGGTCGACACACCGTCAAAAAGCTGAAAAGAAAAACACCGAAGAGGAGTCATCGACCGAAATGGCTTGAGAGAGACCAAAAGTTACATAAATATTAATAATTGAAATAAAATTAATATTAGTAATTAAAATAAAATTAATATGTATAATTCGTATTTTAATTTCTTGCAATAAATAAGAAAAACATAAGAAAGTTAAATGTGAAATTTTAAGCACAAATAGATTTGTCATTTGGCAATAGTAAATTTTAAGGATATTGTGCGTTTTCTAGAAATATTGGTAACGGCGTTAACACCAATTTGCAATAATATTTAAAGAAATGTAGCAGTATTAAATTATACTTAAACTACATCCATTTAACAGCAATATATTCTAAATTAATTAATTACATAGAGTAATAGAATCAGGGATTAAATCTAGACAAAGGTACATCCAATAGTAAATCAAAGGACCTCGCGCAATCCTTATAACAAATGGCTTTCAGTCAATTTTCCTGAAAATTTAAATTTGATATGTTGTAGTTTTCAACCTCCTGATCAAAAACTTTTATAAGCAAAACTCAGTACTACGGCTAGTTTGCGATATACAGGGCGTCAAAGCTGAAATTTTGTTTATTCCCTATTTTATGGATTTTTTTTAATTCTTTTGATTTTAACTATTTAATACGCGTTCAAATAAGTCAGTACTGATCTGATCAATATCTGAGATTAGAAGTTACTGTATGTATTAGTAAAAATAAACTCATACAGCTTGTAACTGTTTTCCACATTGCGGTCATTTTTGTTTCATATTCGACCACACCTGAAACATTTAAATTCCAATTTTTACAAAAAGTTCAGTTAAGCTAAATCGAACAGTCAGATTTGGTTAATTTTTTAATATATTTAAGAAAATTAGATAAAGGTTAAAGAATTGTATCGAAAAGATTTGTAAATAGCTGACATTACTGCAAGGATATTTAAGTAAGTAACCGGTAAAAGTGACACATTTTAATTATCAAAATAAATAAAAACATAAGGTAAAAACAGATATATTTATTTAATGACGAGATTCGTTCTATAATTAATTTGTGTCCCTTTTATGGGCTACATAAATATCCCGTCAATATGCTGCTAATACAAAACGTATATTAAAATTCATGACCACGGTAATGTCAGCTATTTACAAATCTTTTCGATACAATTATTTAATTTTAATACCTTTAATATATCAAAGAGCGCAATGTGGTAAACAGTTACACCATGTACGAGTATTTTTACAAATACATAGAGTAACTCCTAATTTCACATATTCTAAGCAACTGACTTATTGGGACAGGATGTCGAGAACTGCAACATAACAAATATTCAGAAAAAATTACTGAAAGCCATTTCCCATAAGGATTGTACAGGGTTTTTATTATACTATGCAAGCTATTAATTAATTTATGGTACTCCACATTAAATAAATTAATTTTATTTTGACAAAACTATATATATATATATATATATATATATATATATATATCAGAGGCATACGGTTAAATTTTAAGAAAGGGAAGCAATTTTTAGAAACTTACCTATTTGTAATGTAATTCGATTCTTCGGTCATTTTTGCAATTTCGTCAATGACGTCATCATAAGAACGTCGATGCTCCGACATATTTTGGAGAAGTCTATTTTCAATGGACAACAGCGATGTTTGCGAAAGTCTGTCCTGCCCCGTTGAATTTCTCACGAAATTTTTTATACGTTTAAGTGTTGAAAAATTGCGTTCTTCTGATGAACTTGTGGCAGGTATTGTCAATTCTAATTCACACATGTCAGCTATTTACAAATCTTTTCGATACTATTATTTAATTTTAATACCTTTAATATATTAAAAAGCGCAATGTGGCAAACAGTTACATCATGTACGAGTATTTTTAGATATATATATATATATATATATATATATATATATATATATATATATATATATATATATATATATATATATATATATATATATATATATATATATATATATATTCGATTCTTCGATCATTTTTTGCAAATTCGTCAATGACGTCATCATAAAAACGTCGATGCTCCGACATATTTTGGAGAAGTCTATTTTCAATGGACAACAGCGATGTTTGCGAAAGTCTGTCCTGCCCCGTTGATTTTCTCACGAAATTTTTTATACGTTTAAGTGTTGAAAAATTGCGTTCTTCTAATGAACTTGTGGCAGGTATCGTCAATACTAATTCACACAATTTCGACAGTTCGATGTAGGCATCTTCCAGCTCCTTGTCTTTTAAAAATTGCATTAGTTCCTTAGCGTTATTTTTTGCGCTAATGTCATCAGTTTCATAAATCACTTTTAGCTCAGATCGCACTCGGTCGAAGAAATAGCCATAATGAAGAAGAAGAGATTTAAAGGCATCTTCTGATAAAGTTTTTCCTTTAAATGCATCAAAATTGCACAGCTCGAGGAATTTAAAATCATTTAAACCGTTAAATCTATAGTTAATTTGTTGCTGAATTTGATCGATTATTTCATAAGAGTCGTCTGTATGATGTTTGAACATCTCCCACCTTGTCTCTTCGAAAACGCTTGACTTGTGGCTCTACATTTAACGTCATCGTTTTCTCCCAAAATAGGTCAAAGTCATCTCTTTTTTTGGCTTAACATGGACTTAAAATCATCCACTATTTTTGGGCAAAAAGCAATATTATTTGTTTTAGTTTGTATTATATTAAAAACATTGTCCGAGAATGGAAATATTTCTGAAAATAGGTTCAACAAATAATTAAAATTAAAATCTCGTTTCAAACAGTCCAAAAAGCCCCTCGAACTAATAGCTTCTGAGTCCCACGTTTTATTATTTTCTATTATATTTTCAAATAGTTCAATCAGTGATTTAAGATTTTCAGATACTGTTAAGTCTTCCATTATAGTTCTAACTGGTAGGAGCTACTTTGGGCAATCGTTTGTGGACAATGGACTCCAAAGCTTGTGTACGTTTTGTTGACTTGGAAAAAAAGCAGCCATGCCACTTAAAGTAACGAAAAATGCTTTATAATGCTCTTTAATGTGACTGATGGACTGGGATAAAACTAAATTTAATTTATGAGCAAAACAATGGACAAACACAGCAGTTGGGAAAGTTTCTCGAACTTTAGCTTGCAGACCCCCTAATTGTCCTGCCATAACTGCAGCTCCATCATAGCCTCGAGCAACTAATTTTTTCTCTCTATTAATTTCTTTAGTAACGTTTTAAACTACGGTAAATAATGCATCTGCTGTACTATTCTCAAAACCCAAAAATCGCTCTTGAATACTTCCGTCTGTTTTAACGTAGCGTATTACTATAGATAATTGGCTAAAATTAGTGATCAGTTGTTTCGTCCAGAACAATAGCAACGAACCGCGCCTCGCTAATCTCCTCCTTAATTATTTTTAGAATAATGGTTGCGACAGCGGAAATTAAATCATTCTGGATTTGATTCGATGTTCCGCGAAAAACGCTAGACTGCTCTAAATGATTTTTAGCCATTAAACTAAGTAAATCTTGAAAATTTCCTCTATTTGAAAAACCCTTGTTTCGTCATGACCTCTAAATCCCAATTCGTGCTGTCCAAGAAAACAAACAACATCGATAAGTCTTTTTAATATTTGCCTATTTTTATCGACTAGTTCATTGTGTTGGCGGTGGCTAATTTCCAACTGTTTATTAAAGGCATGTTCAATTCTGGTTTTGCCGAAGACTTTTTCTTTTATGACGGCCTGTAAATGCGCTTTGGACATAATGTGTCTTTTTACAGATTTATGGACATTGTTTAAATCGGAAAAACCATTTTTATTTCAGAGACCTTTTTCATTTTCAAAAAGTAAACATGGCCAACAAAATAATTAACTTATATTTTCACACCCTGTTAGCCATTTAAGTTGTTCGTATTGTTTTTCCGGATAAAAATGTCTAATACAGTTTTTCATTGTTGTGGTTAAATTTTTCATAGGCGGTTTTGCCCTGAAATTATTTGAAGCTTATCAGCCAAGTTTAATGTTGAAAATCTCTTTATTATTAAGACACACACCACACATTCACACACACTCTTCTTACAAAATTCTTCATCATTTTCAACGTTATTACCGACAGCCGAAGTTGACGGTATTTGCATATCCACGTCCGTATTATTGTCTTCCATATCACACCATGCACGACGCGACGTACGTATCACACAACACACGGATAGCCGTTCAAACAAAGAACCTACTTCAATAATAGCTTCCGCCACCACTTAAAGCAAGCGACTGAAATGCAAAAATTGCAGACAGCCGTGGAAAGTTCAATAACCTCTGGCGCGATTCACAGGAAATCAAGCATACAGGACTTCGCTGCAGAGAAGCTAGCGGCCTGCATAGGTTCTATTCGATATTCTGTTGTGGCTGGGTCGGAGTCAAGGCCGCATTTATTATTGGCTTGATAATTAAGATAATATTTTAGCATTTTTAATATAAACTAAATTAATGGTTTCTTATTTCAAAAATTACATTTTAGAAGATGTTTTGTAATTTTTTTTGGGGAAGCACTGCTTCCCTTGCTTCCATGGACTGCACGCCCCTGATATAAATTATCTAGAATTTTGAAATCATATAGATAAATAAAGTTCAGTACATGTATAATAAAATTCCTCGGTGGACTTAATTAGTAGTAGGAGTATCAACCGAGATGCAAACCGGTGGGGCATTACATTATACAAACCTGGGCATTACTAGGAATTACAAGGGAATTTATGTGGGCATTACTGGGAATTAATAGGCATTATTTTAATTTACAAAAAATTACTGCTAAAAATTAGACATCATTAAAAACTGCAGACAATATAAAAATTATACTCGACCGCAATAATGTAGAGCGCAAATCATAAATTAAAATACAAGGGGTATTGAAATAAATTGGGTTATCAGAAAGATTGTCATAAATGGAGCAATAATATCCGTATATTTTGTATTTATTTTAAATGAACTTGTGTCTATTACTCGAAAACTAAAACACCTCATATAAAACAGCATATGGTTTTCTAATGTATAAGTAACTATTATCTAAATATAAACGAACAGTACAAAATTCGGAAAATGCGAAATTGGTAAAAACAACTTACATTTTTTCGTTTCTATATCAACTAGTTTTTGCCGGTTAAGGAAGAAAATATGAACCACATGTTTTGTTGTTTTATACAAAAAATATGCTATTTTCAATTTAAATCGTACTACTAATAATTTAAAACATACCTAGAAAATAAATGTTTCAGCCATTGGATCAAACGAAAATTAACGCATATTTTAATGCTTTTTTATCTTCTTGATGACTTGCGAGATAATGAGGATTACAGAGAAAAATGAAACATGCACTGTTTATGGTCAATATTTTCAGTAGTCAAGCCTGCGAAAAATTGTTTAGGGCTGCAGAACCTGGTCCAGTACGTGTTAAAGAGTTTCAACAACGTATTGAACAAACCAAAATGAATAATTAAGTTCTTAATGTTTTCTCCAAAACGAAACGAAAAAAACCAAAAAATAATATCCCCTACTACTGAAGAGTTGCTAAAAGAAATTGAATAACTTCTGTTCAAATTTTAGCTGACGCAATTTATACAGCTCAGGGAATTAAACCTTAAAATACAGACTGGAAAAAATATAAAGGTCTCGACAAGTTTTGATGTAACTGAAGACATTAATGATAATGAGCACTGGATAACATCAAACAAGAAATTGATGAAAATGCTATGCATGATAAAATATTTTGGGAAAGTTTTACTGTCTTCGGCAGTAAAATTGAAGACGATAAAATTTAAACTCTAACAAATCAGGAGCTAACGACTACTCAAAGATTATAAAAAATGTAGAAGAAAATTCTGAATATTGAATAGTTTATATTAATATCAATATTGGGGTAATTAAAGAAAATCATTTCCTGTTGGTCTATTAGAAATAGGCAATGCCAGATTGATACGATTTATAATAACTGCTAAAATGTAATAAAACTAATTATTTATAAGGTAACTTTCCCTTGCATGACTGCACTTCAGACGAGATGGAAAATTTTTCGAATTTTAAATTATATTTAACATTTTTCTATATTAAATCTTATTTCGCTATTCTATAATCAAACGGTAGTATTATAAAAAAAAATCAAGATTCAACCATAAAAATGAAATTTCTCAAGAATGAACTAAATCAGTTTATTTGGCTAAGAGTGGAAATCTGTCGAAAAAAGGTTGTTAAAAAAATCCTAAAATCCCTATCAAAAAGCGCAACTGCCACCCTTGTGACCATATTCCTCAGTTGGTTCCATGTTCTACCGGCTGTCCTAATTTCATTTTGGATGGTTCTTCTCCAGGTGAAGCAGGGTAGCCCACTTCATCTTGAACCTTGTCTGTTCCATTCCAATGTTTGCTTAGCAATGCTGTTCGGCTCCTTCAAAATACGTGCCCAATCCATTTCCATTTACGGGTTTTAATTTCAATGCTGATCTTTTAGTTGGTAATTCTTCATTTGTAATTTGGTCCGGCCAATATATGCAGCAATCGTCTAAGGTATTTATTTATGAACACTTCTTCGCAGGCATACAGGAAGACAGATTTTACATTGGAATTAAAATCCGTGTGTCTGTTAATAGCAGCGGAGTTCCAGATTTTGCGGAACATTCCAAAGACTTGACTGGCTTTAGGTGGCCCAACTGTTAGGTAGCAATAGCCAGGTAGGAAAGTTAAGTAAGAATTTTTTTATAGAAGTATAAAAAAACTTTTTTTTAATTTTCGGAGCAACTGAAGTTTTTAAAATGTATTATATCTCTACTGACTTACAATGGTTTACATTACTGGGGAATTAGTGAACATTCGTGTATAAAATTTATCCAGAGGTTTCCACCCCCAAGAAACTTCCCTGGACCCGCCCTTGTATTAATATATGTTATTGTTTCTTACTTCCATAATGAAAATTAAACATCAAATGCATTGAAGTAGTTGGAAAAAAATATAATAAAAATCTTTTAGATTCAAATTTGAACTAAGAAACTTTTTATCAACATTACTGCTGAAATCATAGGCGCCGCATTATATATGCTTTTTCAAATTTTTCGAGACAAATATATTTTGGTGAAGGGGCGATAATAGTGGGACAAAAAACACGAACTGACAAAATTATGTAAACATGTAGTTTTATTGTCAGACAAATAGTTTTTGCTACCAAAAAAAAAATGAAACGCAAAATTTAGAAGTAAGCAATTTGCCCCAGATATTTTCAAGAAAAGTTTCAGTTCCAATAGTTGGAACTGAAACTTTTCTTGAAAATTAATCGTATTTAGTGGGTGTTATGACATATATAAACAATAGTTTATGACTAGAAAAAGGTCATTTATAATTCTGCATAATCCCTTTATAAACAAATGCAACCCCGTATTAGGGTCGGAAAATAATTGTCGTCAGTAGGCCCTCCTTCTGCGCTAGTTCCGTCACTGCCCAAGACCCCGGGGTCAAAAAGGTACTATTTTAAACGCAGCCTAGGCAGCGGACTTATAAACTAAAACAAAATATCACAACATATAAACACGTACTTTTTACCTCCCTCGTAAAAGGGAAATATTGCAATCGTAAAAAATTCACCCTCCCAGGTTTTTATAGATCTTCACGTTTTAGGGTCCCTGGACACCACGAAGTTTTCTCAATTCCGTCGGTTTATCATCTGTCGGTCTGTCTTCTGTCCATCTTTTCGCGGCATAGCTAAAAAACTACTTTCAAGAAACGTTTTTATTAAAATTGGTTCTTTGGAACACAAATTTTACAAAGAGATTTATCAAGTGGGCGCCTATGGTTGAAATGTAAATAAAAATTAAATTTCTGCTATAGATTATATTCACTGATTTATCATTTAACCGATTTATTATTTCTGAACTGTATGGTCAGTTAGTCAATAACTTGAAACTAGGATTCGCCATTTTATCAGGAATACGTTTTATTTGACCACTTAACTTTATTTCAGATCAACGGCAGTTGATAACTTCTTTGTTTGTGTCCTTGGATATATCTTCATAATATTTATTCTCTGATATAAATAAAGATTTTTTTTAGTTTATCTTCACAAGTGTATCTTTTATGTCATAGCATCCTGAATGTCTGTTTCACTAGATAACATATGAAACTGCAAAAAAAAACATTATTAATTTCAATTTAATTAAAAGTACACTATATCACAAGTATGTTGGAAAAAAAATTCAACACGACTGTATCTGAGAGTTAAAAGAAATCAGAAAAAAAACAAAGCCTACTCTTAACTTATTTACAATTAACATACCAATTACTCATTAAACAATGTCTTTAACATAGTGTAGAAAAATAAATAAGAATATAAAATTCTTAGTGGTTGTAGGAAAAATAGCGTATATTCATTAAGCCCGCTAGTGCGATTCGTTGGTTCGATTCATTAATTCCATTCGTCAATTCGTTTCAATATTTGACACAACAAAAGATTAGATGCGGACGCATGGTTCGCCGGAGTCAAAGCCTTTTTATGATCCTCCTAAAAGCCGGAATTGCCGCGCAACGAGTCGAACCGAAGAACCAACCGGACCATCCACACTATGTTATTACATAACAGTTGTTTTAATAATTAATTAATTTCCAAATATTTGAAAGATGATTTATCTCTCTATATAAGCAGAGGTTCGCAAACTCTTCGTTTTCGAAATATAGGTTTTTCTTATACAATATACAACAAGAAAAACCAACCAAAAATTGGAAAAAAAGTAAAGTTATCCTAAAGCGCCAGGAATTAGATTGATTAGCCAGCAGAAAAAGCAAAGTGCAGATATCACGCCTTATTATATCATATACATTCCTCCCTATTAAGAATGATGGTGGTTGTCATTGAATAAAACAAAAAAATTCCAATATTTTTTTTTCGCATTAATACTATTCAACGTACTTTTGTGGAGTAACTACTACTACAATACAAAAAAATTTGTCACTGATGTAGTTTAATTTTTTTTTTTAATTTTATGGTAGTATTTCAAAATCTGTTAACAAATGTTTCCATCGTGAAATAGATTCGATGACCTGATATCGTACCAACAATACTGGGCCATATAATATATCTTTCGAAAATTTCTGTGTATGCAAGTCGCACACTGACCTTAGAACGGTAATAAAATACGATTAGTTTTGTCTGTTTGTTTCTTTTATTTTCAGAAAAATATCAGAATCAGTTTCGAGTTAGTTTCATTGGTAATAGTAGGCATTTCCTTTAAAATAATTTTACCTCGATTTAGGTAAGTTATGAAAAAAGATGTTGATAATTGTATTATTATATTTTTGTCTGTTTTATTCCTTTTATAGTTGCTTTTAATTTATATCATTATAAAATAATTAGTTATTTATTTATACTTAGTTTACTTCTTTTTAAGCATTTTTAAGATTAATATTATTAGTACCTATTAAGAATTACATAACATCATTTTGTAATATATAGCGTGAACTAAAACTTCTTATTCTGCCTGAATATATCAATATGTATTTGTTATTACTCGACAACCTTTTTCTTTATTTTATTTGATTGCTGACTATCGTACTTAACTACTAAGACTTATGTCTTAGCTCCTCATGTAACATTTACAGAAAAGAGATCTGAATCTGACACAAACTTCGTCAAAATTAGTGAGTGGTGATTGGTGAATGAAAGAAGGCTGTTTCCTAGGAAACAAAATTCAGTACAAATGTATAGTTTTTCAAAACTTTCAACTTAAAAACAATGTACTATAAAGTTTTCTTTAATGCTTTATTTATATTTTTATGTTTGTTATATGACTCTTAAGATCTTATAAAATCGTAAGTTCGACTCGGCTAGCTGATGTTTTAGAGCAACTTAATAAGATTATAATTTTAATGTAAAATACTCCGGCTAATTGAACTTAGCAAACGTTGGAAAAGTTTTTTTAAAATTTGGCTATGGGCGCCAGAGCTATAGGAGCTCGAAGAAGAAAGATATACAGATATAAAATAAAGGAAGAGAGCAACTTAAAATAATTAGATTTAGATATTTAATAAAAAATAAAGATAAAATATATGCTAATGTGACCTAAATTAAATAAATGAAAAACAAAAGCACGTAACTAACAATTTATTTTCCCTTGGACTGTGTTTTTTTTTTTTAATATTGTTTTCAATTTTTACAATATAAGTACCTGACATACGTCAATTTATAAATTTCCACATATATAGATTAATAACAATTTAGAAGTGGAAGTGAAATTAAATTTCTCTTACAATTGATATGATTATATTTTATATTTTGGAAAAGATTTGGTTATTTATTTTTTCTCAATATATGCATAAAAATCAATTAATTATTAAATTAAGGTTAGAAAGTACATTTTCTCATAAAATTAAGTTAAAATATTCAAACGATTCAATCTAACAAAGATAATAAATTACGATTTAAGTCAGCAAGGATAAGAAAATCATATAGATCTAAAGAAATTAAATGGGTTAAAGAAATTTAGTTGGTAATTAGATTTTTTTAATATTTTTTTCTAAGCAGCTGATTGTTTATCAGTATGATTGAATTTTATTTATGTGAAGTTCTTTGTGAACAAACAAACAATGAAACTCAATTATGTGTTCGGTTGTTGATTATCCATTAGTTAAGCAGCTGATCTTTTATCAGTTTGATTTAATTTAATTAGTAGATAATATGAAGTTTTTTTCGAACAAACAAACAATGAAACTCAATTATGTGTTCGGTTGTTGAATATTACTTAGTAAAGCAGCTGATCTTAAATCAGTTTGATTTAATCTAATTAGTTGATATTATGAAGTTCTTTTTGAACAAACAAACAATGAAACTCAATTTTATGATCGGCTGATATTTGACCTTATGCAAAATTTCTAAAATGACAACATGACTCTAGATAATTCTAGACACTTTTAAGCAAATTTCGTAAGTAGAAAAAATTTAATCATAAATAGTCAAGTTATTATAAATTCAAATTAAGATAGAATAGAATTTTAATTCAAAAAGTCCAATTTGATATTAGAGGAAAATTACAATAGAAAAGAAAATCAAAATTTCAGTTCCATAATCCCAATAAATTTACCATGAAACAAAATGCCACAATCTTAAATTTAAATTAGTGAAATATCAATGGTATTACTCACTAGTATGATACCTTGATTTAATATACACTCACATAATTTATAAGAAAGAAAAATTTTATACCTAATTAGGATAAATGTAAATGTCCAAAAATCTTTAAGAAATTAATATTTTAGTACAGATAATAATTTTTACAAGTAAATATACCAATGCCACATAGACAATATTTATACACAGTGTAAGTAATTTATACCTACATTACATTTGATATATTTAAATCAAGAAGATATGTTTAAATTTTACGTAAATCGAGACGAAAATATTTTATATATATATATATATATATATATATATATATATATATATATATATATATATGTGTGTTTTCATTCCGGGTGTACATCCGTTCACTACTGTCGTTTTGAAAAGAACAGTTTTGCTGACGTTTCGCCAAAATCACATTTGGCATTTTCGAAGCTTTCTTTCTCGAGTCCGAATAAAGACTGAAGTGTTGGTGACTGCGACGCTTCCTTTTATACCCCCACTCGGGGCCGAAGGTTATATCTGCGCAGGCGTTGGTCGTTATTTATGTTTTCCGGATGGTGCTGTTGTTGTTGCGCTAATTGCGCTTGAGTTTTTGCGATTTTAGATTTGTCGATTATTGTCTTCCATACTGTTGGTAGTTTTAATGATTCGTCCCTTTCATTTAAATCACCTTCCTTTTCAATTTCTATGGTTCCTCGGATTATTCTGGTTTTATAATGTTCTATATTGGCAATCTCCCTACACCCATCGAAATTTATTTTATGGCCGGTTTCCTGATGATGTAGGAATAAAGCTGAGGTTGTTTGTTTATTTCTGATGCTGAGTTTATGCTCTTCCACTCTTGATATTCGCCTGTTAGTTTGCCCTACGTACAACTTTTCACAGTCCTGGCACGGAATACTGTACACTCCGTGGTTTTCCAGTTTGATTTTATCTTTTGGGTTTCCGAGTAGTTTACCTATAGTTGTTTGTGGCTTGTGTATTGTTTGTATGTTGTGTTTCCTCAGAATTCTTCCGATTCTGTCTGTTGTGCCTTTTACATATGGTAAGACTACTCGTTGCTTTCCCGGTTCATATTTTTTGTTGTTCGTTGTTCGGGAACTTTGTGCATTAATAGCTTTCTCTATGGTGCGATTTGTGTAGCCATTTTTCTTTAAAGCACTAGATATTACCTTAAGTTCGTTTTGTCTCGTCTGTGTTTCAGTTAGTCGCACGGATCTAGATATTAGAGTATTTGCCACAGCTTGAATTTGTGCTGGGTGATGATGTGATTTTGCATTTAAATATCTGTCTGTATGTGTTGGTTTTCTATACACGGTGTATTCGAAATGTCCGTTATGTAGTTTTGTGACCAAAACATCTAAAAATGGTAGTTTGTTGTTTTCCTCTAACTCTAGAGTAAATTGTATTCTGGGGTGGATTGAATTTACGTGAGTCAGAAATTTTTCGAGCTCTGCATGACCATGTTGCCATATAATAAATATGTCATCCACATAACGAATCCATAATTTGGGTTTTAAACTTGCTTTCTCAAGAGCTTCTTTCTCGAAGTATATCATAAATAAATTCGCGACTACTGGTGATAGCGAGGACCCCATTGGAGCACCATCCATTTGTTTATACATTTGCCCGTTGAAAGAAAAATAAGTATTTTTAAGGCAATGCTCCGAGAGTTCTATTATATGTGCCTGGAAATCCTCGTTCATAGCAATCTTGTGTAATGCTTCGTCGTTATATCCCAGTATTCCCATCTCTATTCGGACGCGAGAAAGAAAGCTTCGAAAATGCCAAATGTGATTTTGGCGAAACGTCAGCAAAACTGTTCTTTTCAGAACGACAGTAGTGAACGGATGTACACCCGGAATGAAAACACATTGTATTTTTCCATCCGTGAAGGAGTAAAAATCAACATATATATATATATATATATATATATATATATATATATATATATATATATATATATTTATATATATATATATATATTTGTTTACAATAATTTATGATTTATACCATTTATATATTTTTTGAAGATAAGTATTAATTAATAAAAAGAAGGAATTGAAGAATGAAGAGAGGTTTCGGTATGTAGTTTTCAAATAAGCATTAAGTAATTCCTAATGAATTAATGCATGGCCACTACATCAATCCAAAGAAGCGAAAATAAGAAAATTATAAATCACTTATCTTTTCAACATATGTCCGGGAGTATATCCTTGCTATGGCGTCATTCCTTGTAGAATACCCAAGTCCAAAACAGGAACAATGACACCCTGGAACTGGCCACACAGCACTTGTCCAGAAAAATGACCACACGTTTCTAAAAAAGGACTTCTTCCTCCAGGAATTGAGAAGATTTACCACAAAACAGTTCCCATTAAATTTTCCTCGCCCAGGAATCACTTTTAATTTGAATTATGCAATAAATTCTTCATTTTATTGATTATTTACTTTTAATATCCATTTTCCAATTAATAATTAAAACAATTGAAAGTGGTAGGGAAAAAATTGTAGAGCAGAGGAAAAATGTTAAAAGAAAAAAAAACCTGAAACAAAATGGCGAAATGAGTCAACATGTTCACAATGCACAAAAATGTAATTTTTCTTGCCAGAAAACACTCAAAATTAACTTACCAGATGTTATGGCTTAAGAAAGCAGTAATCCATTACTGAATTGAGATTTTATTGGATTTAATCCAGCATCTAGGCTGACTAAGTTAAAATATTAACTAAATTCGAACTAACTTATCTCATGTTTGCTTTCAACAATAGAAATTTTGCAAAAGAGGTCCGAAACGACTGACCCACTCGGTTTTGTGGAATCGGACTACATAAAAACAGTACATCCGTATGTCTCACCAAAACATGGCGCCAATTCAGAATCTATTTTTGGCAGTTAAGATTTTTAATAATAAAAAACCCAATTAATAGTTAATATTTGATCAATCTAAAACTCAGGAAATTTTCTCAATACAACTATCTATGTGATACACCTAATAAAGAATCAATTAGGGACCATTTTATAATAATATTCATGAAATTGAAAAGCATATGTATAAATTTTATTTTAAATGTGGCGGACGAAATCTGAATCTATAAATTTCCTTCGAACGTGTTTTACAAAGCGATAATTTGCGATCTGTTGATTCGGGATCGATATAACTTCGGTACCATGCGTGCGGTACTTAATAGTCCAAGTAATTGTTAATCCAGTAAAATTGTGATTTGATGCTATTAATTAGAAAATTGCTAATATTATTTAGTTTAAATTGAATTTTGAACCAAACATTGTAACGAACGGAAAAGTTTGTTACAGTACAGAGCGTTTACTTTATCTTGTCCCCATTTTAAATAAAGCACTTTTATTATTTGATCCATGGAAAAGAAGCAACAAATTGTAGGTACATTGCTCAAGTTTTTTATCATAATATACACACGGCAAAAGAAAATTTGGACTCAAGATGCATTTTATTAAATCGAATACATATTATGATCTACAATGAGAGACTTCATTCCCCTAACCAACTATTAACTAATATATTAGCATTGTTAAACTATCGTTGAGGATGTTCTAAATATAATTATTCTCGCACTGGCACATCGTTATGTGAAGGGGCTCTGTCTTATTGCCACATTATTCGTCTCACTATATCAAAAGGGAGAATGTCAATATAGTCAACTATATAATTTTGGGAAAGCTGTAAATACCGGTTAATTTTTCAATTATGAAAATAGGTCCTAAATTGACAGGCATTAAGTGTAGCCCAAAAACGTGAATTTTAACGGTTACATCCTCTTCTAGTGGAAATGTGCTATCATCTGTACATAATATATTTGTTAAGAACGCATTATTCTCATTATAACGGATAAAAAATTCCCAAAAAAAGTCAAGCCTTCTTTCGCGTTTACCATCATTGAGTTTTTGAACTTTTCTAAACTTGAAGGCTTTGTAGTTATATATTTTTAAAACTTTATGAATAGAACCGCGAGAAATTCTATTTTTTTCAACTACGCGACTATTTGAATCCAAAGGGTTTGATTCAAAGTATGCTAGAATATTAACTTGTGTTAGCCCTGGAACATTAATCTCCTCTTTTTTGACATTTTGTAAACTTCTAAAAATGTCCCCGAAATATTTTTTTACAAGGAATCCCCCTGTCCCATTAACGTCGCATGTATTCTCTACATTTGGGCTATTATTTGTCAACAAATATATTTCAAGCGTAATGTTTTTCCCTTGAATAGTGTATTCACAGTAGACCATCTTTGAATATAAATATTAATATAATTCAAAACTAAAATTCAACAATATGTCACTTGGACGTAAAAGTTATACCTACTTGTCATTGTTTAAGACATTAACAAACAACAATAAGACAGATAAAATATATTTATTATAACTAAATTGTTAATAAATCGAAAATTAATGAACCAAACATCAACAACCCATATATTTTTGGATTCAGGGGAATGAAGTCTTTCATTGTAGATAATAATATACAGAGTGTTCCATTTGAAAAAATGTTGGGTTCATAACTTTTTTCGTCGTGTGTATATTATGAGTTTTCGTCAACACACAGCCTAAAGCGGTGGACCTAGAGATTTGAAATTTAGAGGAAATATTCCTTGAGTACCCTGGGGGTTCCCTAAGAACACGATTTTACAGAATTCAATCCGCAAAGGGGTGGTAAAGTTTGTATGAAGACAAAAGTTTTAAATTACGATGTTGCCACTTTGTTAACATAGTCTTCAAAGGAAAGAAAATAACACGTGTTTCATTATTTTTGAAAATTCGTTTTTAAAGGGAGGTGAACGTGAGTGGTAATGTGTGTATGTGTGTGAACAATAATTTTATCGAGTCGATATGAAACTTTGCAATAATTTATATATAATTCGGATGAGAATACAATAATTGAATTTGATAACTTAATTCCCTTTAATTAGGGCATTTGTTGGATTTGCTTCTAGCTTGCAAAGGCAGACATCCAGAGTTTAATTGCAAAATAGTGATCCTCCATTCAAAATCCCCCGGTTGGGTCATGTGACATATTGGCCATTCATAACGTACTACAATCGGCGAGCCGTTCAGTTATCGGTCCGCGCGGTAATCAATTTTTTCTATTGGTATTGGAATATTAGCATTAGTTATAGATAGATAAACTTTTCTTTTTAATAAAATATTTATATTTCCTCATTATCGACGGGTACGAAGTCTCGATCAAAAGCTAGTGATGTATAAACGCAGAAAAAATGTTAGTGGCGAGAGACGTAATATTTAAGACCAATGAGATGCAGAGATTTAAAGTAGCCCTAAAGTCAGTTTACCAAACTGCAAATTTGAAGACAAAATATAAAAACCTGCGTATTACATTATTTTGTCTGTAGGTATAAGAAATATTGGTTTTGAAGAATTTACGGATTGCCTTCTCGATTATATTAGGAATGACTTGGCTGATATTTTTTCTGAACAAACATACGAAAAAAATCATAATTCTGGGTTTAATCGGTGTCAAACTACTCTCCGATTTTTCTCCTGCGATTACACTTCCTAATCGTCTTTAGGAATTTTGACTGTACGAGATCAAAATAACTTACTTAGCTCCGGTTAAAATGCTGTTTGATTAGATAACTTAACAATATAGATACATTTTCTGCTCCATGTAACCACATTAAAAAAGAATCTTCTTCATATCTAATTCGAGATTTAGATTATAAATATGGCAGACGGCAATTCCTCGAAAGTTCCCATAAAGATGTTCGATAACACAGGAAAAAGTGGAGATCCATGCCATTGAAGTCTATTTATAAAAATTAGATATGTGGTTGTTAAACATTCTCTAATAATTCAATCAATTAAGACCGGATACAGAGTTTTATGTTAAAGTATGTCTAGTTCTTACAAAGTTGTTTCGGGTATTATAAATTTGAATGGTTCCTGAAAATATTAAATAACTTTATTCATAGTAAAAAACTGTAAGTGTTAAGTGTATGGAGGAAGTGTAAAGGGAAAAAATATCGTTTTTTATATGATTTTCGGGATTTTTTAGAAGCAAATTTCAATTTTACTGATTGTTTAATTTTTGAAAATTTGTATTGCTGATTTTTATGCATATGTATACATGGTAGGGCTTATACATAATATTAGTAACCGTGGTTCTACGTACATTGAACATTGAATCTAGGGAGATTTGATTAACTTAACTAAATTTTTCAAAAAGAATTTATAGTAGAGCTTGGACCATCATCTTATAGAAGCATATTAAAACAAATAAAAACGGCGTAATGGCGCGATTTTATTATTTTTCTATGAAACAGTTTCCATTATCATTAATAATGATGACTCCTACAATTTTTCTTGCATGATCTAATCTCCCTGAACATATATTATTTATAAAAATCATAATAATTATTCAACTATTAACCCCTTGAAAATATAGAAAAACTAAATATACATTTGCCTATCCTAGAAAGCAAAAACATCCACAGAATCGTATGTTTTTTGAAAATTTTTGCGGTATCAAATATCACAATACTACCCCATATAATAGCGAATGTTTATAAAATGTTATGTTAACTGTTATACAAAAGAAAAAACTAGGCAACGAATCGATTACTTTAAAATGTCCACTGTCTGACTATACCATACTGACATATTAAATACGCAGTTTGGAGTGCCACATGGCTGGGTTCTGGGTCAACTTTTATTTATTTTATTTGTTAATGACCTTCGCAATGTTATAGATGAAGAAGGCCTGACTATGTTTGTTGATGATAATAGTTTGTTGTGATTTGACAGTGCTATTTCATTAATTCAAGCTCGAGACCAAAGTCTGATAAATAAGTTTTTGCGTTGGTTTAACGAAAATCAGTTGTATTTAAATTCAACTAAAACTGTCTTTAAGAAACTTTTCTCCCCATATTAAAATGTATCATAATTAATTGTTAATAAAAACTAACTCTAAAATCCTAAAGCAGATATCAACAGTCCAATTTTTAGGCATTAATTTGGAAAATAGTTTAAGACGGGAATCGAATATTAAAGATTTTTGTCTAAAATTATCGTCTGTCGCTTTGGAATTTTTTGATTAACAGATATATGTAGTAAACATATTTTGAATTCGTATCATTATTCACAGTTTTATAGTCGTATTAAATATGGTATCATATTTTGAGGTTGCTGAAGGCTGGTAAATTTTATAAAATTATATTGCTTTTATTCGGTGGACGAGTTTGTTAATTATCGATTTGATCCTTAAATTAATAGTACAGTGAAAGACAAATATGGTTCAATATTTAACGATGTTCTTGGGGCTGGGTTAATTGTATTTTTTTGTTAGAAGTCATCTATATTTAATATATTAATATTGTTATTTTTTTTTCACAACAAGTATTGGTAATAAACATAAATATGGTGGGGCACGCTCGCGCCAATACCCTACTCATGGGCAAGTACACGTCGAACAATCCTACATGTTCCTAGAATGGCAGCTTTTTGTGCTTGAGCAGTTACCCGGATTGGATCTTGTACACCCAATTTCTTTAGTTCATTTGTAAAATTTTGTTCTACAAGTCCATTAGACGATATTATTAATGAATGTATAGTTACTTTCTCCAACTGATAGGTTGCCTTTATTTCGTGAGCTAAGTCGATGTATATCTAGCGGGACTGCTATATCTATGATGCTTGCAGTTTTCTCGTGTTTGCCAGGTAGCTGCAACCCGATGATATATGTTGTATAGTTTCTGAGGCATTTTTGCACAACCGGCAGATGGAGTCAGATGTCTCTTGGTTCAGAATATACCTCCGATAGTTTTTAATAGCCATTACTTGGTCTTGAATAGCCGTAATTAGTCCTTCGGTTTCCAAAGTCAGGTATCCCTCTTTTAGGTATAAGGTGGACATATCTTTATCTACAGCTGCACTATTTAGTGCGGAAGCGAATCTTCCGTGTAGTTCTTTCCTTTTCTATTTCTCCTCAAGTTCAGCGAGGTATCCAACGTCTGGTGCGATTGTAGCTTCATCCGAGGCGAGATTTAGCACGCTTAGACTGTTGTCCACTCCGACCCCAGCCCGGTGTAATGGCTGATTTACCTGTGTAAGATAAATGCGTAACTTGGTTACCTCGTGAGCATGCGTCTCTTTAAGATTCCGCAATCCCCTACCGCCATTTTTCCTGGGAAGGTACAGTCTGTGTATTGACGAGTTTGTATTGTGCGCGCCGTATTTGGTTAGCAGAGTCCTCACCGATCTATTCAGCCTCTCCAGGTCTGTTGGGCTGCATTTCACTACCCCAAAACTCTAGGTAACCACAGGCAAAGCCCACGAGTTAAGACCTATTATCTTGTTCCATGCATATAACTCGGTGTTTAGAATCATCTTAACTCGTTTTTTCAGTGCCTCGTCAATCTGTTTTTTAACTGCTCCATGATTAATATTTGCAGTTTGGTGGATTCCAAGATATTTATATTGCTCGTTAACAGGGAGAGGAGAGAATATAGAGTCGTCCATCAATAGTATATTTTGAGTTTTTTGGATTTTTCCACAGTTCATTGTGATGAAGGAACACTTTTCCAGGCCGAAGCTCTGCTGAATGCAGCCACTAGTTCCAACTGCCCCCTTAATTGTTCTTAATTGGCAGCATACAGTTTTAAGTCATCCATATACAGGAGATCGCTTATCTTCATAGTGGGTCTTCTGCATAGTGTGTATCCATATGAGCTGGTTTCCAGCATTGAGCTTAAAGCTTAATCGCTAAACAAAACCACGGAAGACTCAGGATATCACCCTAAAATATTCCACGTCGCACTTTAATGTCTGGTGTTGCATAGTGAGTGTCAGCGATGTTGACACGCAGGGTGGTTGTCCATTTCCATGATGTTTTGCAAGAAGTCAGTTAGTTGATCATTGATCTTATATATCTTGAGGATCTCAAGTAGCCATGAGTGAGAAACGGAATCAAATGCCTTTCGATAGTCCACCCATCCCACCAAGAGGTTTCCTTTTTTAACTCTGGCATGGTTGGTTATAATAGTGTCAATCACCAGCCATTCTTTACTGCCTCTCGCCTTGAATCGATACCTATTTTGCTGGTTAGCCAGAAGATCAAAATTGTTAAGGTGTTGACTTATTTTGGCAGTTATGGCAGCCGTTAGGAGCTTGTATATTACAGGCAAGCAGGTGATAAGCCTGTAGTTTTTTGGGTCCTGCACTTCCTTGTTCTTTGGCACCATGTAAGTTACGCCCTTTGTGAAAAATTTCGAGATCAGTTCCGGCCTTGCTATTGCCTCACTGAACTGGGCAGCTTGTTCCCTGTATCCCTGAGTGAAGTTCTTCCATCAGTATACATGAAGGTTGTCGAGTCCAGGAGTCTTCCAGTTACTTAAGTTTTTTACAGCTCTTATCATATTGTCTGTAGTAAACTGGACGGCAGTTATAGCTTCCATATGGCTGTGTCGCCGACGTTCTTAATCTATCCAATCAGCTGTCCTGTCATGTTCTTTCGTTGTGCTCCAGATATTTCCCCAGTAGCTGTGCGTGTCTGTTGACGATGCGGGCTTTGTTGTAATGTTCTTATCTTCCCGGTCATTTATTTCACGGTAAAAGACTTGTTGGTTTTGATAAAATGTTTTATTTTGCTGGAACTTTTTAATCCTTTTATTATATCTTCGAACTCGACATCTCAAAGCGGCCACTCTCTGTTTAAGGTTTTCTAGATAGGTGGTTAGCTGTTGTTTATATTGAGAAGATTGGAACTCAATTTTACTTTGACGACAAATTTCTCTAATAGTTTCTTGGATCTTGGTGAACACTGTTTGTGATAAAAGGTAGCTTTGAATGTAACTTATTTCAGTCCTGATTGAGTTGATCTTCTTTTGTAATCGTTGTTTCCATGGCCGGTCTATTTTATGGTCTTTCCTTATGCCGTTTTTTCCACCTTTCTGTAGGCCTAGCAATGGCACTACTGCTGCAGCCGCACAGTACGCAGCAAAAACTGACAACTTCTTCATTTTTCTGCCAGATAAGCATCCATTTTCTCGACTGTTCTTTTAGCTGTTGCTGAGTATCGTATTTTAGGTATTCGCGGCCGTTTGTCGAGTGATATCCCTGTATAGTTAACATTAATACTCTCGTAGGTCATTTGTATTTCATGGTCTACTTCTACTGGTTGCATATGATATACAGTGAATCTTCTACGAGAGGGCTCCCCATTTTGTGGGTGATTATCATCAACCGGGGTGTCAAGGTGTAATTGTGTTCTGACCTCTTCTTTAATTCGCCCAAGTTCTGACTGAGATAGAACTTTTCTTCGCTTAATAGATCTTACTTGGTCAGATAATTGTTGCGCGTTCTTCTTAATATCTGGTTTCATCTGTTGTCAGATTCTTTCCAGTTCTGCCCTGTAGTTTACTATATGTTCGACTTTCGTTGCAAGGTAATAGGCTCGCATTAGAACAAGCAAATCTTGTTTTTCCCAGCGTCTACGCCTGTCTCTGTCTCTAGGATTTCTAGCGGGAATCACACCTTCGTGTTCATCCAAGCTGTTATCCCTTCCTAAATCGTTGTCCGGGTTTACAGGGCTCATGATATCAGTTCGGAGAGGAGCGACACGAGCATCACCGCTACCATCTCCTACGGGCTGAATATCCCGAAGGTTCCGAGAGGGACCAGCATTCATTCCCTCACCGCCTTGATTATTTCCATTGTTTCTATTTTTCATCATCAAATATTTTGCTGAAATACAAAATAAGCTTTTGTGGGCCTCCGACAGCCGCGAAATTCAGCCGCCTCTAACATGAGGACAGACGCTGTTGGGCCCCCACGGGGTCAGACGCGCCGTCTCCGCAGAGCCCTCATACGCCCTACTCATGATGGCTAGGCCGGTGGATACTCCGCGGTCCCTTTAAGGCAGGAATTACCACCTCGTTTAGGTTAAGACACCCTAACTGAGGTAGGTGGGATCGTCACACCCAAATGCTAACAAACCTTAGCCAGCACCCTCTGCCTATTTATTATATATTAGATTATTGCTATTGTTATTATTATTATTATAATTATCAAAATTGACAATTAATTTTTCAACAAATATTGGGTTACAAACCCATACCGGATGCATGCATCAAAAGGAATGGGCTAGTTTCTATTAGTTTTATGGGTAGTCCTGTAGGAATTTTCTCACTATGTAGCAAGTACTGAGCAGGACTGCCTTCTGGGTGTCGATGAAGGTATTAGTATGCAGTCCTATAACTTTCAAGTTTTGTTTTAGCATTTTTGGAACTAGTCCAGTTGATGATACGATGATCGGTACCATATGAACCTTATTCAGTCGCTACATCTGCTGTATCTCGATGACCAGCTCCGCATATTTGGCCTTTTTCTTTTGATATTTATCCAGCATATTGTTATTGCTGGGTACAGCGACATCTACCAAATATGCTGTCTTTGTTTCCTTGTTTAACAGTACCACACCAGGCCGATTATTCGTCACCCGTCTGTCGGTGATAATTGCCCGGTCGTAATACAGTTTGAAGGCATTATTTTCAAGCAATTAACTTAGTTGGTATTTATAATAGGGTACAAAGGTGTTCAGGAGCCTGCATTTATTGGCAAGCTTCTGATGTATGTTGTGACACACCTGGTTATGTCGCTGGAGGTCCTCCGTGTTTGCTAGGTAAGTGCAGCCAGATGTTATATGCTTGATAGTCTCTGATCTCTCGCTACATTTTCGACACTTATCGGATTCAACGGACCGGTCTTTCATGATGAATTTTGTGCGATTTCGTGTGTTAATAACATGGTCCTGCATTTAAATCACAAATCCTTTTATCTGGGAATAGTTTTCCATCCTTCAACCATCTGTTGAATGCTTCCTTATCTCTGTGAGGCTGATTCAAATCCTTGTGATGTCAGCCTTGCAGTGGAATTTGAGCCCACTGTTGTTTTTTGTCGGGGTATGAAAGTGACTTTAGGCTGATGTTGTCACTTGCGAGATTAAGTGGCGAGAACAAGTTGTCACTTGAGGTCACTATGCGGCGGAGGCTTGATGTTTGTTCCTTGTTGGTGAAGAAATCCCTCAATTTTTGCAGCTGTCAGGAGTGCAAATTGGCCTAGTCAATAAAAGATCTTCCACCTTCTCTTTGTGGTAAGGTCATTCGGAGAGTTGACGACTTGGTCATCATTAGGCGAGTAGTTCGTTATAGTCCCTCTAGCTCCGTGTTAGTCCATTTCAAGATTCTGAAACTGTTGATGATGATGCTGTAATAAGATTTCTAGCGTTCAGTTCTGTCTTCAGAAGAGCTCGCACTCTCTACTCGGACGTACTGATCTTTCAGATTGGTTTTTCCTTCCTTATCTTTCCAGTCTAGCTTGTTGGAATCCTAGATATGTGTAGGTCTCTCCTTGGTTCATCACTAGAACTATTTCTCCAGTAGTGAGTACCACACACCTTGGGGAGTGATAGGAAATATGTGGTAATGGAGAAGATGTGTTTTTGGTGACAGTGAGGAAAGAAAAGGGTAACGGACAGCATAGAGCTGGCTAGTATACCTCGGGTGCGCGTGCACGTGTATAAAGAGATACAAAAGCAGTTCTCTATACTCCTGAGGTTTTCTGGTTATTATTATTAGATTTATTATTATTATTATTATTATTTTGAAAAATGACGAACCTGTTGCAGTTATGATTGGATTAGATTTTGGAAATCCGTATAAAATTAGGGAATCTTCGAACGGCTTTGCTTCAGTGTCTTCCTCTCTATATCGGGCAAATCCAAGGCGTTAATCAAATTGCATATTTGCAAGTAATGTGTCTTATTTCTCTACATTTCCTTTAACTGCTGGAAAAATAATACTTTCTTTGTAGTTAAGGGTGAATAGACGACAAATGTATTACCGTATTCTCCAGTTGCAATACTGGCTGGTGTTTGTTGCGTAAAGTTTCAAATTTCTTAGGTTGATATTAGTTAGGCTTTTTTACGTACTTACTGTAATGTGAATTTAAACATCAAATATAAATAAGTTTGAGAAACAAAAATGTTGGATATTGTAATAAAATTTATCTTAAATTAAAAAAACGATATTGTTAAAAATTGTTTCCTAAAATGTTCAGCCTTTGATTGAATCCATCCCCTTACCCCACCAACTCCTAGAAACATCACGGTCTATGTTTATATATGTCAACATTTTGTCTTTAAGAAAATATCGGGCATACACAATATCTTTTTGACACATTAGTTCCAATTTTTTATTAAACATCTTGATTATTCTATCTAATTCCGATAAATATTTCCAATAAAGTCCTTGTCATTCTAATCTGGCTTTGTTCTTCTTTTGATTTGTTTTTAACCATTTGATTGATAATCTGGAAATATCACTTTAAGTTTCTAGGCTTACATAGATTATTGGGTTGGTAATTTAATTTGCAAGGATTATATTTGAAGTAACCTCCACTTATAATTGTCAAGTATAATAGCATCCGGAAAACGATTTATGTCATATGCATTATGACAAAAAGGCACATGTCTAAACTTCGTCAAATGTGACTTTGTACAAATGAATATTGCATGGCTAAATGTTTGCTTTAATAGGAATTATCAGTACATATGTATAGGTGGCAAATTATTATCAACCGTTTTTTAATATAGGAATTACTAATACAATAATGAAAATTAAAAATTATTTTGACCCAGAGTGTTAGGGCCGTAGTCTCGGTATCGGTCTATCTCGTACGGCAAATATGTGTCTGAGTTTCGAAACGTTTATGGAAATATCAGTCCAGGTCTTAAAACGAGACCGAGACCGAGACTAGCTTCGTACTCTCGCGAACTCCCAGTTAAGAGAATTATCGTATCCGCCATTGCTGCCTGGAAAAGTTACAGATATTCGAAATAATATAATAAAAACGATATATTCCAAAAACTAAAAGCAAAATATTTTTTCCTTTTTTTGAATTCCCTTAATCCTAGAAGCTAAAAAATCGTCTACAATTTATTGCATTTAGTTTTTCTATTCATTTGATAGAATCGCGAAACATTCCTGACTTCTTGTGGACCTGGAAATATTTTTTAAAAAGTGTCTGATAAGGCTATATTCCATATATATATATATATATATATATATATATATATATATATATATATATATATATATATATATATATATATATATATATATATATATATATATATATATATATATATATATATATATATATATATATATATATATATATATATATATATATATATATATATATATATATATATATATATATATATATATATAAAATTACCCTCCCAGATTTTTCAGATCTTCACGTTTCAGGGTCCCTACATGACGAAAAACATGTTTTCTCGATTCCATCGGTCTGTCTGTTTATCTCTGTCGGTGTCGGTCTGTCGGTCTGTTTGTTCGCGGCATAGCTAATAAACCACTTACCCAATTGACTTCAAATTTTGGTCAAGAATTAAGGGTCATATGGGGATAATCTGGTAACTGATATGGTAAAAATCCAATATAGCGAAACAAAATGGTAGAATAGCGAAATGTTAAAAAAATATTTCTAAGAAAGTGCTCGTCCAAATTATTTCAAATTTTGCATAAAAATCAAGTATTATGTAGGAACCAACTAGTAAAATTTTGGTACGAATGTAATATGGCGAAACAAAATAGCGGCTTAATAAAATATTTTAAAATTCAACCTGAAAAAATTACTTAATGAAGTGATTTCAGATTGTGTGCCATAACTAACCGTAGTATAGAGATGAACTAGTAAATGTGTAGTACTAATTCAAGATGGTGAAACAAAATGGCTACTAAATAAAATGTTTGTAATTTCGAAAAAAATACCCTCTCAGGTTTTACATATCTTTGCGTTTTGGCGTTCCTAGTCTGTCAGTTCGCGGCAGCTTAAAAACTACTCATCAGATTGACTTTAAATTTTAGTCAAAAATTAACGCTAATATGAGGATGACATAGTAATATTTTGGTGAAAATCCAATAAGCCGGAACAAGAGAGCGGCCTAGTGAAACGTTAAAAAAATATTACTCAAAAACTAATTATCCAATTTGCACAAAAATCATGTATTATGTAGAAATCAAGTGGTAAAATTTTGGTACGAATACAAGATGGCGGAACAAAATGGCGACTTAATAAAATTAATTATTTACAATACTGCTTAATGAACTAATTTCAAATTTTGCGCCATAACTAATTGTAGTATAAAGATGAATTAGTAAAACTGTGGTTCCAATTCAAGATGACGGAATGGCGGCCAAATAAAATTTTTGTAATCTAAGAAATGACCCTTACAGGTTTTACATAACTTCGTGTTTTAGCGTCCCTAGATGCCAAAAATTATGTTTTATCAATTCCGTCCGTGCACCTGTCGCTTTGTCTGTCTCTCTGTCAGATCGCGACATAGTCTAAAAACTACTCATCAGATTGACTTCAAATTTTAGTCAAAAATTGAGGCTCATATGGGGATGACCATGGGTAATATTTTGGTAGAAATCCAAAATGCCAGAACAAGATGGCGGCCTAGTGAAAGGTTAAAAAAATATTACTAATAAAAAATAACTATCCAATTTACCTCATATTTTACAAAAAAATAAAGTGTTACATAAGAATGAACTGGTAACATTTTAGTATGAATATAAGATAGCAAAACAAATGGCAGCCTAATAAAATATTTAAAAAACCAGTCTGAAGAAAACTACTTATTAGAAAAATTTTAAATTTTGTAGAAGCATTAAGTGTGATATAGAGATAAACTAGTAAAGTTGTGTTACAAATTCAAGATTATTCCTAGATTTGTTCACCCTGAAGCCAGTCGGTTTTATATTGATTTAGAGGGGAATTTGCAAGAAATGGAGTGTATGTGTGAACTCAATTCAGACTAAAATTCAAAAACAAATACACACGGCGTATATAACACAACATTTACTTTGACGAAATTATAAACACCAAAATATACAATCAAATCCATTATGTTTATTAAAAGAAAGATTACAGTAAATCAAAATTTGATTCATAAAATAAATGCCATGAATAATCACGAATTGTATTGCAAAATCTGTTGAAAATCTCCAAGCTTAAGCCTCTTGACAAAGTAATATCCTGTTTTTAAATTATTGTTATTTATTTTATAATTATTACAAGATTGATGATTCTTTGTTGAGATTCAATTAACGAATTTGATTCGATTTTAAATTTTAGATGTTTTAGGTAAATAATAGTAGCAGATTTGATGACGATTTCGTCTATTCTGTGGATCTTATTTAAATATACAGTTTCTGTCTTGTCATGTTAACAATTTTTTTTTGCGATGAGTTTCCTTATCTGCGCTTTTTTACTTTCGACGTAAAACGGAAGTATATCACCCTCCGAGATTATTTCAGATATTTAAGTTTCAAGGCCCCTATATGCCGAAAAATATGTTTTCGCGATTCCGTCGGTATGTCTGTCTGTTTGTGGTACAGCTGAAAAACTACTTACCCTATTCACTTCAAATTTTGTTCAAAAAATAAGAGTCTTATGGTGATGAGCTGGTAACATTTTATTAAAAATCCAATATAACGAAATAAAATGGAGGCCTAGAGATAAATCAAACATTGCGTAAAAATCAACTGGTAAAATTATGGCACAAATCCAAGATGGCGAAACAAAATAGCGGTTTAATAAAAATTTAGCCCGAAAAAACCACTTAGATGATTAATTTCAAGTTTGGTGCAAGAATTAATTGTGGTATAGATCTGAACTGGTAAATTGTCAAACCAATTCAAGATGGCAGAATAAAATGGATGACAAATAAAATTTTTGTAGCGTAAAAAAATCACCCTCGTAAGTTTAGCAAGCAGCAACATATCTTCATGTTTGAGCGTCCCTAGATGCCAAGAATATATTTTCTCAATTTCATCGGTATGTCTGTGGGTCTGTCTGTCAGTGTGCCGTGTTGCTGAAAAACTACTTACCCGATCGAATTTTGTTCATGTGGGGATAACCTGGTAATATTTTAATAAAAATATAATATAGCGGAACAAAATGGTCGCGTACTGAAATGTAAAAAAAATTATTATTAAAAAATAAGTATCTAATTTACCTCTAATTTTTGTACAAAAGTCAAATATGTTTTATGGGAATAAACTGATAATATTTATGAATCCCAGGTAGCGAAATAAAATGGCGGCCTAATAAAATGTTTAAAAAAACACCCCGAAAAACTACTTACTAGATTAATTTCACACTTTGTGCAAGCATTAAGTGTGACATAGAGATAAAATGGAAAACTGTGGTACGAATTCAACATGGCGAAAAAAAAACGGCGGCCAAATAAATTGTTTAAAAAATCAACGCAATAAATATTTCCTTTTTAAATTGACTTAAAATTTTTCAAAAAAATTAAATTAACTGGTATGAAGCATGACGAAAGAAAATCGCCGTCTTGAAAAAATTTAGTGTAAAAAACACAATTTTTCATATTAAGTCAACGTTTTGCACAATGTATTGAGCTTTTTCACGACTTTATTTAGGCTTGCTTGATCTTTCAAAAGTATATTTTTGATTGAAAAAAAAAGACAGGAAAAATATATATATAAAGATGCAAAAATTATCATACATACTGGAAACATTCAAGCCTGGGTTATATATTGAAAAAGTTTGCGTTTTGTGTCGTCCGTTTGAGCTAAGTGTTTACCCTGGTTCTTAGCCCGAGTTATAGATTGAAAACGTTTGCGCTTTGCGTGGCCTGTGGAACTAACCTTCCCGTCAATATATACCACTTTAGAGTTGGCGCGTATTTCAAACCCGATTTTCGATTATTTGAGGTGTGCTTTAATAAAAAACCGGGGTTAACCTAACGCTAACGGAATGGTCCAACTAACAATAAAGATTTTGTAAAAAAAATGTTTTAATATAGATTTGGAATTTTGTTAGCGCGCTTGCTTTCTTTACAAAAACCTAACTAATCCTAACCTAACATAATCCGTATTTTTATCAGTTAGAAGTTTTCTTAAAATAAAACCTAAAAAGTTATCCGCCTGGACGGGGATTCAAATATATATGAGACCAACCGATCCATGAAGCCCATACTGAACAATACTTGTTTATATTTGACCCAAATAAACGACGAACCAATACGAAGCACATTGAACAATCTGTGTTATGATTTATGGGAATGGAAGGGTCTTCTCTAGTGTGGTATATTACTATGATCGTATGGATTTTTAGAAAACTTTTAAAAATGTTTTAATACTTTTAAAATATAATACAAGGATTCTGACATCTTTTGTATCTCTTATAACATAGTTAGAGTTCTAACTATATATAAAATATAAATAAAAATCCTTTGCAGAATTTGTTAATAAGGAATGTGTCGTATGTACAGGGTGGTCCAACAGAAAGAGGCCCTGTTTTATCCAGTTTTTTGGTTTTCCTAAAATTTTAGTATTAATTGAAATGAGAGATGAAAATAATTTCCACTTTTGTCACCATTGTCACTTTTTCTTCTCTACAAAACGGCAAGAATAATTTTCCAATCCGACGTTTCGGATTCAAGAGACCATCGTCAACTTTCTTAATTTAAATGCGGAACTGGATTTTTTATTTCACTGTTCAATGCCCTTTATAATACCAAATAAATTCTGATATAAAAGCATTATTAGGAGAATTCTGAAACAACGTCATCTAGTTACCACCAACAAAATTATTATGGTACAGTTTATACAGTAGAGCAAAACAAGAACCAAGTTGAATAAAATCGGTTCGTCCAAAATTGAGATATCAACATTTGAAAGTGAAAATGTTTGAATTGCCGCCATCTTTTTATTTTTGAAAATAAACAAAAATAGTCTAAATGTGTTTTAAATGTGTGTCTTTAAATATATTCATTTTGTCGAAATTAAACATTTTATTCACTAAACGTAGCATACCTAATATTGACAAACAAAAATGTTTTTTGGCTTTTTCCCAACTGAATAAAAATATTTATCTTTAAATTAATTGAAGCAAATATTTAATATAATTATATACCTCAACATGTAGGCTAGTCTGTCTACGGAATGTTTCGGTACATAATATAAACAATATTATTTAAGCAAGCATAAGAAATTATATCATTTACCTTTTTAAGTTTTTATAGACACATAGTAGTTGTACAAATACTTTCATCCTATCGGGACTCATCAGTGCGCCGATCGTAAGAGAGAAACTTAATGTTAACTTAATGCGTTTTCATTCCGGATGTAGAAGAAAGCTTCGAAAATGCCAAATGTGATTTTGGCGAAACGTCAGCAAAACTGTTTTTTTCAAAACGACAGTAGTGCACGGATGTACACCCGGAATGAAACGCATTATATATATATATATATATATATATATATATATATATATATATATATATATATCAGAAAATGAATTCTTTGGGATGACCGCTAAAGCAATGGAATTTGGCTAACCACAGACACGTGTTTCTGACTTAAGGTCTTCATCAGTACGGTCAACAGAGTCACCAACAGGAGCAAAACCGACATTTGTGATTACCAAAAGAACATCCGAAATCTTGTAAAATGTGTAAATGTGTGTGTGTGTTCTTTTTCAAATGAAAAACTACTTTTTAGAGATTAAGCAAGCCTAAATAAAGTCTTGAAAAAGATCAACCCAATATTATATATATATATATATATATATATATATATATATATATATATATATATATATATATATATATATATATATATATATATGTATATATATATATATATATATATATATATATATATATATATATATATATATATATATATATATATATATATATATATATATATATATATATATATATATATATATATATATATATATATATATATATATATATATATATATATATTATATATTGGGCACATTCCAAAAAGAAAAAAATCATTAATAGGGAATTTCCGGGTAAAGGAAATTTAACAATTTTGTAAATTCCCAAATAGAATATTACTAAGCTCGGTTTTAAACTTATCTGTTTTTCGTCTTAAATTTATAACACCTTGTATATAAACAAATATAACATTCATGGAAAATACATAAATTTAGCTGAAGTATACTTTCAAGACTTGAATGACCAATGTACAACTTGTGAGACAGTGTCAGAATATCCGAATTAATTTTTTAAAAAGGTTTTTTTCCAATTTGTTTTTACACATGAAACCAGAGATAATAACAAAAACAACGAGTTCTGTTTTCATTGTTGCAAATACAGTACAGCCTCTTTAATTCAAAGATCCAGTAATCCGGACGAAGAGTTCCTCGACTAATAATCCGAACGCACCTCGTTAATCCAGACGATCGTTACAGAAATCGCGCGACGAAAAGTTTTTGCGAGTTTAGGTACAGTCTAGACCCCAACCTAGATCTGCAACAATTCCCGTCAATATATACCACTTTAAAGATATCAACATTTGAAAGTAAAAATGTTTGAACTGCCGCCACCACTTATTTTTGAAAATAGACAAAAATAGTCTTAAACAGAAACTGCGTAATTGGTTGAAGAATACAATGCTTATATCTTCAACATACCTCGATTAGGGAAATTTAAGGAAAAATTGGCATTTATATTAGTATTGCTGTTACGCTCTCTAGCGGCCAACTTTCGAACTTACTTACAATCTACAGTGATTTCTCTTGGCCCATTTACCTATACATATGTTTTCCTTAAATTCTGTCATTACCGATTCCTGAGTTACCGCCGACGTCCTCTATTATTGAACCACCCTGTACATTGAACATATAAAGTTTCATTACTCTTGAAAAATAATATGTAAACTTCTTGTTTGGTATTACATTTTTAGTAGAGACGTATAGATTAAAGAGAACAGCACAACGACAGATATGTTAACATTGTTTTCTAATACCCAGTCATCCGGACAAATCGCTAATCCGACAACCCCTTGCATTTAACTGTCTGGATTAAAAAGGCTGTACTGTATTTGTCTTTCATAAAATCATTGGAAGAACTTTTATGCGTAAAGGACAAAGGAATACAATGAAACACGGGATATATCAAACAAACACGAATAACAGAAACAATGATCGATTGTGGGACTGACGCCATCTGGACATTATTAAGGTATAATTTTAGTACCAAAAAATCACTAATTTCGAGCTATCGATTGAAAACCGATATTTATTAATATTAAATAAATATAAATGGGTACATAAATTACAGATTATGTGTAGAGTTAGATATTTTGCTCTGTTTTGACACCCAATAATTAGGAATTAATAATAAAACAAATACATTTTTGCACCAAAATTGTTTTTTAAAATGAGTCATGAGTTTAACAACTCGCTAAAAAATGTTCCTTTCTTTGAAGTGCAAAATCAACTAACGAAGCATTGATGTCTAAGTTCGTTCTACACTCAAGGCCTACTTGGAATATTAATCCATAATATGTCCTTAAATATATCGAAAACCATTATATCTTTATAGAACATGTTTCATTAAACGTGCCTAGCTTTTCTATAAATTCAAAACATTTTGTAAAATATAGGTCATTACATTTAACATAAGAAAAATTTTGATACTTTTATTATATATATTTGTTATTTGATGTTCAATTGTTTTGTTAAAAATGAATTTGATTTAATTATATTTATTTAGTTACTTTTATTTATAAATTTTTTTTTCTAAGTTTTTTAACAAGGGACATATAAAGCGTTTGTACTTTCCCTTGTATCACCCGTTATTTCCGTTCCTGTACCATCTGCGGTCTTTAGAGTGTGACTGTTTGAACCAAATAGGTCCGCGTCAATCGGAGGGAGGTATTCTTTAAAGACTTAATCTAGTACTTGCGTCAAATAGAAAACATTATCTGAAAGAGTTAACGGTGAAATTGATTTTTCGCTGATCTGAGAGATGAAAATAAGAAACCGTCCAAGGATCTTTTGAAAATGTTAAAATTAGCTTTTGATTTTTATTATTGAAGTTTCAATCAACTCAATCTCAAAAAATTTAAATTATTAAAAGATAAATAACATATTTTTTTTTCTTAATGACTCTACTCTGAACTGGAAACTGGTGTATTAAAGTGCCATCAAGACTTATATATAGCTGTTACAGATGGCTCTTAAAATCATAAGGATATCTAAGTTGCCCAGTTAATTCAAGAAATTCAAATCTTTAAAGATCGTAGAAAATGAATGCACAAGATATTTTGGAGCATATGGTTAAAGACAATTTAACCGAAATTTTTCCAAATTTAACCACCTTGCGCCGTCCGAATTCATTTAACATTACCAATTACCGTTACCCAGAGGAAGGAAGTTAAGTTCCATTATGAGTCAAAAGAAGCTAGTAAATTGGCAACAATACAGCATGAAATTTTGGAAAATATTAACGTTCAAACCATTATAGAAATTTTCTCAAAAATAAAGGCAACGAAAGGTCAATTTTTATAAAATAATGTATTACTTACTAATAACATTAATTTGTTTACGAAACTATAGTAAAAAGCTCAGTCTATAATAGGTTAGAAGGTATATTGTTCCAAGAAATATATTATACATTTATCTACATTAAAAATGATGTCGGAGTGCATAACATTCTGAGACTCTGTTTAAGAAGGCAATTCTACAGAGTATATTAAAAATAGGCTGTACAAAATACTACCTTAAATTCCTGAAGCTAAAATATGACGATCTAACCCAACTTACCTTAGTACCAAAGTTGATATTAAAGATATCAAATTCAATTTTTAAATTTTAATTATCTAGCATAAGTTTGCCAGTTTTCAAGGTATCGTTCCGAAAGTTCGATTTTGGGGGTATCTTCGAATGAGAAATTCAAATATAGTTCCAATTCTAATGCAGCTCCTAGAGGGTGCTACGTGCAGTAACTTTTATAGTTTAAGGACGTCGTAATTTATTTGTGCCTACGTGTATACAATTTTTAATTGAAAAAAGACATTCCCTATATTTTTTTAACAAAAATTTTGTAACTTCTAAAAGCCGCTAAAGTAACCCGTTTTCGAGATATTTATTGTCAAAATTTTTGATGCATATGTTATTTTGCATTCCTTATTATTTTTTTCTTTAAAAAAATATTTTGTTGCATAATTTCTAAAATATTTTTAAAGAAAGTATAGTCTACAACACTTTTGGCATTCCCTATATTCCACGCCCGTGAACCGTACAAACATTTCACTCGTGTGAAATATGGTTCGTTCCATAACTTGTTATATAACATACTGTTATAAACTAAACGTTTCATTTTTTTTCTTTATTAATTAATAACTTACTATATAATATAGTATGACTGACGTGCTTCAAATGTGTACTTTTTGACAAGAGTTTTGTTTTTTTCTTAAATGTTCCATTTTTTGATAATTTTGAATATACCTACTGTAAAAATCGGACATATTTTAATCACATTTTTCTGAGGTAATTTTTGTCGGGATGATATAAGAAATGAAAGGTAATTCACAATATTCCTATTTGTCATATTGATCGGTTTTTGTATACATGAGGAGAAAAAATTTATAAATTGAGTGAAAATAGATCACGCGGAGAACGCTTTAGCAGCTATAGCTGTTAGTATATTATTATGCCAAGTCTGCAGGTAAAAACTAATTATCACGTGTTCTAAGAGAATTTTTACATTTACATCTGCTCTCTCTGCATTATTTTGGTAGATATTGCCAGGAAATGGAAAAGAGCTGTCGAAAACCTACAATTTTACAAAAATTCGGCTGCGTCCCCAAAAACTCGAGTTAAAAAATGACTGTGTAAGCAGAGACAATACGGATCTGCTAATCAGCAGTTATTGGAATTATATTTTCGTAGATTAAATTTTGAAAAGTAAAAAACCAATATATTTTTAGAGTTTCGTGGAGGGGTGTCCAGACCCCATGAACCCCCCTGGCTCTGTGCCTGAAAGACCATATTAACTTAAGAGAAACTACGGTGCAAAGGTGTCAAAAATGGGAGGAGGAAATAGACTATGTATGAGAAAGTAAAAAAAAAAGAAGACCAAACATTAGTTTTATTTGTTTCACAATTTTATTCGACATACTTCTAAAATGAAGTTCCCCTGGATGACCAGGTGGCTAGGATACCCGCTCCCCTTAAGAAAACAAAGTATCAAGCGCTGTCAAAAAAATTTTATCCCGCTTAAACAACGTACTGGTCAGAATTTCTTTTTTTTTTAGTAATTCCGGAAAAGTAAGAGTTATTTAATTAAGATGTGGCAGAATCGCATATGAGTTTAAAGCCTATATTTTGACAGTTTTTATTTCGACCATGGGCGTAGGTATAGGTAAATATCTCTGTCTTCTTAATAAAATAATGGCACGCTACTGATTTTTAAAAAAATTACTACATTATTTAGGGCAAATAACAATACACAAAAAATGCGTCTTTATATTTTGTGATACAAGTCGTTTTCGAGAATTGGAACATTTTAAGAAAAAAAGTTTTAATAAATATATCTCAACAAATGACCTATTTTTGAGATAGAGGGTGTTAAAGTTTAAAAAATACATATTTTTTTACATAAGTTATGTGGAGCTCCCCTCATACTACTTTTCTCTAATTTCTCCAAAATAGTTCCATGTAAAACAGTAACAAACGTATTATTTTTTAAGTCGAAAAATAACCCTAACATATTTTGCCCAGCATTTACTGCTTTATACACTTTTTCAAAAACGCACTTATAGCGTCTTCTGTATTTGGATTTTGTAAAAATTGTGATTGAATTGAAGTGAATTATTATTTTATATTTTTTTATAAGATTACATAATCTTAGTTTTATTATTTTTCATGGTAAAATGAAATTAAAGCCAATTTTGTAGTATTATCTTCATAGACATAGACTTTTTTACCCTAAATTTATTCATTGTTACCGTTTTCCTGCTAATTCTGCGCCTATATTGGAACAATATAAACTAAATTCATCTGAGTCCTCCTTTGGTTTAGTTAATAAAATATTGTTTCTTTTTTTATTGTTATATATATTTTCTGTTTTTTTTTTGTTTACCTTGCATTTCACTTAAAACGTCCCTGCTTTACTTCCCTCGCAAAAAGGCAGTATTGTAATCGTGAAAAAATTACCCTCCGAGATGTTTTCAGATTTTTACGTTTCACGATCCCTAAATGTCGTAAAACATGTTTTCTCAATTGCGTCGGTTTGTCTGTCAGTTTGCCTATCTACTCGCGGCATAGCCAAAAAACTACTTACCTGATGAACTTCAAATTTTAGTCAAAAATTAACGGTCATATGGAATTGACCTGGTAACATTTTGATAAAAATCCAATGCAAAACAAAATAGCGGCCTAGTGAAGTGTTAAAAAAATGATTACTAAAAAACTACTTTTCCAATTTATCTCAAATTTTGCATAAAAATCAAGTATTATGGAGGAGTCAACCGGTAAAATGTTAGTACGAATCCAAGATGGCGTAGGATAATGACGGCTTAATAAAATATTTAAAAATTCAGCCTGAAAAAACTACTTAATGGACTGATTTCAAATTATGTGCCATAACCAATTGTAGTATAGAGTAAAAGATGGCCGAACAATATGGCGGCCAAATGAAATCTGTCGGTCTGTATGTCTGTCAGTTCGCGGCACATCTTAAAAACTACTTATCAGATTGACTTCAAATGTTAGGCAAAATTTGAGTTATATGGGGATGACCTGGTAACATTTTGGTAAAAATCAAATGTGCTGGAATAAGATGGCAGCCTAAAGAAACGTTAAAAATATTGTTACTAAAAAACTAGGTATCCAATTTAGCTCAAATTTTGCACAAAAAAGTGTTACATAAAAATGAACTGGGAACATTTTGGTATTAATATAAGATAGAAAAACAACGGACTTTAAATTTTGCAGAAAAATTAAATGTAATATAGGTATAAACTGGTACAAATTCATAGTGATATAACAAATTGGCGGTGGATGGCATAGGTGGAAACTGGTAAAATATTGGTAAGATCCAATATAATGGAACAAAATGGAGCCCAGTAAAAATGTTTAAAAAGACAGTATATAATTACTTAATGACTATATACGAAATTGAATTGGATCGTACTTTGCTATTCTTAAAATAAAAGGAACGAGGGAAGTTCTGACTAAAGGAAAGTTACCGATTTTTTTTAAACTGTGTCGTGTCTACGATGCTTACACCATAAAACTTATGTAGCTTTTCGATTTCCCGGTGATTTTTCTTTTTTACTGGTTCATAACTTATTTGTTGATATGGAAATTGAACAAAGCAAACTGGTACACAACAACTTAAAACTTTATTCTAAACTCAGTAAAAACAACAACTTAAAACTTTATTCTAAACTCAGTAAAAGAGATATTAGGTATAACATAGTGAATATTTAATTAACACTGCTAAAATTTTTAATGCATACGCTTACATAGGCGTTGTTTATCTCGTAGTCACGTACACCCTCTTTCTACAAATTCCGATCTTAAAAACTATTAAAAAAGGCAATGTTGCCGTTGTGAAATTAAAAACTTGTAAATGATGTTGGACGTAACAAACTGTGACTAGCATTTTCAAGTTTCTCTTTGTAATATTTAGTTTTTCTAATTTTTATTAAATAATTTAATTTACTATATTTTTAAATTTATGTTTAACGAATGTATTATTTGCGCTTTCTTACCAGACCTCTCAACCTGTCCATAGTATTGTTATGTTTTAATATTTTTATTACTCGCCGAATGCCACCACTGTTATGATTTAATAATTTTAGTATTTTGTATTAGCACTGGTAGTAAATGTAAACACTTCAACTTGTTTCAAATCTCTCTATTATCTTCTGTACAAGAGGGACACTTCTTACTTCTAACAAATCTTTACTCTTACTGTGTCTACTGACTTAATTCTACTGACAATATAGTACTGACATAATGACTGACCTGCTCTATACTAACTACCTAGAACTTATTTTTATATGAATTCCCTAATTTGAGATGCAGTGGCTTATCTGTAAAATTGATTAAAAAAGGTGTCTATAAAAGTAATTTGGGGAGTATTTGCTACGCCACTGCTTACTGTACTACAATGGTTTCTTTTAATGTTTTTATAGCTGAACCTTCCCAAGCTTTATCGACATAGTGTAAATGAGTTTATGATAGATTTTTTCGGGTATAATAATATTTGGGGCGGAAGAACGTGCATAAAATAGAATTTGAAGTAGAATTTAAAATACATATTGTTTACTTAGAATTTCCCTTGCACTAAACGACCATTAAAGCAGCTTTTGTCGGAAGGTTCCGCCGAAATATAATGTATGTCTAAATATTGCATTTACCTGTCAAACTATCTCTAGACTAATGAATATATAATACTTAAGACTATTCACAAATAAAATGACTATAAAATAATGGGGTCACAACAGTATCTTAAACACACAAATGTTATAGATTATTGACAACGTCACAATGCCTGTTTACACTCAGTGTACCAGGCTGGAGAAAGGTTTGAACGAAATATGTTATCTCCAGTAGTATCCATATTCCCCCAATGGTTAAATCGCAAGTCGCTCTTGGTTTTTCTCATTTTCGTAAAATATAACAATCATTCTATACTCTTCCCGTTCAACTCATCTTGTAAATTTACTCTCCAGGGGGTGGAAAAAACAAATAAAACTTCTTTAAATAACATTATTATAATAATGTTATATGTGTTGCTACTATTCTACCTAAACCTAACATTTTAATTGCTTTTCTAATGCTTTATTAAATCGTATTGTACATACTTTTTGTACATTATAAGTTACTTATATCAGAAATGAAAGGCACAGGATTATCATGTACGGTTATTTACTTAGCAGTTGTATTTACTATTATTAAATACATTTAAAGTTTTACGTATTTTTACTATTTCCATGAAAAGGGAGGCCATTGAACAGTGCTACGTCTTTTTATCAAAACATAAATAAATATATCCAAAACTTTCCACCGGTAATTAAAGTAAATATAATTTACACTTAGATATGAATTATTGTTAACGGTACGATGACTTGGCACTGTTTACCAAAACAAACGCAAACCTCTTGCCAGTAGTTTTAATTCTCCTGAATCTTGCATTTCCTTGATAAATAAAAAAGAATCAACCAAAAATTTTCTAAATTAAAGAGGGTGATCATCAAAAGGTCAGAATTTTGTTTTTTACTTCCCTCGTAAAAGGAAAGTATTGTAATCGTGAAAAAATCATCCTCCGATATTTTTCAGATCTTTACGTTTCATAGTCCCTAGATGCCGAAAACATGTTTCCTTAATTCTGTTGGTCTGTCTATCTCTTTGTCTGTCGCACAGTCTGTTGCCGGTATAGCTAAAAAACTACTTACCCGATTGGCTTCAAATTTTTGTCAAAAATTGAAGGTCATATGGAAATGACATGGTTACATTTTGGTAAAAATCCAATAAGGAAAAACAAAATGGTGGCCTTTCTGAATGTAAAAAAATTAAAGATGGCGGAACAAAATGGCGGCTTAATAAAATATTTTAAAATTCAGCCTGAAAAACTTCTTAATAGACTGATTTCAAATTCTGTGCCATAAGAGATGGTATAAAGATGAACTAGTAAAACTGTGCTACTAATTCAAAATGGCGGATCAAAATGGTGCCCAAATAAAATATTTGTAATCGTGAAAAAAATCAATATTTCAGGTTGGACATATTTTTGGGTCAGTCCGTCTGTCGCATGTCGGTTTGTTTGGTCATTTCGAGGGTTAGCTTAAAAACTACTCATCAGATCACTACTTCAACCACTTACCGATTTATCTCAAATTGTGCACGAAAATCAACTAGTAAAACTGTGGTTCTAATTCAAGACGGCGGAACAAAATGGCGGCCAAATAAAATATTTCTAATCGTGAAAAAATCAGTCTTTCAGATTTTATATATTTTCGGGTTTTAGCGTCCCTAGATGCCAAAAAATATGTCTTATTAATTCAAATATTAGTCAAAAATTTAGGGCCATATGGGGATGACCTGGTAATATTTTGGTAAAAATCCAATATAGCAAATTAAAATGACGGCTTAGTGAAATATTACTAAAAAACCACTTATCTAATTCGTTTCAAATTTTGCACGAAAATCAAGTATTATGTAGAAATCAACTGCTAAAATTTTGGTACGAATCCGAAATGACGGAACAAAATAGCAACTTAATAAAATTTAAAAATTCAGACTGACAACAAAATGGTGGTGAAACAAATTACCCTCACAGATGTTACGTATTTTCAGGTTTTAGCGTCCTTAAATGCCAAAAAATTTGTTTATCAGTTCCATCGGTTCGTCTGTCTGTCTGCCAGTTCTTTTTTTTGGGGACAACCTGGTAATATTTTGGTAAAAATCTAATATGCCGAAACAAGATGGTGGCCTAGTGAAACGTTAAAAAATTATTGCTAAAAACCAATTATCGAATTTCCTCAAATTTTGCACAAAAATTAGAGCGTTACGTAAGAACAAACTGGTAACATCTTGGTATAAATATAAGATAGAAAAACAAAATGACCGCCTCATAAAATATTTAAAAAATACACCTGAAAAAACAACTCATTAAATTAATTTCAAATTTTGTGCGAGCATTAAGTGTGATATAGGAATAAACTGGAACGAATTCATCATGACGTAACAAAATGGAGGTGTGGACAATGTAAAAACTACTTATTGAATTTTTTTAAATTATGCCAAAAATCAAATGTGGCATAGGCAGAAACTGGTAAAATATTGGTAGGAATTCAATATGATGGAACAAAATGGCGCCCAATAAAAAAATTTAAAATATATTATATAGGTGTTACTAAATGATTATGGACTGAACTAAATTGGGTCACACTTTACCATTCCTAATAAAAAGAAAGATTCATAAGATTATACATAGATTCAAGTTTTATCGTTTTTAGATGCCAAAAAATGTTTTCTCAAATCCACCGGTCTGTTTGTTTGTCAATTTGGGGCATAGCTAAAAAAATACTGACCCATTTGATGTAGTAGGTTGATTATAAATATTTCCAAAAAAAAACAAAATATTTCACAGTTTAAAAACAAACTGATAAAATACTTACTTAAAATACACGTTGAAACCTAAATAAAAGTATTAGGTAATCTTGAAATATCATGTGGAAATCAAAAGATTATACATCAAAATAAAAGATAATGCCATGCTTTATTAATGTTTTTTGCAGTAATTATTATTGTTAATAACACAACTACAATTATTATAGAAAATATTTCCAGCTGTACCATTGACTGAATCATTATTATGAGATGGAGTTGTTTCATCTCGGACTTCAACATTAGAAGCAGATGGCATATTTTTGGCTGTTATGTTCGACAATATCTTCATATAATGCTGCTCGCTGAGCTGAAGATATGGCGCTATAGAATGTATGGAATTATATCCAGATATTTTGAAAAGCTCCTGGAGATTAGCGCCTGAATTGGTGGTGACATGGACATGTCTGTCCGCTTCCTTACAACGTTTTCTTCCTGCTGGACAATTTTTAATCCTGATTTACTGACAAAAACAATCGGTTTGTTCTAATATTATCGCTTCTTTAAGACATTAGCTTATAAAATAAACATAAATCAGAATTTGCCAGATTTTTTATAACCGACGTTTTACATGTTCAACTTGATCCAATTTGCGCCGTATTAGAAAAAATCGGTTTATTATATTTAAGATACTCCAATACCAGAGAAACAGCTTCATGTCCCCTCCATGCTAGTTCGGAGGTAACTTTGTGGGACAATTTTCTTTGGAGTTCGTTTGGGGTATTTTCATTCAAACTAGAGGCCATTCTTTCCATTTCTTGTGTTGTCAAACCAGTGGATCTCTCCTTGCTTATCTCAGGTACTACCTGCAACTATTTTTTTGTGCGTCTGGCAAAGCTGACACTCTGAAATACCATGACCTTGAATGGATCAATGCCGCTATTATGTTCGCGGTATAGTTCCTGAAGCATTTTGGCCGTCTTGTTTCATAGAAATTTGACTACACCTTCTTTATAATTTCTTTTATTGACTTTTTGGATATTATAAGCCTAGTCTTTTAAATGTTGGACAGATCTTCTAGTGTCGTACTCTCAAATTTGTAACTACGTGCAAAGCTAAACTCAGTAAATTGTTTTCATACGTATTTATCGTATTTTTGGTTTCATCTTTTTTATTGCGTCTTGATGTAGTAAAATCGTACTAAATTTTTCATTTGCCATTCTGCAATATCATGCAAACTAATAACAGACTCAACTTAATTTGTCAAAAATGACAATTACAATAAAACTAACAAGAGATAATCATTTGAAAGATTATCACTTATTAACCGCGTCCTTCTATACCAAAAAAAATGTACAGTTTATAATATATTATTTGTAGATCTCGGCATTTTGATCTCTTGACATGTTTTCGATAACATAAAGACATGTTTTCCATAATATAAAGAAATGAAGAGAGATTAAAACCCTTTCTATAGATTTAATTAAAAAGGAAGGCCCATATCCAAGTCAGTGCTCCCTCAGGATATTTTTAAGCCAAACTGGAATAGAAGTTTGGTCTCGTACTTTTTCCGAATGGCTTACAAATTTACTCGCGTTCGAAATCAAATATTATATATTTTCAGGAGACATTTTTAATATTATTTGTTTAGTGTTTTTTGGTAGTTAATAAAGCTCCCCCCATTACTAAGACCTATACCCATATCCAAGGCAGAACCTCCTCAAGATTTTTTTTTGAACTAAACTACATTGATTTTACGGTCTTATTAGGCATTTTCAATAAATCAAAAGTACAAAATCTATATAGTTAAATAAATCAAAAATAAAGACATACATACGTAACACTCTAGAAACAGTTTTTCCAAAGAAATCTAAACAAAAACAACATTTATCTTTTGTCTAATCAGGTAAACAAGCTGAACACTATTAAAAAATGTTTTATATTTTCTCTTTTCAATAAAGTACGCAACACTGTTTGAAGAATCATAGTCGGACTCAGAGGCGGCTCGTGGTGTTTGAGGTTTCTTTGAAATTGCATGACAATCTGTTTTTCTTTTGCTTTCTTGTACAGATATGAATGCTCGAAAATACGGGTACAATTTTTGTACAAAGTGCGTCCTTTTATTTTTAAACCAATTAGTAAGAAAGAAATTAGCACACTTCAATAATTGACTAAATACTCCTTTTTTTAATTCATCCTTAAAATATGAGGACAATAGAATTATCTATTTCAAAATAGCGATTACTCGTAAATTTAATAATAGAAAATAAACTGGGGATAAATATTTCTAAAGGCTCAATATTTTATACCTTACGTGATCCCTAATTCGTCTGTGCTACAAAAGCGAATTCTTATTATTGCATTAATATTATAAAATAAAAGGGGTTCTTTTATGTGATTTTAAAAGATGAGTTTGTAATTATACTTAACTTGATTTTTTGACCTGTAACACAAATTTTTTGACAAGATTTTTTGTTTGTTTAAATATGACTTTGTTGTATTTACTAAAGATATCGTCCAAATTAAACATTTTTACGTTCCTCGTAAATGGGAAGTATTGTAATCATGTGTGTTCGCGACATAGCTCAAAAACTACTTATCCGATTCACTTTATATTTTGATCAAAAATTATAAGTGATGAAATGGTTACATTTTGGTAAAAATCTGATATGAAGGAAAAAAATCGCCACCTAGTTGAATATTAAAACAAACATTACTAAAAAGCTACTTATCCAATTAGCCTAAAATTTTGTACAAAATCGAGTATTACGTAGAAATCATCTGGTAAAATCAAAATCAGATAGACAGAAATGTTAAAAAAATATTACTGAAAAACTCCTTCGATACTCAGTTTACCTCAGATTTGGCTCAAGAATTACATAAAAATCAAGAATTATATAAACAGCAGCTTACTAAAATATTAAAAAAATTAACCCGAAAAAAACACTAATTAGATTGATTTCAAATTTTGTGCAAGAATTAAGTATGATATAGAGAATAACGTGGAAGCCTCTCAATCGTTATTAAAAAGGGATATCATCTATGAGTAATTAATAAAAAATCGAACTGCGTAGAAAAATAATCTTTTTTTATTTATAAATAGTTTACACACTAGGGTTTACAACCCTCAGGATTTACGCGGGAGTCTCCCGCTTTTTATATATATTTCCTGCTTCCCGTCGAATGATTCAAAACTCCCGCTTTTAGGCGAAATAAGCATTAATTTTTGCAATGAAAGAAGAAATATTATTATTTATGATTTCATCATGTTCGTTCATGTACCAACGAAATAAACATTGAGGAAAACGTGCGCCTAGGTGATGCCACAAGTGTCTCGGCTAGGCTAAGATCCAAATCCAATAACAAGATGAGATTTTTTTTGCTTTTTTTATTTGTTTTGGGGGACGTTACCCTTCCTATCGAGGGAGCTAGCCTTCCGTTTTTACTTTTTGCAAATCGGGCAACTATTACACGTATTTTGTTTCTGTACAATCGATTAAAATCTGGTACAATTTTAAGTTGGATTTGGTACAATTTTTTGAAAGTCTCGGGCAACACTGCTTGTGACATAAGAGAGCAATTTGTTCTTGTAAGCAGGCTACAAAAAATAAATATTTTTGCTTTTCTACGGTGTCGAATGAATAATAAAAAAATTGAAAAATGCTGTAAACGGTCACTTTAGAAATTGTGTACAGGCTGTACCAATTTATACTTTTACATGGTAACTTGGTTAATAATAAAGATAGAGGAATGAATGCGTTTTGCGCAATACTGTGCTAGTTTTTTGTAAAACCAAAGACGGTACAAACAAAATTTTTTCAGCTCTCTTAGTTTTTGATATAGGTAAGATTTCGCATATGAATACGAAGTTTCGTCTCCGAGGCACCATAATTTTATTAAGTAAGGACCTGGACGATTCACCAGTACGCCTGAATGAACTGCAGAAAGGGTATTTTTTTATGTAAGAATTTTTTGCTCAAACATGTTTGCTAATTATGAAATACATTTTCTGTTTTAAAATTATTCAACATTCTCTTTTTCTGTTGTAGTCTAGTAATGTCAATGCAAATATTAAACTTTTTTAAAATCATGGGGGGGCCCCAACTCCAATTAGCCTAATGCCCTCAAAAACCACGATTCGCCACTGTCAGCAACACCTATGAAAAGATACCTTATTTGTCCCATTAGCTTAACTTTGCCACTTCAACTATTTTTTTATGTCTTTTAAAGGGTGACCTGTACGCTTAATATACATATAGCTTATTGACAAGGAATTAAATATTCGAGATATCAAGGGCCCAAGACTTGCCGTCTTTAGTCATATCTGACAGGGAACCATGACTCCACTCACATGCATTCTTTCACACTCCAGCTGCAAGTACCAAAGACCTACCATTTTAATATATTTTTTTATTCTTGTAGCATTTTGAATAGAACCTATACCAGTCAATATCAGTCAGTTGTAATATTTATAGTAATATAACAGTTTGTCAGACGTTCGTACCAAATCAGTATTCGCCATTATGTTCACTAATCTAATGAATATCTAATACCTTAAGCCAAGATTCAATATCAAGATGACATTCCCACTTGAGATTTTTCCATCGTTTCTCGGCTTACATACTTCCTAGGCAAACTAAATAGAAGCAAATTATCAATAACAAAACAGATGATAATAGAAAAAAACTGTCCACCTCCCCTAATTCCATAAGTCACTACATAAAGTATTGTGGCTCTAAATCGCTTGTTGTTTTAGTACTTAAGCCCGTCAGACAACAATATCTAGTATCATTCATATTTATAAAAATAATTGAATCTTAAGTGCCCCCCATTATCTTAAATCATATCATATTTAACAGTGGGGTTAGTTAAGTAGCTTTTAGTTTGAGTATTGCCAAAGTAGTTTGTATTTTTTTAAGGTCCTTGTTTCTGAGCGCTCGAAACATGAAACAACAGCAGTGCAATTCTTGTAGGCTGGGTAAGAGTATCTATGGCCAATTTTGCAGTGAGTGCCAAAATTGCGGGCTTCTCTCCAACAAAAATGATACACAAACTAAAGGCCAGGAGCTGTTAAAACCTAAAATGAAGAAAAAGAAGAAGATTCTGAGTACCTTAGATATCTTGATCTCGGTGTTCATCGTCACCCCGTTAGTAGTCGCTTGCTGGAGGGGAACTTGGCAGCTTATGGACATTTATTCCGATTACTTTCCGCCACTTGAAAGTTTTATAATTGGTGAGTGAAAAATCTTATTGAAAAAAATGTCCAGAATACCAAATGATAAACTTATTTAATTTTTTATTATCTAGGCACTTTTAAAATTTCACATAAACGTGACAATAGTGTGATATTCTAAACAGGTAAGATATTCAAGTTTAGCACATAATCTATATAAAATAGTACCAGATTTATTTGGAAAATGTTATTTCTAAGAATTAATAATAAAAAAGGGGAACCGATTTTTTTTTTTTTTTTGGTAAACCTTGCCAAGGTTCAAATGTTATAAATACTCAACAATTAGTTTTCTGGTAGTATCTTTATACATGTCTATAAATTTATACATTTCACTTTTTTTGATAAACGGAAAATAATATTAAAAGGGCTTTACGCACATTTTTATCCAAGTACTCGGAACTTCCCCCATAATAAAACCTTCCTTTAGTTGGAAAACGTAATACGTAACTACATTACAATTTATGTTATATATATAAAGATATATACTTGCTTTATAAATGAACTGTGTTATCTACAGGGTGGAGCAATAGTGTGACAAACTACCCTCGTTTTTTATAATTTGCAAGAAAATTTTATGAAAGGTATATAACAAGAAGAAGTCTACAATTTAAATTTTTTTTGAACTATACAGGGTAATTCACAGAAGTGAGGCAGGTAAGAATCAACTATTTTTAAATAGGACTATATATTTTCAATTATTTGGATATTTGGATGTCTAACTAAGAGTTTAGATAACCCCATACGTAATAATTTTGTACAGGGTGTTTGCTGCAAATATGTCAACTTGGCAAAATTGAAACTAATTTTTCTTTGATTTTTTAAATGGCACACCATGTATCTAACTATCCTATCATCTTCCGTTATTAGTCCTATTTTTCTATCTATTCTTCTATTGTTGTAACATTTGATATTTATATTAAGTAAAAGCAGATAGTTAATTTTAAAAAAAATCTATGAAATGAAAATGCCAATGATTTAAAAGAGTTCGTTTTAATTATAACCAGGAACAAATAGTTAAAGAAAAAATTTAATTCAGTCTACCCTTTCAATTATTCCGGATCATGAAAATACACAAAAATCATAAAATAGTACAATGCAATTGTAATTATTTCTGTACCTATTAAATGGTGGCTGTAATCATCATATTATAGTGATAATAATAAAAAAATAACTTCAAACGAGATAGCGTCTAAGTTCATACAGAAATATTGTTTTTTGCAGTAACAAGTTTTATATTATAAAAATAAAATAAAATGAAACAACTTAAATTGCAAAAAAATGTAATCCCTAAATACACAAAACACTACCTTATTAAATGTTCAAAATGTTTACCGTTCTCTTGAACACATTTTCATTCAACATGTCTTTCGAATGCACTGCTTAAATTCGACACATGGCAACACTTTCTAAAACAATTTCTAATTCTTAACTTCATGTCTTCTTTTGTTGTGGGAGGTAGTTTGTACACTTCTTCTTTAACATACCCCCATATGATAAAGTCCATTTGTTAAAGATCTGGCGATCTAGGCGGACACGAAACAGGTCCACCTTTCAACAATATGGGTATGTTTGAATTAAAAATGTTCTGATAAGCCCTGTAGAATGGACTGAGGCACCATAATGAAGAAACCACAAATTATTTAGGGTCTCATTTGGTATTTGAGCTGATAACCAAGGTAAATGATTTTGCAAAAAATCTAAGTAGACGTCCCCTGTTGACTTTTCTTCAAAATAAATATGGCCCGCCCAATTACGTGGTTACCTAAAATACCTTTCCAAACATTTATTGACCATCTAATTTAGGAAGTATATCTTACCAAATGAGGATTTTCTGTTGCGTAGTAATGGAAATTGGGTTTGTTAACACTCCCATACTTAGGAAACATAGTCTCGTCTCCAAGTGGCACCAATTGAGGAACAGTTCTCCTCTTTTTTTGTTTTGACCCCACAGACAGAACTTCAGTCTTTTCTGATAATCTTCGGAAAACAGTTCTTGGAGTAACTGAATATAGTATGGGTGCATTTTATTACCTTTAGGTATTCGCGAAACCGCTGATTTTCGGTAACTGCTAAAAGTACATTTAATCCATTTTCTTCAGTTTGAGATCGTTTTTCTCGATTATTCCACACTACCAGATCTTTAAGGACGCTCCAGAAGCTTCTCGAATGCTCTTCTTTCAGGTTGGCGTCGCTCGAGATACCGTTGTTGATACAATATTTTCGCTAATTGCGTTTTCTTCTCACTATACAAAAACCATATCAACCATCTCGTCTTGTGAAAAATTCATTATTTAAACTTGAAACTAAACAATATATTTTACAATTTTACTCACAGATAAATTGAAATAACCTTTTTCAAAGAATATTACTTTGACGTATAATTCTTTTTCTTTAACAAACATGGCTAACCAGATAAAAATATCGCAAAAATTATTAGAGATAGGTATAAGACCACCTTAAGTGAAAGAGGACTAATAACGGAACACGATATGATAGTTAGACGCGAGGTGTGCCATTTTAGATTAATTAGTTTTGGTTTTGAGAAGTTGGCATATTTGCAGCAAATATCCTGTATAAAATTATTAGGTATGCGGTTATCTAAACTCTTAGTTAGACATTTATCTTTTTTGGTACAATTTTTCTTTACTGAAATCGTTGTAGGTTAGAAGTTATATCAGGTTATGGAGGACCATGATTTTTTTTTTAATTTAGATATTTTTTGAATAACTTGGCAACGTCGAAATAAAATCAAAACCCAATATGGTATTATATGGAGAATTTCTTGAGAAATCCAAATATTTAAAAATATATAGTGTGTCCGATTTAAAAAAGTTGATTCTTAGGTGCCTTTTGTAAAATATCATGTATACTTAAAAATATTTTTAAATTGTAGAGTTCTTTTTGTTATACAATTTTCATTAAAAAAATCCAAAATTATAAAAAACGTATGCAATGATTTAATCACCTTACAGCATTCATTACTATATTTCTTTACGAGCCCTGTAAAACATATCTGAATATAAACTTTTCATTTTACACTTTGTTACCCTGTATGTATGGTGGAACCCGTTACAAGGGAGATGCCAGGTAACTGTTAATTTACCGATTTTTCTTCTTAACTTGCACCCACACCGTCATACATTCACTTACTATACTCAAATCTAAAACATTTTTTCGTTCGATACTCCATTACTCCATACTGCAACTATATATATATATATATATATATATATATATATATATATATATATATATATATATATATATATATATATATATGTGATTTGCACCCACACCGTCATACTTTCACTTACTATACTCAAATCGAAAACAATGCTTCGTTCGATACTCCATGAAATCTTTTTTATTGTTTTTAATGTTTATTAGCTTTATGTTTATATATCATGGATGCAAAGATGATTTTACTCTAGGATATTTTTTGTTGCAAAATTTGAACGAATAGTTTTTAAGATGTTTTTAATTTAATTTTTTATTCCGCCGTTCTTTTACCATATTGTTGTAATTTCCAAAATTTAAAGTCAACCTGGTAAGTAGTTTTACTATGCCACGAAGAGACAGACAGACCCACAGACAGACCGACAACCAGGCCGACAGACAGGACCACAGACCGAAATTGAAAAAGCATGTTTTTCTGGAATCTAGTAGTGAAGATCTGTAAAAACCTAGAAGGGTGATTTTTCATGATTACAGTTTTTCCCCTCTTACGAAAGATATAAAAATCAAAAAATGTTAATCATGATCTAGATACACATTTGAATTCTCAAAAATGACTTTAATTTCAATAAAATAACTGGCGTTTGGATAAATGATTAAAAATATTTGTCTTGCAAAAAGAGTTACTACTACCAAAAATCCATTACAGCTTTATATTGATCTATTCTACTACTATACTTTGTCTTTCCTTTTATCGGCTTGGAGGCAAATTAGGACAGGAAAATTTTTATTTTCTTCTGTTCTTTGATGATTTTTTTAAAAGGACGGTATAAGATTTATGTTTTAAGTATACGAAAGTCTTAGGAGCTTGCCATTTCAAAACACCTCAAGGTGATAATACCTGTTTCAGAAATGACGGCAGCATCACTAGAAAGGAAAATATAACTAAATGAGTGGCAATTTAGTTGATATAATCTAAATTTAGAAACTATTCGTAAACATTTCTATTTTTTTTTGCTGGACACAATTCTTGCTATTACTGATGTAATGTTTTTGATCATCCTTTCTATTTACAAGAACCGGCAATCATGGTTCGAGTTTAATAACCCGGACCCGAAAAATAATATGAATAATGGAGGATTAAAAAACACAATCAATCATAGGAATACTAAAAAGCTTCAGGCAAAAATGATATGTTTCAAACCGAGGCGCGAGGTAGAAAATTATTCATAAAAAAAACGAAATAGTTGAAGCTTGAGTACACTTTGCAAGTAACTGGTTATTTTGAATGGGAAGAGATATCTATACTGAGTTGTATTATATTTAATTTTTAATCATATTTTTTATTCACGTTTGGGTAAGATTTATCTTTCAAATCTTTAAGTATTTTACAGGGTATATAAAAATGCAAAAAGCTTCAAAACAAACATCAGATATTAATAATATGCGCAAAAAGTTGTGGCGCCATTTATTTTATATGCATATTTGGATAAAATGTATCTTCTTTTAAGGTAAAATGAAAAGTTTATATTCAGATATATTTTACAGGGTGCGTAAAGAAATATAGTAATTAATGCTATAAGGTGATTAAATCATTGCATACATTGTACAACTTAAAATACTGTTTTCATTCACTCACACGCGCATTTAACAAATAGGCAAATATTTGTGCATTTGGCAAATATTCAAGATGTTTAATCACACTACCTGTATATTTGAACACAGAACCCTTTGACTTGTGTTCTATTTACTGACAACCGATGGCAAATAAACAAGAATCAGATATTTGTACAGACGACTTGACAAATGTTAACAAGTGACGATTATTTGCCAAGTACACTAGTCGTCTGAGTCCGCCGTATTGAGAAGATTTACTTTCGAGTTAAAACCAAAATATTCATTTTCAACATTAATGATATATTATTTACAGCATTATATAGAATGGGTAAAAGTTAAAGCGCATTTCTTTTATTTCGTTCGTAAAATGCAAATATTAACGCAATAAAACAATTTATAAAAAATGAAACCGACTTGAAAAAAATGCACTAAAAAGTGAAAAATAATATTTTATTCCACCTTGAAAATTGTACGCCGTGAAGTCGGCGCTAAACTTATTCCTAATTATGTAATCAATAAGATATAATGATGTATTCAGTCAATTCGATGTTTTGGCGTCTAATACTACGCGTCTACTGTCTTTATTAGTTTGGCGCCGACTTTACGGGTTAATATTTTTAAGGTGGAAGAAAATATAATTTTTCAATTTTTAGTGCATTTTTTTGAAGTCGGTTTCATTTTTTCGAAAAAATATTTTATTACATCCTTTTTAGGTTACTTTATTGTAAAATCAGGTTAAAATGGCCCACTGCATATTATTTTTTTCCTGATTTAATGGTGAACATTCTACGCGAGAGTAGAATATTAAAGAAACTACTTGCTATATACCTTGGCGCAAAAAACAAAATGGCACCATTCAGCCGTTTTTAACTTTTTTTTTAATATTTTTGTTACGGGACCACTAAAGCAATACTTCTAATGTCCCCTAAAAATGTCATCTAAACTGGTCAAAGCATCGCAGAGTAATCGATGTATAAACATAAAAAGACGCCACTTTATTTTTGTTTTTTTATTTGTATATAGATAAGATTTTATATTCAGATATATTATACGGAATGCATAAAAATATAATATTGAAAAAAAACGGTTGATTAATCAGAATATTGTACGCGGTATTTAAAAAATTATTAAAAATGTGAATAAAACATCACAGATCGATATATTGCAGACGCAAAAATTGGCAAAAAGTATGTTATACAGGGCGCGTAAAAAATATAATACGATTAATGCAAAAAGATGAATAAATAATTACAATATGATGTATGGCACAACTTAAAAACTAAAAAATTAAAACGCAAATTTTATTTAATTCATTAAAGCCGAAATAAAAGGATGGTAGTGGCTGTTAAATATTAATTCAAAAAGATGAATAAAACACCACAGAGTGATACTGTATAGTTGCAAAAAAAGACAGCGTGGGTGGTGCCACCTCATATATATATTTTTTTATTTGTGTATAGGTAAGATTTTTGGTATAAAGTAAAATGTAAAGGTTTATATTCAGTTATACAGGGTGCATACAATTATTTTGCAAAAAAGTGATTAAATCATTGCAAATTGATACATTGCACAACTTAAAATAATTTTTATTCCCGTATTGAGAAAATTTAATTTTCAAACTAGAATCAAAATATTTATTATTACTAATCAGACATGTTATACAGGGTGTGTCCATATTAATATACAAATATTCACAATTTAGATTAAAAATAATGCAAAAATATTTATAATACAAACAACTTTAAGGTCAAATGTGAAATTTCACTTTTTAATTAACAGATATATTGTACGGGTATATAAAAAGGAATGAAAGAAGGTGAATAAAAAATCATAAATTGATATTTTGAAGCAATAAAAACTACAGGCCCATTCAAAAAATTGTTTTTCTTTCATTGCCTACCGCGCAACCATTAAAAATTGTATTTATCTACATATCTTCTATAGCCAATCATCAATCAAAAGACATCAAAGAAATTCAATAATATATAGTGTACTCAATATAAATAAGTGAGTTATCCTTTGAGTTCCTTGTTGTTTGTGTCCTGAATGCACGTCTAGAGTTCAATACGAGTCTAGAATTACACAGCATATACTAGGTTGAAAAAATGAGGTAATTTTGTGTTAAGATAATTTTAAAAGAAACTCAAGTTCTATTTTGTTACACTTAGTCAGGTTAATTACTTTTTAGATCTTTGCCGATAGCGCGGCATAGCCACGGGGGGTACTCTGATACTCACTTCCCCCTGCACTCCTTAGGTATCACCCTTTTCCCGTAAACAATTATTTGTTTTTAGTAAATACAGCATAATGAAATTTTTTAGTCGTTGCTTGTAGTATGCGTTATTTCGTAGGGCACGAAAAAGCCGTGGTAACCTTTTTTTAGTCGTCGCTTGTTTTTGCTAGGCTTTATTTTGCTGTTATTTTCATTGCTGTTATTTTCATTTACATTCTATTGCCCTCATTATGGACTGCTGCCTCCACCTCTAACAGCTAACTTCGCCACTGATTTTTACTTCGTATGCTTCAGTCAAAATTTCACTGTGATCTATGAGTGTGGTATCTTACAATCTCGAAGATACTGGTTATTTGTACGTTGTAGTCCTCTAAATTTTCTTTTACTTTATTTTAACTTTTATTTTTTGGTTAGAAAAAATGGTGGTAGGGGAGTTTTTTTCCTCGCCGTAGAAGGTACTACCCCACAACATTGCAAGGACTGGTGAAGTCTTTACTGATGTTTCTAGCCCTGTGTATATGAGTCGGTTTTTCTTTTTTTCTTTTCTTCTCCTTTTCTTTAATTTCTTTCTTCATCCTTATTTTGCCCAAACGAAACAATGTAATATGAAGAAATAATGATGGATGTTCCTCAAGTAAAATATTCCGCAATCAAAGTACTTGTGGCGCTCCATCATCGCAATGTTATTTCTCCTTCACCAATATCTGTGGCTTAAGTAAAAAACCTCCACTCTGTTCACCAATATCTCCAATCCTGCAAGCTTGATATTCTTTTCCTAACTAAAATAAACCTCAAAAATGTAACCAATCACCTTTTCTTTCCTTGTTATGAACTTCTTCTATCATTCCGTCTGAACGGTGACGTTTACGCTTACGTTCGTTGCAATCTATCCTTTAAAAAACTTCCGAATCTTGAATCGAAACAGGTTTGATATCCTGTGGCTCAAACAGAACTTCCACAAAATGTATTTGTTGTATCTATCGCTCTCCCTCAGACAGTCCCTTCAACTTTCTTTCTGCTAGAGTGGATTTCCTAATCTCTGAATTCCCTTCCTCTGAAATCATTATCTTTGGTGACTTTAACGTCCATAATGATGAATTGTTAGAGTGTATTAAAACCGATCCCCAAAGTAGGGCAGCAGAGGCCTTTGCAATCAGTCAATGTCTTACAAACCTCATGAGAGAATCTATTTACCCACGCCTCGTTACACATACCCAAAATCCATTGAACCTGTTTCTCGCCAATCACACAGAGCCTTATCAGTCTTCCATTTCCACTCCTTTGGGTTACTCTGAGCACGGTCTAATTACTGTTTGTTCTCTCATATAACAGGAAGTTGTAGAATCCATGCCACCACGTACATTTGGCACTATAATTCCGCTGATTGGAATGGGATGCGGGATTTCTACTATACTATTAAACCTCCAAAAAATAGACCTTGGTTGCGATAATGCCAGGCTAGAGAAAACCCGTACCCACAACATATTTCTTAAAGAACCCTATTTCGGAAAAGCTACCTGCTAAAAATGAGCCACGAAATCATTACAATCGTAATATTCTCGAAGCCAAAAATGTTTTTAATACACACAAAAAAAATCAAAATTGTTTCTTCCCAGAATAGGAGCCAATCAATTCGCCGTAAATTCTACTTTAATTCATCCTCTTCACTTCGCCCTTTCATCAGTACCAGCTTTACTATCAATATACTCGATATTACCTTCACGGTTTAAAAGGTACGACGTTTTCTTAAAACACTTAATTAAATTAAGTCCATCAATTCCACGGAGGAGCCCAAATTATTGCCGTCGACATATTCAAAGTAACTGAACAAGATATGTCGTACTTTTTAACAAACTTTTTTTTCCCTCTCCCTGTATTGTAAGCAACCTATTTTGACACTGCTTTGACAGACGTAGGGAAATAATAATCTAAAATTATTATAAGTAGCTTTAATTTTTGATTTCATCAACATATTACAAAAATCCGGTGATATTAATTGAAATGAATATTGATGGTACAATTATTACAATTATTCACATTCTTAACAAAATTCGGAAACACGTTTTCTCGTTTCTTCTCGATCTCTTCTCCACAGATCCTTCATTTCTAACCAATGTTTCTGTCACTGTTGAAGCACTGCAAGAGATTACTGGCTGGGTCTTATTGTATAAAATTTTATTTATTTAACTTTCCGCAATAGTAGCAGATTTACATCCATCATGTCGCTTGATAGCTAATACATCAACTCCAGTATTTGTTGCCGACGTTCTTCTAAAAGAGTGTCCAGTATACATTTTGAAGTTCTCAAACTTTAGAAATTTAGCAATTTTGCTTGGAATTGACGAAAACGTATTTTTCTCGACAGGCTGGTTTAAGCACTTTCCATTTTGATATCGCATAAAGAAGCGCGGATTAATAGTCGTCATGTGGGATCTTGTATCAATGTACTTTTGAATTATTTTGAAATAACAAACCCGAGTGTCGTCTCTTTTTGACACTGGAAATGTACGTGACATTCCATTTTTGGAATTTCAGGAATGGTCACTTTTATGACTTCTTGACTTATTTTAACATTATTCATTTTCATTTCACAGTGTTCATTAGAACGGCACGCTCCAGCAACTCCCATTACAATTACGACCTTCATCAATAAGTATATTTTCAGGCTTCAAGCATGAACTTATTCACATCTTCCCTGTTAAACACATTCGATTTTTTGGGTCTATAACCATGATTTTTTCTTTTCAAAAGTTTTGGATACTTAGAAATATCTATATTTTCCTCTATAAAAAGGGTGGACTTGGAACATCGGATACTCGCACCATAAGCTTGATGGGGACTTCAATATAACACTTTTTTCGTGGAAATACGCCAATAACAAGGTTTCTGAGACTGCAGTAGCCGTCTTGCTTTGGCACCAATTCTTAAAGGATTTATATGCTGCTTCATACTTTTTTTTCGACTTTTCCGGTAGTTTAGATAAACAAGCAATATTCCCTGATTCTTCTATGTCTGAAACAGCCATTTTATCCACACAGAATCAAACAATTCGACTTCTTTAAACTTTTCGCTATGAATTGTCAACTTGACGTTGTTGATAAAATAAAAACTGTTTATGTTGCTCTGGCAACGGATCACGGCTGCCTTCATAATTTAATGAAAATGTTATCGAATGTAATTATAATGAAAATCCACAAATATATATTCAGCATTTTCTTGTAAACATACAATACAGAGAGGGGGGAAAATGTTATATAGTATATGGGATGTATGTATATTAACCAGTCTCGAACTTTTTTGCCTCGTCCTCGGCTGGTAAATGTTACTTACATCCCTTATAGTATAAATAACTATTCTTCTGCCAACTTGTTTACTCTTTACACTTTGCAAATCAGACCCTGCCTTGAGTATTACTCGCATATATGAGGAGCTGCCTCTCATCCAATCGTTAATATCCTCGAATCTGTCCAAAGAAGAGCTAGTCGCTTGATTGATGATTCAAACATCACAAGGAAGCTTGCATCAGTGGAGCATCGTCGAATTGTCGGCGGTCTGTCTCTGTTTTACAGATACTACTAAGGACTCTGTTCTGATGAATTATCATCCATTACGCCTTTCTTAGTCATTCCTGCCAGCGAGACACGAGCATTGCCCTACATGCATCCCTTCACCATCCAACCACAAAGACAAAGAACCTCGAACTTTATTCGCTTCTTTATTTCCAGTGTGTCCCGATTATGGAATGTGTTACCGGCAAATGCCTTTCCTTTTTATTCTAATCTTCAAGTCTCTAAATCCCGCGTCAATAAACTTTTCCTGTCTTTGTTTAAAGCAACCACAGGACCTATATTTTGAAAATAAGTAATGTAATTGTAATTTATTAGGAATAGTTATCAGCGAACACAAGGTTCGCTGATATTCGACTATAGGTCTTGGCATAATGATTCGAAATGATTTTTATGACTTAATCAGCTCTATTAAACCTATAAATAGATAAATTGCGGTTGCAAGAAACAGAGGCATAAATTAACCTGGTTTATTTAATATGTAGAGCATGGCCAGAATAATATAAATTATTATGTTTATGATTTGCTAACTAATAATAATAATTTGAAATATTTGTAGCTTTCCAAGTATTCATATAATATTTCTCATTTGGTATTCTAGTTATTGGAGATGGAAAGCTTTTTCAAACTTTAATTTGTTCTTCTTTTTTCTCTTAATGATCCTGGACCCTTAGTCAAATAAAGAATTAGTTAACAAGTATAAATCATTAAAAAATCAAAAATCTCGACTACTTAGAATTAGTATATTATAAATATATAAATCAAGAAACTAAAAAACAATACCGAAATAAGTGATACTTTTGTTATTTGATGTACATTGAATAATTAGTTTTTTACTGATATTTTTGTCAATTTTCACTAGGCCGCCATCTTGTTCCGCCATACTAAATTTTTACCAAAGTATTACCAGGTCATCTCCATATGACCCTTAATGATTAAGCAAAATTCATCAAGTTTTTTTACCATGCCGCGAACAGACAGACCGACAAACAGACAGACAGACCGACGGAATTGAGAAAACATATTTTCGGCATCTAGGGGCCTAAAAGGACGGAAAGATCTGAAAAAATCTCTGATTGTTAAATCAGTGGGGTAAATAGTTTATAAGCCATGCCTCGAACAAACAAACATACAAGCCGACGGAATTGATAAAACATTTTTTTTGTCATCTATGGGGGCCCAAAAACGTGCAGGTATGTAAAAATCTGATGATTTTTTTTAATATTACGCACATTTTATTTGACCATTTTATTTATACAACAATTCTACTACTATATCTCTATAACATAACTATTTATTGCATACAATTTGAAATCAAACCCCTAAGTAGTTTTTCAAGCTACATTTCAAAAGAATCACCCTCCCAAGGTAATTTTGACAATTACAAACACTTTATGTGCCCGACATTTTGTTTCGCCAGTTGATCTCCAATTAACACTTGATTTTTGTGCAAAATTTGAGGTAAATTGGATAAGTAGTTTTTTAGTAACACTTTTTTTAAATTTTTACTAGGCCTGCATTTTTTTCACCATATTGGATTTCTACCAAAATGTTTCCAGAGCATTCCAATCTAATCTTGACTATGCCGCGAAGCGGCAGACCGACAGGCAGACAGATCGACGGAACTGAGAAAACATGTTTTTCGATATCTAGGACCTTGATGTGTACAGATCTGAAAAAATCTCGTGTGAAGTAATAAATATAAAACTTCCGAATCCTCCGTATACCCAAGAACGCTTCTACTCTGGAATGTTTGACGCCACTGATCTATTTATTATTTTTATTATAGTTACGTTCGTTTAGTAAACAAAATTGGGCATAAAATATATGTTAGAACTTTCCGCTAGATAAGTTTGGCAAACCCGAAATTGACTTTTTAAAAAACAATATATTTGGAGAACCGAGTTACATAGATTCTACCTTATAACTAACTTGACAATATTTTACGAAAACAATTATACTAAAAAATATACTGATGTCTGCAATCGAGTTCTTGTGAATATATACAATTAATAGACTTTATGGAACACATAACTCGCTCCTAAAAGCATTTGAGAAGATATGTATGTTTAATTTCTGGACGTCGAGTTGAAAAGACCATTTTGCAAAATATTCGTCTTGGCGTCACATCAGCTAGGCACACCTTGAAGAAGTGATAGTTGTTTGCATTTTTTTTTTCAAATTTAATTTTACCCAATTTCTTGACGTAGGACAAAAAATGTTAATCTATGTTTTATAGCAAAAATGTTAAGCTTTTGACCTGCCAAATCGCTTATATCTTAGGAGCTACCGATACGCAGAAAGTAACGCTCATAAGCAAGCAAAAAAATTCGTGGAACCTATGTTTCCAAAATTTTCTCAAATATCAACCGTAACATCGATTGGGCTAAATTTTGTACTAGTTCCTCTGAACATAGACGTTTCGTCAGTATATCTACTTCTTTCATCCAAGATCAACCGTTTAGATAATACGGAGCTGAACGTGAAATAATTGCTTGTATTTGGGACATTCCCAAAATAGTTTGGCAAAATCCATATATATATATATATATATATATATATATATATATATATATATATATATATATATCACTGATAATAATAATATTTTTGCAAACTGCTGAGACCTGTAGTAGCCAATATCTTCATAGAAGATTTTGAGGACGAAGCCTTTGAGTTATCTATATAAAAGTTAAAATCATGGTTCCGATATGTAGACAATACTTTTCTAATATAGCCTCATGATCCAGAAAATCTCCTCCTGTCATCTTAACACCCTAATATAAAATTTATAACAGAAATTGAATCAAAAGCCACGGTTCTCTTTCTAGATGTTCTTGTACAAAGGAAAGAGGACGGTTCCTTAGGACACTTCGTACACAGAAAACCAACGCATACGAACAGATACACCAAAATGTAAATTCACGTAATCATCCGGCACAGAAACAGTCACTTATTAATTATTTGGAGCTCTCGCGATTTGTAACCAAAATTCTTTACAATCAGAAACAGGGAAACTCACTCAAGCTTTAAAAGGGAATAGATATTGCCACTGAGGATATCAGGCGGTCATTTAGATAGAAGATATAACAAGCCCTACGACAGGGAACTAACAAGGAGTTACAAATAGGAAATGTAGTTCTTCCATTTATACACGGAACCGCAGACAAGTTTCAAGATTACTTCGTCGCTCCAACATACGTACAATCTTCAACATAAGAAATTCCATATTATTCCTTTCTAAACGGAAGAAGTATATGCAATTCCTTGTTGTAGTGATATCTATATTGGAGAAACTGGGCGATTCATATCTGATAGGCTTAAGGAACATAAACATTGTATTAGAAAGAAACAAATGGTATGCTGTATGTGAACATCGTCATAAATTTAAAAGAAACCAAAGTTCTTGTTCTCTTATAAGCAGAAAATTAGAGAATCTATTGAAGTTTCTAAGCATCCTAATAATCTGAATAGAGATATAGGCTATAGTCTACATCATAAGTGGAAACTGATCATTATATCGAGTCAGGGTTCGGTGAAAACAAGTTGGGTATAAAGAGCCGGCCTGAATCTCTGCGAGACCATTCAGTGTTTCGATCTAGTGAAGTAAAGATCCCTGAAGATGCCTCATGCAATTGATGACAAAATGTCGGAAAGTGATTCCATTTTGACACGGAATAATCACAAGAACCATGATTTCTTAATAGATACATACTTACATACATAACTCTTAAGCACAATCCGAGTTTATGTATGCGTTAAAAAAGCTCGCATTCTAAAAAGTTAATGAAAAACACTGGCGGTACGTGCCTAAAATAACTGGAGGGGGATTCTAAAATGCAACCAGGATTGGGAAGCGGATTTTCCTAAAAAGTAGATAAAACGCTGAACATTCCAAATGCACCAAGAAAATGTTTATTCATTTTAAGGTTTTACAACAAATAGGATATGTTCGATAAACGAGCGTCTCAGCATAATATTCAAAATAACTGTATGACAAAGCCATTTTTTCAATATTACTTGTTTCGATCAGTGGTGAAAGAAAATGCGCATTTTTTACAAAATTTCACGTTAGCCCTACCCCCCAATAAAAATAATTAAAACTGGATTTTAGGCATGTTGAACGCTTTGAGAAAGCAAATTTTAGAAATGATGTCGACTAGGTTAGGATTGTTAGTGACACATTTTGTACAAATTTCACAATCTTTTGATGCCCAAAATAACAGCTTAATTTTATTAATATCTATATATAAGTTAATAAGAACATATTAAATACCTTATCGCCCCTAACGTTTTTAAATAATAGAAATTCAAATGATCAAAACATTGGTACAGAATATCGTATTTTCTACTTCCATGCCAAGTAACAAGTGAAACGAATGTTAGTCATAATTATAATTATTTGTTTTTTTTTCAAGTAATATTTGATTTTCAATTAACTATTTTAATAGAACAGATCTACGTTAGCAAAAAATAGCTTTGAAATTAGACCTTCATTAATATTGGATATTATTTAATTCTTCTGCAATAATAAGCATAGGTCAAGGTTAAAAACAAGGTCTTTCTTGAAACTATTAAAATTATTTAAAGACAAATTTAAATCCAACAATGCATTTTAATTATTCCTAAAGAATTTCTTTTTCACCGATTTCCAAAATTCTGAATCTAATTATTTCTGTTAATTCTCGAAAAATTTACTTATATAGAGATGAAACCTGTTGGCAATCTAAATGGCCGTGTATTTTATAATATTCAATTAATGTTAATCATTTAATACAAAAGAATTTTTTTCAAAATGAAATAATATTGCAACCTACGAAAACGTATTTAAGCCACACTATTTCTTTTTTATAATTCCCAGTTTAAAGTGGGAATTAAGGCTAATTCCAGTTTAAAGTGGGAATTAAGATTAATTCCCAGTTTAAAGTGGGAATTAAGGCTAATTCCCAGTTTTTTTCTTAAATATGAGGTAATGATAAAAATATATTGCAATTTTGAAAATAAAATAATTTTTTACTCTGCCCTTGTTGTTTGCCACTCCACCTAGGAAAGGATCATATCATAAGTGTATATTAATCCATTTGTCTAAATTTTTTTTTAATTTGAGAAAATGATAAAATAGTTATTGCATTTAAAAAAAAATATTTTTTACTCCAACCCTGTCGTTTGCCACCCCACCTAGCAAATGTCTAGGTATTAAGGATACATTGGTCAATAATATGATATCTTTATCACCATAAACCGACCTATCGAAAGAGATAATTAGTCTTAACCCCCACTTTAAACTGAGAGTCAGCCTTAATTCCCACTTAAAACTGGGAATTAGTCTGAATTCCCACTTTGAACTGGGAATTAAAAAAAAGAAATAGTGTGGCCCGAATACGCTTTCCTAGCAACCACAACAAAAATTTAAAATAATTTGTTGAAAATAAAATATATTACTTAAATTTTAAATCACTATTATTCCTTATATCTGGCGTTAGGTAAGATATTGCATACCTACGTAGAAATCCTCGTCGATTTTTCAGATTTTTCTTTCCCTAGATCCTGAAAATGTCTATCACTGTATTCGTGATCTAGCTCAAAAATTATTACCCAATAGTACTAAAATTAAATGTAGAGGAAGGTTTCGATATACATTTACAACGCAGTTAAGTATTTCCACTGATGATATCAGACTAACTGTTCTGATAGGCATCAATACATTTGAAGCCAGCTTTCAACTCCATTTTCATGGAACCAACTGGTTACCATACCAATATTGGAGTTGATAAAGTGACCGACGTCCATGGTGGTGAACAGCATCAGTTTTTATTAATAGGCTTACCAGACCGAATAAAATTTTGTAAAATAGACATAAGGTCATGAAAACATTATGACAGAGTAATATTATCAAGTATCAACGAGAGTTGAGTACCATATAGCAATGAAATAAATATTTCTGTTGCTTTATCGATAATTAAGAGACTGCTACCTTTATTTAAAAAAAAACTTTTGCAATTCCGCGTTATTAAGGAGTAACCCGATCATTTTTTTTGTCCACCCGGTAAAAGGTTGATACAGCCACTGACGACATGGGGAATTGCCTTTGTTATTGGTATTAGAAGATTTTACGTAAGTGTCATTTTGATTATGTATTTCACATAAGGCACAGACTACTGATGCGCAGAGGCCATGTTTCACGACTTAATATTTCCAGTCCTATTAATCGTAAAGAGTTCAGTGAGGTCGTATTTTTTTTTTCGCTGTAAAGTCTACTTTTAATAATATTTTATACATTTTCCTCGTTCGGGGCACCGGAAATACACAAGCATTTTACAAATATATCAATAAGCGTTACAATTTTTGATTTTACTATAGTGTTTAACGGTTTACCTTTCTGACCACTGGTCAATTTAATCAGCTGTATAAATAGATCAAATTAAATGTTCCTTACCCTCTTAATATACGACGTATTTCCACTAAAGGCATTTATTGGGTGAATTAAAGGACATTTCTTGGGATAGCTTTTTCCAATCCAACAATGTTGACTATCTTTCTACCTTCTTGGTGTCTAACTGTCAAATGTTAATATGCAAATATATTCCTCTGAGGGCTATAAAAGCAGAAACGCAGCCAAATAGGTGGTTTGATGATATTCTAAAGATAATTAAAAAAGAACTTTCTATTGTTAAATTAATAAGTAATGGTTCACATAACATTGCTTATATAAAAAATTATATATAAATATAAAAAGATAAAAGTAGCTATGAATAAAAACTATAAAGGCATAGTCAAATCTGAAAGGACAGAAAGAATAGTTTTATTAATTCCACTCAGAATTTATAGTCATATAGCAATTGTACAAGTGATTTCATCCTGTGGGAATTGATTTCAAAATTTTAAAATTTATTAGTTGGTTTGGCATGTAACCTAGAAACAAAAAGAGATTGCAGTTTGCAGCTATCTATAATATTTTTTTAAATCTGTTAAGATTATTTGTTCCTTTTACAAAGATGAACACATTTTTTTTAGCAATGGAGAAAAAGATCTAAAATAACTTTAAATTGATTAAAACAAATATCTAAGACAATTACATATCTCAACATGTGTGCTAGAATATTTTGTAAGCAAAAATCAAAAAGTTTTTATAGACACATAGCAGTTGCACAAATAGAAAAGAATTGATTTCAAGATTCTAAAAATTTGTCGGTATTTTTGACATGTAACCTAGAAATTCAAAAATGATATTTTTCACCCATCTATAACATTTTGTTAAGTCTTCAAATTGTTTATTGCATTCAGAACGATAAACAAATTTCTTTTTTGCATTTTTCACAAATTAATAAAATATCTGACTTTAAATTAATTGAAACAAATATTTAAGAAAATTACAATTATTAGAACTGCTATAAATCTATAAAAACTTAAGGTAAATCACAATTTTATTAGTATTCTTTTAATTTTCTTAAATATTTGTTTCAATCAATTTAAAGTTTGATTTTGTATGCAGTTGCGAAAAACCAAAAAAGAGATTTGTTTATCATAATAAATTTAGTTGTAGGTTAAAAATAACAGATCGTAAGATATCACAGCAAAATGGCGCTAGTAATTCCTTATCTAGAAATGTCATGAGCCTGCTAAGAAAACAATGTGACATAATAAAGATGAACGATACGCCTATTTGAATAGGTCAATTCACTTTTTGGAGAATCCTGACCCACCCTTACCTATATCTATACTAATATATAAAACACTTAGTTGACTAACTCACTTATCACGCTCCAGCTCAAACCACTTGAGGCAAAAGGCTGAATTTTGACATACAGGTCGATTTTAGAGTGTAAATATTACAATATTTTATATTTAAAAAACGGTCTGTTTTTCGGAAAAACCCTGGAACGCGTGTTTTTTAATTTATTTTTTTATATATTTTAGAATTTTTTAAAAATTCATACAGGGTGTTCAAGGGGGTGAAACTATCACTTAAATAATACAATATTTTTTTTATTTAAAAACCGATTAGTTTTTCGAAAAAAACGCTTGAACACGTGTTTTTAATTAGTTTTTTTGCATATTTTTAAAAAAATCATACAATGTGTCCAAAGGGGTAAAACCGTCCCTTAAATATTATAACATATTTTATTTAAAAAACCGTTAGTTATTCGGAGAACGCTTGAACATAATATGCTTTATATTTTATTTTTTAACATTAATATTCTTTAAAAAACGAGGCAGCGTGTCCAAGGGGCTGAAACCATCCCTTTAATATTATCTTTTTATTTAAAAAACAATTAGTTATTAGGAAAAACATTTGAACACGTGCTTTTTATATTATTTTACTACATATTTTAAGATTTTTTATAAATTTATACAGGGTTTTTAGAAAAATCGGGTTATTGATTAATGTTTGCGATCTTTCTCAAACCGTTTGCCGTAGAAAGCTGAGCTTGTGCAATCAGCTTGATTTTAGAGTGCAGAGGTTCGATGAGAAGGGATTCTTCCAAGGGGGTGAAACTACCCCTTAAATGTTTATAGTGGGCTCGAAAGTTGTCAAAATAAAACCGCTTCTTGGTTTAAAAAACGAGCTGCATTAACTCATAGCACATCAGATGAAATAAATCTAGCTTTATTGGAAAAAATTACTGCTCCACAATTAACATACTACTCACTAGATGTAGTTATAGTCCAAGAAAATGAGGTTAATTATCCTGTTGAGTTCCTACCCTCTCTAAATCCTTCAAGAATCTCTCCTCGTGAGTTAACTTTAAAGTGATGCTTATTCGAAATTTAAAACCACAAAAATTGTGTAATGGAACTCGGCTACAGGTTAAAACATTACAAAACAATGTAATAGAGGCTACTATTATTTCTGGCCTTGGTCTGGGCGAAACAGTTTTTATACCATGTATCCCTTTAATTCCATCAGACTATCCTTTTCAATTTAAACGTGTACAGTTTCCTTTAAAGCTTTGTTTCGCCATGACAATTAACAAAGCTCAAGGGCAATCCTTAAGTAAACCTGGAGTAGAGTTGCGCTACGATTGTTTTTCCCATGGTCAACTCTATGGCGCATGTTCTAGAGTAAGTTCGCGTAGAAGCTTGGCTATTTCACAACCAGAGAATGCAACAAGAAACGTGCTTTGTAAAGAGGTACTCGCATGAGGCGATTTAAGTACCTCTACATCCCTTTCATTATATTTAAGTTATACGCCGAAACACCCAATTGGCCCTATTTTTTAAAGCCTAGATATCCTAACAATCTATTCATTTATATTCATTACCACATGGTATGTTGTCTGAACATTAATGTAAAAATGTCTCCATGCTTGCTTTTATTTTAACTTATATTTTGTTGAAAAATAATATGCAGAGAAAACATTTACAAAATGTGTTGTGTTTTATCCCCAATTCAAAATGCGTGCTTTTTCGTGGGAGCATATGCACAATTTTGGCGTCCCCCTGTCTTTTGTGACAAAAAAAAACATTATTCATAAACACTCAAGTAATATAAAACAAATTCATCACTTTTTTTAATCGTTGCTTGTTTTTGTTTTGCCTACGTAAGTATGGCGTGAGGCCAATAAAACTTATTTTAAATACCATATTATATTTAAAAAGGCACAGTATTATCAAGTAAATAAAAAATGTATAATATATAATAGAAATGTACTTAACGTATGACATGTATACTTAACATATCACGTGATCTGAACAAAAGATACACTTAAAAATATACAAAAGTGGCACTTGGACTACTTGTTTTTAAATATTTTATGAGTCAAGATAGCAAAGTTGTCGTAGCAAACGGAATTTTTGATATCAATCATATTATGTTGTTGGTTTTAAATAGAACACTCATATATATTCACAAACATATGGGAATATTTTAATAATTAAACATAAAAACATATTTAGTTACTGTTAAGATATGTATGTAATGTGTCCATCCCGCCTAATAAGATGGCCAAAACATTATAGGTGGATGGAAGTAATTGATTTTTGTGCAAAACTTTAGATCAATTGTACAAATAGTTTTTAGTACTGGATTTTTACACAATTGACTACTGGACCATTTTCTTCCGGTATAGGTTTTAGTAGGATGGTCCAACAGAACAGCTGACTGCTGTCAATATGACTAAGGACAAACTTACAAACTTACTCCATGATAATTTCAAAGCAAATTTTAAGAATTGTATACACATTTAGTCCCTTTTTCAGTACAGGACTTTTCTACATTTGTGTACTTACTTTAAACTTCTCAACAGTTAGGACAAGTGGATACTTTTTGAAGGTCCAAAGTGAGAACGCGGAGGTCGCCGAACGATCCAAAAGACTTTCCTCCAGTGACAAATATGGATATTGTTAGTTACCTAGTTGTTAAATTTAAATTATGTAGATACAAGTTGAATTAAGTTCGTTTTTCTTTAAACAACCCAGGTTGTGTATTGTTTTGTGCACACCGAAGTATATATTTTTCATAAATAAGACGTATATATTAATAATACAAAAATGATTTATTTAAATAGATTGTCGAGCATACAAGAGAAAAAAATATATCAAATGTTTAGTCTGGAATATAATACTTACTAGGGAGAAAAATTCTGTCTTTACAATAAACGAAGACAGTGACGGCTCTTTCATAGGGTTATTTGGTCAATGACCCCCAAAAATATTTCAGAAAATAAATTATTCATTAGTCCGTCCTCCTAATAGTTGTAACAAAACGAAAACCTTGGGAAAAGTTAAATACGCTACACTATTAGCCGCGCGCGATAGTTCGAATAGTCTTGTTGCATTGCTTAAGCATAATAAAATACGCTATACTAATCTAGGCCTGCTAGGCTAGGCAGTCCGAATTGGCCTGATTACCTTAAAGCTTAATGAAAGTACCGAAGATTTCACAGTTACCGAGCGGCAGCCGAACGTGATAGCAAATGGAATATGAAATCGCCATTTGGGTCATCAGCCGGTCTCTTCTCATAATTCGATCCATCGGTCGCGGCATTACGTCGGCATGCGGAAATTCAATTGTTCAGAGGTCGCGCGGTCGATATTCTAACTCGATATTGTTTCGGACGTTTTTAATCGATGAAAATTGATTTATATACTGTTTTTTGAAATATATATTTTTTTATTTTGATGATCCATGTGTGAGTTGGAAATATACCGGAAATAAAATGTTGGTAGTGACTAGTGTAAAAAAAATAAACATCTAAAAAGTGCTTACGAACTTAATTTTGCAAAAATAGCCAATTTCAAGGTGGTCTATGTTTGAGTTGTGAATGTAGATGAAATAAAATGTCGGTAGTGCAAAAAATTAAACAACTAAAGAGTGCTAACGATGTTAATTTTGAGAAAATAACCGAATTCAAGGTAAGTGGTCGCAATTTGCCAGAACTTAGTATACGACAAACTAGTAAAGACAAAACTAAAGACGTTCATCGAAACTTTCGCAAAAGTATGCACGATTTACCTAACTGGATATGTGGTTGTGAAGTCTCTAACTCATTTTACTGTTATGTTTGTTTGTTGTTTTCTAAGGACTCGTCGGACTCATTATGGTGCAAAATCGGTGTTAAAGACTTAAAACATTTAAAAGAAAAAATAAAAAAACATGCGTTTTCACATGAAATGTTCGGTGAATTATGCTACTGTCGGAAGTGTTGATATTCGCACTCAGCTAGACACAGCTTATAGAAAATCCCTAAGAGATTTTAATGAAAAAGTATCCAAAAATCGTTATATTTTAAACAAAATTATAGATTCTGAACAATTTTGTGAGGCATTCGAGCTGGCACTACGTGGCCATGATGAAACGGCTTTGTCTAAAAATCCAGGGGTTTTTCGAGGGCTTATAAATTTTGTTGAGGAATTGGGCCAAGATAGACTATCCGCTTTAGCAATGTAAAGTATCGAGAAATCGTTTATAAAAGCAATGTGCGTGCAATTTTAACGAACGTGTCATTCAGCATTTTTCCAAGTCTAAAGAATGAAGAGTAGACCTGAACTTCAAGAGAATTTAAAGCTCGATTTAAAGATAGGATATTTATTTTTATTTTAAGTATCCCTATTTTTAAATTTGTTATTGACCTCCCAATATAATTCACCACGAGCCGCCACTGAATAATGCTATAAATCTTGCGAGTTTAGTTTTAAGTAAGTAAAAACTCTGCATATGGTTACCGTAGCTTCATTTATACATAAAAATAAAAATTCTGTAGAAACGATAGATCGCAACTATCACACTCGTGATAGGAAAATATCAATCTGAAAAGCTTACCTACATTATTAGACCCTAAAGTGTCTAAAAAAATTTCAATCAGTTTGAAAAACATACAAAGTTTACGACAGAACGTAAAAAAGTACGTACTATAATGAACTTAAGAACTTTCAGTCTCTTTTTAAATAAACAAACAATTACAGAGTATAAATGTAAATGATTTAAAAAAAATATTTTTTTACAAGATGATACATATGAATAATTGTAATTATTTAGGTACTGTTAATAGTTAATATTAGACAAAAAATTAACAAACAAAATGCAATAATACAGATATCTTCTGTCAGAGTCTCTATTCAGAATCTTATGTTCTTACTGGAGTATTCTACTTCTGCCTCGCCTTATCGACTTCTGACGTTTTTATGTGTAAAATTGGTAATTTTTTAAATCAGAAAAAACTAACATTGTCACTCATCCCTCTACTTCCACAATTCACAATACAACAAAAAGAAGTCATTTTAATATGTAAAAACAAAAATAAATAACAAATGTCTCATATACTCTCCTGTAAAAATTCTCGTCCTACGGCCGTCAAAAACAGCTGATCGATAACGTTCAAGTGACAGATCGTTGGATTGCGCAATATCAAAATGTTGCCAGTTTATCCCGTTATCGCAGTTGATTTCCTGCGCAAAATTTGAGTTTCGTTTAATAAGTAGTTTCTTAATAATACTTTTTTTATCAAAATGCTACCATTCCATCCGCATATAACCCTTGATTTTTAACCAAAATTTAAAATCAAGTGGATTAATAATTTTTGAGTTATGCCGCGCATAGACAGAACGACAGGGCGATGAAAATGGGGAAACATATTTTTTTAGGATCTAGGGACTAAAATGCAAGGATATGCAAAATTCTCGAAAGGTGATTTTTCATAATTAAAATATTTATAAGTTTTGGGAAAACACATTTTACACATATTATGTAGGTTTTTAGCGATTTTTTTTATTCCAAAACTAAACGGTTTATTCCTTTTCAAACTCATAATCTCTTTTTGCTATTTTTCAAAGTTTTTTTTTTTATTCCAGGAACCTTGGTCTATATTGGAGTAGGCATAGCTCAGGAAACTTTCAATGGGCTTGTAAATAGGGAGCATAAGAGTTGGATCTGTAGTGTCTTAGCTTTTCTCTTTATGAAATTTTATACTATATTACTTAATGCTGTGACCAATATGCATTGGAGAGGTAAGGTTAAATTCTAACTTCATTCTTATTAGATGTAACTTAGAAGTAAATCAGTTAATTAGCAAAAGAAAATTATATAAATCCCATTTTATAATGCGTTCAATGCATTTTAAAAATTTTCCACAGTTTTAAAACAATCACTTCTGATAACTTTTGTAACTAAAAATTTTAAAATTCCTTTTCAAATCTCCTTAGTTTCACATTTTTTTTTTTAATTATACAGTATTAATTTCCTCTAAACCAAAGGAACTTAAATACATGGAATCTTGATACATTCATGCAAAGTAATAATATTACATTGTAACCATGGTAATAAATTGTTGCAACTGAGATTTAATTTTAGATAAAGTTTCCAAAAATAATATACTTTTTGATCTTTAAAACGGAGATTTTTAATACGTGGTAAAATTTGTACGAAATAAACAAACAATTTTTAACTTTTCTAACAAATTTTGATTTTGCTTGTACAATTTCGGTTTTTTCATTTTAACAAGAAAATATTGATATGATATTATAGTCACCAGCAAAAAGTAGTTGACTAGCTCACTTTTGAATAAATAAACGATGTTTTTATAATCTGTCCACCATAAGTAACTCAAAAAAATTACAACAAAATAAACTATTAAATATAAAATGATGCAAAATATTAAAGTACTGTTTCAAGGTCTTTTAGAAAGATATTTTCATATTTTCAGAATTAAAATGTCTGGTTTTGACAGTAAGTTAGCTATTAATTTATTTACACATAGAGTTATATAAATGTAAATGTAATTTTCCTAAATTTTCTTTTTCTATGGGAATCCGCCAAAAAATCTAGATTATTATTATATAAATTTACAGAAGTGATGTACAGGTAAACTGAAAAATAAACAATTTGTGCTTTATTTGAACTTTTTTCATTTTTGTGTACATGCTTTATGTTTATTCGTTTCATACATTGTAGATAAATTAACTGGCATTGTACACATTTTTGTTAAATTAACCGAATTTTTCTCTGACATACAACCATTCAATTTATTTGCTTTAGCACAAAACTATTATACAAGATTTTGCGTGACTATGTTTACAAAAAAAGAAATTCTTCAGAAAAGGTAAATGCACTCATTGATTTTATTAAATTTTAGTCTTGTTGATGGTTACAAATACCAAAACTATTTTTTGATTTTTATTTTCGATCGGTAGGTAGTTAAGGAAAATTCGGGATTTTGATAAAAAAACATTAGTAAAATTTGCACAATAATTCTAAGAATTCAGGTGTCCTGAGATGGTTTACTACCTACATCCATTTTAACCCTAATCTGTTGCTGTGGTAGCTAAGTTTATATACAATTTTGGGTAATTTAAGAGCTTGAAAAGATTATTTTTTATAATGATTTAAGCGCAAAAAATAAATTCAAGGAATAAATTTGATATTTTTTAATAAATGGTTTAAGGGGGAACTGCACGCATAATGATAGATCATTTGCAAGCCTTCCGCCGCTGTAATATTATGTTAAAACTATAAGAGATACATATCTCTTATAGTTATAGCTTCAATGTGATTTTAATAGGGAAATATGAACAGTTGGGCGCTAAATGCGAATTTTTATAAAAAAATTAAATCTAGAATTATAAAATAGAAATAGATTTGTCCATTTTCGACCATTTTTTGACCACTTTTTGACGCAAATACGCAAAATGGCTCTTTACCGCCTTGCATTGATCTTTTGTCTACGTAACGTTGAACCTATTTTTAAACGAAATGTAATTTAAATTGCCTATACATAACACATTTTGTTGAGGTCGGACGTGCAGGAAGTTTTTTCTAATACGTAGGTACCTTTTCATTTTACTTTGAACTTGACTAGACTTTGTCGCTGGTTTTTCACTTTTTTCGTGCAATTCTCATTTTAGGTCGACAAGGGTTTAAGTAGTAAAACATCATATGGTAACCTACTTCCTAGAATTAATGTATAGTCCTATTAGCTTTAAAGTTTTTCATTAAAATCCCATTTTTTTCATAAATGTTCATCGAGCATAAAGATCAAATTATTTTGGTGTCGTTAACCAAAAGTCCCAACAACAAAATAAAACGAGTGTCTTCACAGCATATCATCAAAAACATAGCTTTTAAAAAAGTTTACAAAACAGCAAATAAGTTTAATTTTTTAATTACCATCAATCAACGTCAAAAATAAAATAAATATAGCTTATGAAAACATTAAAAAATTAAAAAACGCATTTTTTTCCCAATTTACAAATTGTAATTTAAATTAAAACAATATAAAATTTTTCTCCCTGATTTTTTTGATAACTTGCTTACTGTCAAAACCAGACTTAAGAAGATATTGGAGTATCTCAAGAATGCTTCGACTTTTCAACGTCTCATTAAACGACAAAGAAAAAAATGATCCGAGCAAGTGTATGTTGTTTTTTCATTAAAATTGTGGGAGAGTCAGTATTATTTGATATTTTATTTTTTTCTGTTTCAAATAAGTTTATCTTTTTGTTGATTAGAAAACTGTAAGCTTCTGTATTCTATTAAAAATTTTAGCTAAATTTTATTTTAACTTTTTTTTTTCCAAAAAAAAAAAATTTTTTCTAAACGACGAGTCAACCGCCATTTTCTATATTTGTCTAAAGATTCGGCACGTTGGCTACAATAATGAAGGTTCTGTCTAGTCCAGTCACGAGAGACAGTTTTGGAGGCTGCCAGAGGAATAACATAATTGCGTACTTTTTTCGCTAATAGAACCTCTCGAGAGTTATTACATTTACATCATCTTTTTACATTATTACATTTCTGAAAAAAATGGACAAAAACCGCTTTTTGTTATTTTTTTTGTGAAGAGACACCATTTCCAAATAAATTAGTGCACTTTAGTATTTGCCATGTCCCCAACCCTCTGATTACTGGCCTAATCGGTAACCCACATCGACCTATGCGATTTATGTTTGGTACCAGCAGAATCGGGAATTTCAATTCACTCTTTGATGAACAATTTGTCTTCAAAACAACGTTATTTCGTGTTAAAAAAATTAATTTTTTCCACAGTAATTTTTTGAACATGTTACCCAAGTATAAGAATAACATTCAAACGCCCAAATATAAAAATAATGTTTAAACGTGTATTGAATAATAACGTGTAGAAGATAATTAATAAAATAAAACGAAATCTGTGTTTCAAAGAAACAAATTTAGTTTTTGGCAAGATGGTAGGTGGTATTCGTAACTCTCAATATAAGTATTTATATACGGCATTACAGGTGGTCACCGCAACATCACTTACGTCATCTGATACACGAAAAATGTATGTGCCCGGGGAAAGTACATCAGTAGGCATACAAAACCAACACATGCTGCTGGGCGGAAATGGGACCATCCCCGCAGCAGCACCATTTTAAGACTTAAAAAAACGAGTTACTTACGCCTTCTGATGGAATGGAAAGTTGGTCTACTTGATAAAAATATGTTTAGACAGACTTAACGACTACGTGCTGTCTAAGCGGAAATGGGACTATGCATGGAGGCAGCAACTTTTTAAGATTAAAAAACTGTTTTTTGTTTTGCCTAACATTTTACATATATATTTTTTTTAAATTAGATTTTGTTATATATCTAAACGTTGTGAAAAAACAAATTAAATTGGAAAGCTGCAGAATATAGATTGAAGTTTTTGAATCAGCTCTGGTTTTACGAAGAAGATAAATAAATCCAGAAATATTCGGATTCAAACTAAGAATATCGATTTTTTAAAAGTTTAATTTTCACAAAATTGCAATTTCATTAGTTTTTATCCCATAGGGTCAGTTTTTTGGCAATCCGAACGTGAGTAGAATTTAATATTAATCAGTGGAAAAATTGATTTTTTTTGCAAATAAATCTCTTCGCGGAACACATATCTTCAAACCAGAAAAGCGGTTTTGTACTATTTAACTTGTTATAGTTTTTATCTTAAGTCGTTTTTTAAAAGCACTAATTTTTACTAAGATACAGGGAAAAAATCGACATGAAAAATTTTATAAATACATTTTTTAAAACACTCTTTGATATTTGTAATTTTCTTAAACTATTTAACCACAAGGGCATTTAGAATTTTTTTCCCCTAGAATGTTTTTAAAATTAAATTTCGTTTTTGCCGAGCAGTTTAGCCGTTTGATCATTAGAGTACGTCAAAGTTCATTTTTCGGTACAATAAATAAATAAAAATTAAAAATATATTTCCCATCCTTTGATCTTGCCAATATCAGAAAAAAAAAATTTCTTGCCATATCGATTTTTTTTGATCATGTCATCTATATATTTCAGATAGAAATATTTTTTTATCATTGGAAAAACTAATTCAAAAAAATATTTAAATTGTAGCAGAGGAGCAGCAAATCCCACAGAATTTGTGTTAAATTGTCTTCTGGACAATTTCTCTCAAAAAGGACTGGGAATAAACAGTTTTTTTTTTTAGTTTTCAAACCATAAAAAAATTAAGTTATTTTTGATAAGATAATGCCACAAAAAAAATCGCTATGATACACGATTACTGTCGAAAAAGTAAACCGATTTCCATCAAAATATCAGAAAAAAAAAATTTCTTCATAGTCTTTCAGAGCATATTTAAATTGGCCCAGATCAAAGATTGGGAATAGATTTTTTTTTATTTTTTCGAACAAAATAATTGGATAACTAACGCCCTCTAGTGACCAAACGGCTGAACTTTTGACCAAAAGCGATACTTTATTTAGGAGAGAGAAACCCTAAATCAATTGGAGTGTTTGACAAATATTTGTTTTTAAAACATTAATTTTTTTTTATTTTTATATTTCGGTAAAAATTATTCTTTTATAAAATAGCACAACACAGCATAGCACAACACAGCATTGCATGAGAGAGAAACAACTTTTTCACAAAGTCAAACTCACTCATAGTCTGGGATATTTTTTCTAAAGAGCACATCGATGCCTTGAGGTCGTTCCAAAAACTGACTCCATCGGATAATAACTAATATACTTTTAACTAACTAAAGTTTCAAAAAACAGTTTCAAAAACTTCAATCTAATTTCTATAACCTTTCAGTTAATTATTTTCCACAAAGTTTAGATATATCACGAAATCTAATTTCAAATAAATCTGCACAAATTTTAGCTTTGTTTGTTACTTTTTTTACGTCTTAAAATGTTGCTGGTAGAGGAATGGACTTATTTCCGCCCAAGCAGCATGTGTGCGTTATGTCTGCATATTGAGATATTTTTACAAGACAGATACATTACTCTAAGTGATATTGCAGTCGCCTTCCAGCCTACTTAGTTTTTCCTTTTTTTTTACTGTTTCATAGAAATATGTTGACGCATAGTGCTGAAGATATATTCTTATAACCTTACTTCGATCAAACATATTTTATTACAAGTTTAATAGAAAGTAAAAAACAAAGTGTTCATTAAGCAGTGTCTAATAAATCACTTTTAAGGTGGGTGGATAATAGTGGAGGAATACTTTGGGATTGCATTTGCTAAAGTGGAGGACAAACGAGGAGCATTGTGTTTCTTCGGAATTTGCTTTTTGATTTTATTCGCCATGAGGGGTTTAAGGAATCTCAATTCGCCGCCTTTCGAAATATGTCTAGACTATGGAGACGATATGTTTCTGTTTCCCAACATGTTCAAAGTAAAAGTAAGTCTTATATTGTCTAAATAAATATAAACGAGTGTGTATTCGATAATAAACTATTAGCCGGTTGCAGAAAGCTCAATTAAAGTTTAGATTATTTAACGGAATGTCAAATTTGACAGCGAGTTCCTAGATTTCTATAAGCAACTTGTCAAATCCGAAAGCCTCGTTAAATATTCTAAACAGCGATTAAGTTTTGTGCAACCGGGGGTATATCAATTATATATTTATTGATAATTTATATTTCAAATACTGCTATTGGATGAAAAGTCTGTTATAAAATTGTTTAACGTAGCATGTTGCTATAGGTGTCCAGCTTCTTTATTTTATCATCTATCTTTCTTTCCACTCCACTTAGGATGTTGAATTGTAATGTATTGTTGCCAAGTATGTTTTGAACTCTTTGAATATAATTCAAAAATGTAATACACTCATTATTAGATTAAAACCACATTCTATAAAAATCATATGCATTATACTTTAAATAGGATTTTCTTTAGCTTAATACTGAATATATATATATATATATATATATATATATATATATATATATATATATATATATATATATATATATATATATATATATATATATATATATATATATATATATATATATATATATATATATATATATATATATATATATATATATTAATTATATTTGTGTCTCAATTATTAAAGAAGCTTAATATAGTTGTAGAAACATGCTATCTTAGGCAATCTTATGGCAAAATTTGCAATGATGTTATGATTTTGTCCATGAGCGCCCCCTACTCGTAGAGGATTTAAAAATGAGTAATTAAATTTTAATGTGATCATTTTTGATATTTTGTAGTATTTACCTTTTTTTGCTTTTGATTGTTTTAAAACTTAAAGGTAAATGAAGCTGGCTTTTTTTGATAAAACAAATAATTCGTTACTAGGGTGGTGTGCTATTTTATTGCTATCTACTGTATCAAATAATCTAGCTTCTTTTTTTCCAAATGTTTGCATCGGATATCAAAAACATATAAATACAAAGTTATGTAAGATATTTTATTTAACTTTGGGCGATTCAAGTCACTAACAAATGTTTTATAACATAAAAATGGAATAATTAAAAGTTGCAGTTATTTTAACACAGTTTGTACCCCAGTTTTAAAATAAATTGAGGTTTCAGGTGTCAATCATGTTTTTAAAATCCCTAGTGTCGAAAAATATCAATAAAAATATGACAAAAATTATTTTATTTATATTAGATTATTTTCTTATCATCTTAACCGTTCTTCGGGCGCTCTTGCTAATCGAACAAATCATTTTTGAAGATTGAGATACTTTTAAGTACTAGTGGAAAAAACTACACTTTAATTCACTCTTACCTAAAAGTTGTAATTACAATAACGAAATATTTCGTTTTACCAATAAGACCTAAATATACGTTGATAATCTTCCTGCATAGACTAAATGTAACAACCCGATTTAAAAAAACACTATACTAATTAATAATATGAAACGTTCCTTTGTATTAAGTATAGATATCTAATTGTATAAAATTAGTGCCAAGTATGTAAACTATGTTGTCTCTGTGTTGCATAACTACAAGTTCTCTATTTTGTTTTTGCTTAATTTTTATTTTAATATTAAGATTAGTAAAGTATGCAGCAGCGTAGCCAAACTTAATGCTTGTTTGGGGGGGGGGGGGGAGAATCATTATTTTTCAACCTGGTTGTAAGTTGTTGACGTATTTTGACCAAGGGAAATGGGAGAAACAATAAAAAGTCAACAGATATTGCAAAACTATTAATATAGTTTTGCAATATTTTTGCAAAGAAAAAATGAAATTAAAAATATATTTAATAATTCGAGTATATTTAAAGAGCCTTGGAGGATACATTCCCCATATCTCTCCCCCTAGTTACCCCACTGAAAATATAATTTTTTTTCCATATAAAAAAACTTTAGTTTCAAGAAATAGAAATTCACTGACTTTTTAAAAATGTTATTAGTTCATTTGTTCAGTCCTCTATCATATTTGATTGTTGTAAGAGATTAGAGATCAGTTGGATCGCTAGCTCTTTAATACTGATTTCTTTAACATTTTATTAAGCAGCCATTTTTTTGCACTATATTGAATTTTTACCAAAACGTTAGCTATTCGTACCCATATGGCAGTAATTTTTGAGTAAATTATAAAATCAATTGGGTAAGTAATTTTTGAGCTATCCCGCTCACAGACAGATCGATTCGCAGTCAGAACGACGGAAACGGGAAAACTGTTTTTCGGTATCTAGGGACCGTAAATCAGAAATATCTGCAAACCTCTCTGTGATAAATTAGATAATTCCAAAGGTACGTAGAAGTATAAAGATCACCCAATTTATCGGATGATTGTTTTTGTTTCATTTTAAGTTCATATACTATACAAAATACGTACGAATATTCATATGCGTGCATACTAGTACGTTTTTACTTTCTTTCGTGTCGCCAATCTTTTGTTTAAACTCATCCAATTAGTTTTAACATTTACCGAGCGGAAAAGTTTTACGTACATATTATTAAGATGTTAAAATATATTCTTACTTATACTAATAGAAATATCATGCGGTGTGTTAGTGAAATCGTAATAAAAGTGCTAATAATTTAATAGAATGGCTACAATAGTTTCAGGCTTTGGCCTCCACGAGGAAATGGCCAATCGAAAAAAGTCGTTAAGTGGTTTAATCTACGGCTTTATTGGAACTGGAGCGTTATATATTTTATTTTTGGTAAGTAAAGGTTTGCGTTATAGTTCAATGTGTATTGTTATTATCATTAGTTTAGTCATTATTGCACCCAACAAAGAAAATGTTTTATTATCCTAAGAAAATAGGCTCCTATACCTGTATTTCGACCAGGGAGCAGACATGCTTTCAGGTCGAACCTCAAGTAAATTAGGCTATTTTTTAAATTTTAGTTCTTTTAGAATACTTTTGAACTACCCAAAGTTTACATTGCTAGACTCCCTGTAAGTAAAAAAATCGGTAAAGTGTCCTGATAGACAGACCAGAATTGAGAAAACACATTTTTGCCGTCATTTTTGAAACCATAAAACTTAAAGATTTGTAAAAACCTGGGAGTTTCGCACGATTACAAACAATTTTACCAGTTCAGCATTTCTATATCACACTTAATTCTTGCACAAAACTTGAGTAGTTCTTTCAGGATGGTTTTTTAAATTTTTTATTAGGCGGCTATATAGTTTTGTCTTTTTATATTTTTACCAACATTTTACCAGATCTTTCTTAAGTAAAACTTTATTTTTGTGCAAAATTTGAAGTAAATTGGACAATTAGCTCTTAGTAATATTTTTTTACGTTTCCGCCATATTGGATTTCTTCCAAAATGTTATCAGGTCATCCCCAAATGATACTTAATTTTTGACTAAATTTCGAAGTTGATTGGTAAGCAGTTTTTTAGCTATGCAATGAACTGACAGATAGACCGACGGAACTGAGGAAATATATTTTCTGGCATCTAGAGACGCTAAAATGTGTAGATCTGTAAAAACTTGGGAAGATGGAAAAAAATTTTTTTTGCCATCTACGGACTCTAAAACATGAAGATCTGTAAGGACCTAAAAGAGTGATTTTATCCACGATTACAATGCTTTACTTTTACGAGGGAAGTAAAAATCGGAATAGTTCAAGCAAAACACGAAAATTTGTTTCAGATCTTATGACTTCCAAAAGACACGAGGTACAAAAAGTGATTCATAGATGACACTTCTGCCTACAAAAGTAGCTATATTTAACCTACCTTACTTTCTGTGAAGTCACAGGCAACCTTTTGAGAAAACACATAACTTCACGTTTTGATTTGTATACATTAACAGGGCACTGGCGAACACAAAACTTGTCGAAACAAAACAAATGAGAACAAACCAAATGAGCCCAAACCCTTGAGTTCACTAGCTAGTACTATCAGTACCATTTGCTACCATCGAACTGATCAGATTTAGTCAGTGGTACCAAATTATTGTATTTTCACACATTTGTAAGATTTCAAATCGACACAATTAGAAGAGGATTAAAATCGTCGGGTATCATTCGGTTCCATCGAGTAACAAATTATTGTATTGTCCGCATAATTACATACACTTGAAAAATTTCAAATCGATACGACAATTAGAAGTGGCTTAAAATCGACCGGTATAATTTAGTACCATCAAGTACCTAATTACTTTATTGTCAGTCGAATACTTGCAAAATTTCAACTCCACGCGACAATTAGAACTAGGTTAAATTCGACCCAGATTTGTTCACATACATAGATACATTCAAGTCAAGCTAATAAAAGCCGGTTAAAAATAAAAACATCCATATACTCATTAACAAGAAGAGAAAGAACGTTTCAAATTGCTTTCAGTGCAGTTTTTACTCGCAAACCATAATAAAACAATAAATCATAAAAAGGAGATATTTCAAGCTTTCTAATAGCACTAAATTTAAAGCAATATCATATTTTCTGAGTTTTGTTTGGTTAATTATGAAATGTTTGAAAAACACTTCAGAAAAGTACTTGCTAAAGCTACCACATAAACACAACGAGGTGTTTATTGCAATGCTAGTAAATAAAGCTACAAAAGTGAATAAACAAGTATTTATAAAAAGACGATTGAATCTAAAACTGTAAAAATATTGCTCAAAAAAAAAGGAATTTTTTTCCATAATTTGAAAAGGAGCTTATCGAAAAACACTAATTATTAAATATTGTAGACACGGATTTCCATAAATGATATTTTAGTGTAAATTTTTCGTAATCACAATTTTTAAATGTTTCTCTTAAAAGAACATATCAATGGGAACAGATTAACTATAGTTTCCTACGGACAGCGCCCGTTCCACGGACAGATAATCCGGACATTTGTCCGGGGTGACAAATCTAAGGGCGGTATTTTGACTGCGAATGTGCCAGAATATTGGTAATCTAAATACCTAATTAAAAAATATATATACTTAATTTTTTTACCACCACTTCATTTAGTTTACATGTGGTATTTACTATTTTTATCTAAAAGCTATAAAAATATTTGTAATCCATAATTGTAAAAAAAAACAACCATAAACTTGTTTTGAACAAGAATCGGAAGAAAATCCATGCACTGACTTTTTCGTTTCCTTTAATTATAAAAGGGCATTTTGTTATGCGCTAGGATTATTCTTACTAATACGTTGGTGGTGACCTGATAAGCTCTTTGCGATTATATAAATGTATTTGGTAATTTTACAATTCAGTGTGATTTTTAAAGGTCTTTAAACGCCTGTAAATATAATAAGCTGTTTAGTTGAAAAGATTTTTTTTTAATTGTTATAAATAATAAATAAAGCATATTTTTTAACCCATAAGAATGTATAGAACAGAAAGGCCAAACAAGCTAGTGCTTTGAAAAAATATTTACAGGGCACGACTACTACTGTTAATACTAAAAAAAAAATTACGACTCCCATGATCCACTATCAACTTCGGTTACAAACAAAAATTTGTACTACTCCGCTACCAGATAAAAGCCCCAACCTGACGTTTGTGGAAACCGATGAAGGTGCTCTACAATCTTTAATTACGGATCCCGCATTGTGGCCCAACAATTTTGGGAGATGCTGAGAGAAGTTTTTTGATAAAGTAAGCTCCAACTAAACCATTGTACAATTATAAATTTCTTTCTGATGACACTAGTCGAAAATTTACAGCAAATTACTACAGAAATATATTAAGCAATGGAGAGCAAGTTGGTAGAGACCGGGTTGTAGGGTGCTCTATTACAAGAATGAGTGTATACTGCTTTTGCTGCAAAATTTTCAGGTATGTTATCAGTTCCCTTTCAAAAGATGATTTTAAAAATTGGAAGCACCTTAATGCCATTTTAAGAGACCATGAAATTTCATGGTTTCATATTCAAGCTCAAAAGTCGTGTCTAGAGTTAAGTCAAAGGCTAGAGTGCTGTAAAACTCTAGATGCGGCTACCGCTGAATCAAACCTTTGGTACCAGGTGCTTTTAAGAATTGTTGCAAACATTAAATTGCTCGGTAAAAGTTGTATTGCTTTTCAAGGTACAAACTGTGAGTTGTTTGAACATAATAACAGCAACTTTTTAAAAATAGTTGAGCTGTTATCTCAATTTGATTCAATAATGGAAGAACACGTTCGCAGATTGCTCAAAGATAGCTCGCTATCTCAGGGAAAATATTCAAAAAGAAATAATAGACCTCCTGTATTGAATTGTAACAGCTAAATATTATTCCATAATTTTAGATTGCAGTCATGGCATTAGTAAGATAGAGCAAATAACTCTTGTAATCAGATATGTTTTAATCAATAAATCTGATTCCAATGAGGTTGAAATAAAAAATAATGAAAACTTTCAGGGCTTTCTTCGAGTTGAAAGATTCGCAGGAAAACACATGTTTGAGATTATAATTATAGAACTTAATGATATGGGTTTCAATTTGCAAGATATATATTAGAGTGCAGGGATATGACAACGGGCACAATATGCGGGGTGATAAAACCGGAGTACAATCTAGTGGTAAATGATATGGCAATAGCATCCTCGGAAGCGGCTAATTTTTTCAGTTTGGTACAAAAAAATTTATTTATTTTTTTCGGCATCTTCTTTTCGATGAACAATACTTTCAAAACATGTTCATGGATTAACTTTAAAACTATTGAGTGACGCTAAATGGGAGAGTAAGATAGAAGCCTTAAAGCTATGTGGGAAATATATATGATGCTTTGCGAAGCAGTTATGAAAATCAAGAACTTGATTATTTTATAAGAGATGGGGCCCCGGGTTTATTAAATTATATTAAACAGCTTAAGTTTTTGTGTTCAATAGTTATTTAGTATAAAATATTAAATTGCATTACTCCAATTAGTAATCTGGTGCAAACAAAACATTTTGATTTAGCATCTGCGCAAAGCAAAACATTTTCGGATCGGATAAATAATTCAATTAAGCTTTTATTGATGCTAGAGAACTGGCTGACGAAATTGACGTTAAGGCTAATTTTGAATCAACAGTACCACGACACCGTGTATGAAGAAAAAACCAAGTTTTCATAAGAAGCACGATATGAACCAGTCAAAGATCCTAAGTAAAAATACAATATCGGTTCTTTTACTGTACATTTGATCAAGCACTAAATGCAATAGATGCTATCCGATTTAAAAACCATGCCTAAATGAACTGGGGAAAGAAGTTTATCTAAATTAAAGTTAATTAAGAACTTTTTAAGTTTCACCTCCATGCAAAATCGTTTTAATGGCCATTTTGACGATTAATAAAAGATAATAATAATAAGATAATAAAAAAAGTTCGCAGAACCAAAAGTGATAAAAAAATGTTTCTTGCAATTTTAGTAGTACTAGTTTATATTACCTTTGTTTAGATTTTATAGATTGATATAATTAAAAATGTTTTAATTTTTTTTCTAAATATACGTTTTTTTTTTAGTTTGAAACTCACTAAATTTTATTTTAAATATTGTATGTTAAAAATTTAGAGGCGGCAATTTTTCTTTTTGTCCGGGGCTGCAAAAATGGTAGTTATATAAGTATCTAAACCTTCAATGTTCATGTTTACAACGTTGGTCTATTGGGCAAATATTTTAACTTGCAGAAAGTTTAACAATATAAACTTTGGGTAGTTAAAAAAATCGAAATCGAGCTGTAATTAAAAAATTGTTTACTTCCTAAGCTTTAAGCACTCAGTGACAGTGATTCTACATTGAATGTAAAATAATTATAAAGCTTATTGTGCTATCATTTTACTAATCTATAAATAATTGTTTTTAGTTTACCTTGCCCCTAGTTACATCGGCCAATAATCCAATAAAACCTTTACAAGAAATAGGGAAATTTACTCAATCGAGAAAAACAGCGAAACAAACGAGAGTTAATTCTACTACTTGGTTTTGGCAAGCATATCCAAGACCGTTTCAAGTCCACGCAGATCTGCTTATGCCCAAAGAATTTACTATATCTTCAACCACAGAATCTCCGTTATATAGAAAACTATATTTTCATATAAACCCACACGAAAATGGAAAGTATCCAAAAAACATTCAAGAAGTTATTGATTTCGTCACGAGCGAAAGTACAAGTACGATCAATGGCGTCAGTAATAAACAATCAGAATATTCAGATAAAGGGTTTTATCGTTTGGAAAATTCTACTAAAGCATTTAGAAATCTTGAATTAATCCACCGGTTCAAGCCCTCACATCCGGGTGACATCAATTTATTAGCATCAGCAGATTTTAGGTAAATATTTTTAATGTTTGCAGTACTTGCTTATTAAGTTGATCAAGTAGGTTACGACTTGATCTAGTAAACATTAATCACCATATCTGCTTATAGCTAAGACTTTTACCACCAAATTCACTAAAAAGTTTATCAGTTATGTTGTTGCACTGCCGCATTTTGTGAATATGACATTGAGAAAAATTATTTGTTCTAATAATGCATATGCCCTTTTGAACCCATAACTGTCATGTTAAACCTGCTCTACAGCTAATCTTTAAGAGAATATAGAGCCAGTTTTAGACGAATTATATTAAAATAAATTTAAAAGAATATTAAAAAAAAACTTTTTTTTTGTAAACTATTAAACTGAAAAGTAAGAAATAATTAAACTTACAGAACTTTTAAAAATTTGAATATTTTTTTAAAAACCTGATGCTTTATTTTAAATGTGATGGCGTCTCACGCCTTAAAAAGACATTTAATGTGAAAAATAGAGGTAACAGAAAAACACATTTAATATAAGAAAAACATAATTAAATAATAAAAAATACTTAATTATAACATTAAATAAGTTAACAAGTGACCTTTTTCTTGTCTCTGAAATATTTATATCGAAATATGATTTGTATATATATCATTAAGTTTCTCTTAAGAGAAGGGAACTCATTCATTCTGTAAGGATAACTATGTAAAATATGGAAGTTGACATATATTTATTAAAAACCAAAACACTCCGTATATCTAATATAGAACGGACGCTTTCACGGCTTTGGTCAATTAAGAAATCATGGTTCTAGGAATTAGATGGATCGTCAGTGCAGTAGACTCGATCACATAGAAACTAGGTAAATATCTTTCAAATTTTCCTAACCCATTAACTAGAAAAACAGATTCTTTATAAAAAACTCTGCACTTTAGGCAATCCAACCAAAACACTGGTTCAGATATGTAGATGATATTGTTGTTGTTTGGCCGCATAGACAGGATAATCTCTTTATATTTCTGGACCACCTTAATCAACAAATGGTACATTAGGATATTCTGTGTATAGAAAACCGATTCATACAAATAGATATTTAAATGTAAATTCCCACCACCATCCAACACAAAAGAAATCGGTTATTATTAACTAGTATTATTATAATATTTAGAGTCCTTTCGATTTCTGATCGAGATTCTCTAACATGGGAATCATTGCCTATTGCACTGAAGATATTATGCGTTTAATTAAAATATATAGTAATCCAACTTCGCGAAAGGAGAATGATAAGGAGCCAGGGTTAGGTATTGTATATGTATATGTATAAATACAGGAAAATCCAAAACTATTGTTTTGGACTTATTTTTACTATAAGTTACTTCTACTGAGATAAGGTGACGTCTCATAATACATGAAACACTCCGCAAAAAATACAATTTGATTTTTTAGATTTGGACCTGTAACATGGAAGTCCTATCATCCTAACTTTCGTCAGCATTTTACGGAATCACAATTTTTACGAAATATGAATGCTGTGAGAATATTTCCAATAAACCAGCAACTCTTGAAATGGGGTATACACTATGGGGCAAGAAGAGTCAAACCCATTATAGTACTTTCAAGTGGACCTGTTGAGGAAGGAATAACGTGATGTATGCATAATTAAACAAATATTTTGTGAGAATTATTGATATAAGTGGAAAATTTATGTATCAATTATATTTGATATTTCAATAATAAATTCCTTGTATTTTTTTAGGATTGTTATGAGGCAAATAAGCTGAAATTGAACAAGTATTACTCCTTGAAATGATATAATACAGTATGACAGTTATTAATTTAGATTTAATAACTTGATTTTGAAAATGACAAGTCATTGTTCGATTCACGATCTAAATACAAATTAATAGAAATAAAAGGTATTCTTCCGTTTTAAGATTATTTAAGTCAAAATTATCCAGATATATTAAAGAAATCAGTGGGGGCGTATTTAAACTTACTAACAAAAGAAAAATGTATTTAATAATGCCATAATAAAAAATTTACATTGAGGATCAAAAAAACCTTCTTGTTTTAAGAAGAAAACAGCAGATATTGTTAGGTTAAAAAAACAAGACTCAAAAAACAAGTTTAGTATCAAGGTCAAACCCTCTTGTTTTAAAAAGTAAACAGCAGATATTGTTAGGTTAAAAAAACAAGAATCTTGACCCAAAAAACAAGTTTAGTAAAAATATTTTTGTGTACAGGTGTCCAAGTTTGGTTGTAAATCCAGAGTATCTCGGTTACCAAAAAAGATGCGGTTTCTACATCACTGTACTATTTTTATGTAAGGAAGATACCTTACAAGAATTCCATATCCACGTTAGTTTTGAATATACAGAGTGAAATTGAAGAGTTTGCATTTTTGGCCACATCTAGCTCGGTGACTGAATAATATCAACATTTTTAAGACGGATTCTAGTAGATTTTTTCTCGTAGAATCCAGTGACGTAACAATTTTTTTAGGTGCTTTCGTTTTTAAGATATAAATCAATTTTTTTTACAAAGGTATTTGGACCCTTAAACATTTATTTTTACGATTTACACTTTGAATACTTTTTGTCTATTAAAGATATTTTGAAAAAAATTTGCTTATAGTTTTATAGATTATCATATTTTTGAACGGAAAGATAATAAATCTAACTAATATTATATTTTTAAACCAATGGCACGCAAATCATTTGTGAAAAATATTATCTTGCTCCATCTTGTTTTTAAAGTTACACATCATACCTACTGCCCCAAAAACTATGAATAATCTGATTCTTGCCCTATTCTATAAATTTTATATATTGAACATTTTCGTTTCTTCTTGTTTTGGCTATTGATAACATTTAATAACAATAAAAATATTAAATACATTTTCGCTAATAATTTCTTTCTGGGAACAACTGTTTCCTGTGCCCCATCCTTTAAAAATAGTAAACACGATGTTAAATTCCACGATTTTGGAAACACATGCGTGTCTTATTATCAAATTTAAACAAGTTCTTAAAGATTTTTATTTTCAGTAATTTTTAGATTTGTTTTCTTTAATGTTTTGCGTTGATACAAATGAAGTATTAAAACCATTGCTATTAGTTTTATTTATTGAGAGAAATTTTGTAAGTTAAGTTTAAGCCAAACCTGAAATTTAAACAAAAATTGATCAACGTTAATAAAATTATGTTAAATTTACTAGCATATGACGTTCTAGAAATTTGGAAAATGGATCAAAATATGGGTTGGCGGTACTGGTAGCTTTAATTTAAAGAATAGGGTACACTTTTTAATTTATGACTTTTCCATGGATGGCACTCTTTTAGCTGGCAGGGCCGTTCCTATGGGTTCGGCCGCCTTTGTGAGAGGATTAAAATGCGGCCCTTTAAACAAAATTAAAAATACAAGTTCTGTATTATGTTTTGTTCAACTTTAAGTTACAAATCTAAAATAAACCAGAAATACAAATGTAACTGAAATGAAATGAAAACAATAATTCATAAAAATATATTTTACATAATGACAAGATAAAATATTAAAGAAATCTTTTTAATAGTATTTGTACTTGCAAATTAATTAATTCGATTTGAATGATCCATTTAATAGATTTTTTGATGATTGTCTTAGAAAGCCATCGACTAAAAATTAATTCGGCTTAAAATATCATTTACTTAGTTGAAGAAATATTGTAAAAATGTAAATTAAAATTTTTACCCTTTTAAAGGTGAAATTTCGAAACATCTAGATATCTGATCAAAATCACATTTAGTTAAATGGATATTGTAAAAAATATATTAGAAAAATATTTAGACCCTGCTTGCACTTTTAAAAAATCCAGAAGAATCGTCTTAAAATCTCATTTAATTCGAGATAGATATATTGAAATTCTATAGGGAATCTTTTATCTAGGATCACAAAGTCGGTCCATACGCATTTGAAACGTTTTATTTTTTAAGTGAGTCAGTCAGCAGCTTTTCTGTATATAATTCAATCAATAAATATGTTCTTTAATTTTGATTTCTAAGGAAATAACAAACCACTTTTAAAACAAATTTAAGAAAGTAGAAGAATATTAAATTCAAATGTATGTTTTATAAAAACTCAGATAAAATTTTATGCTTTTCCTTAACTAATCTAAATAAATCTAATGAGATCACAAAGAAATAAAATATAAGACTACATGGTTCATTCATGTGACTGGAGCTTCATGAACTTAAAATATCCTTTATTGTATAAAGAAGAAAACATTGCGGTCGAGAAAGCTTGAAATTACTCACAATATAAAAAAATGCTGCATATACAAAAAAAAATACAGCCGAGAATAGATAAAAACTTAAGAACTAATTAATAAAACTTAAAACAATAATTTAATCTAACAAGAAATATGATATTAATATAAGACCAAGTGAAAACAAAACAAATAGTATAATAACAATATCTCAAACAAACAGACATTGTTATACAAAAAAAAAGAATATAAAATAAAATAAAAAAAACAATTAGGAACACACTGTAAAACAAATAACATAAACCTTTATTAAAATAAAAGAAAAGAAAAGGGGGAACAGGTACAAAATTCAATTTAATTTATCAGAGAGGTACTCTTCTACCAGAAAATATGCTTTAAGGATGAGGAGTTTCTTAACTTTTTTTCTAATGACAGAGTACATTCTTACTTTGAGTATCTCAACAATTTTTTACTATTGTAAAATATAGAATTTTTTGTTAATGCCGAAAATGGTATTGGTAAGCCAATATTATACGAACTGCGGATCATTACAAGTGATGTAGAATGAATATGATTGATTAGAAAAAGCAAAAAATGTACCACCTCTCTCACTATTATACTACTTTCTTACAATTTTGTCAGATCCAAATTCGAGTATGGATCTATCATATGGAATTCGTTATACAATAATTATCATAGTACAGTAGCGTATTTAAGGGGGGAAGGGGTTAGGAGCTAAAACCTCCCCAGAGCTAGTTATTTAGGTAAAATAATAGAAATAGTATAAAGTAAGGACTTTTTTCGAGATTGCTTGTTAAACCTCCTCCCCCAGAATCAGTTTTACTTCAAACTAAAAAAAAGTGAGAAAAAAGTTCCACTTATATAAAAATTATAGAAATCAAAACACCTTTTTTTGAAATTTTTCTTCGTCTCAAACCCCAGAATGTTGGATTTGACATTTACTAATTCTTACCAAAGACAGATAATACTTTGAAGAGTCGATCAATCCAATGTATAATAAGATACCCCCCAGTAGTGATCCCAACTTTATATTGAATTCCGAAGCCTGGAGCCGTCGATATCGGCTTCGCACAATGCCCAATGACCCTTTTGGCAACACCAAGCTAGATATTATTACGTGCGTTGTGAATAACCTGCAATACAAGCGGTTGATGTGGTTAATTTATTCGTATTTGATGGACTCTATTCGAATCGATCTTTGCCCTTATGTAGATAAAAAACGAATCCACAGCTTATCTTTGGAGAACGGAAATCGTTAAATAATGACAGTCTAATGGTACTTTATTTATCGATTTTCATTTTATTTTACACTTTTCATTTTACGTGCAGTGATATAGTGAAATAAAGTGTATTTTTATTAAAAAATGGCGGCCTAGTAGATTGTTAAAAACATTATTACTAAAAAACTACCCATTTATCTCAAATTTTACACAAAATGGCGAAACAAAATGGCATCCTAATAAAATTTTAAAAACTCATAGTAAAAACTACTTATTTAATTGATTTCAAATATTGCTCAAAATTCAAGTGTGACATAGGGAGAAACTGGTAAAATAGTGATACAAATCCATTATGGTGGAACAAAATGGCGGCTTAATAAACATGAAAACAAGAAAAAAAACCTTTAAATTTGCATTTGCCAACAACTTCTCTCGTACAGAAATCCACTACGTAGAGATAACATATTACGTCCCCTCGTAAAAGGAAGTATAGTAATTGTGGAAAAATCACCCTCCGAGATTTTTGAAGATCTTTACATTTTAAGCTCCCTGGACTCCGAAAAACATGTTCTTTCATTTCCGTCAGTATATCGGTTTGTCGGTCTGTCGTTCTGTCGATCTTCCGTTCTGTCTGTACGCGACATAGCTCAAAAACTATTATCGGATTAACTTCAAATTTTGGCTAAATATCAACGGTCTTATGGGGAAGAAGTGGTTACATTTTGGTAAAAATAAGGCGGAACAAAATGGTGGCCTCACAAATGTATTATTAATAAACTACTTATTGAATGGACAAAAATAATATGTGTTAGAGAGATAATCTGGTAAAATTTTTGTATAAATGTTATGCATAGCGGCCTATTAAAATGTTTAAATATTAGGTAAAATTACAATTCCTGAAATAAAGCCCTCTATTTATGGAGGAAACAATAGAGGACTTAATTTATGTTTTGTACACTGCTTAAATAATGTTGAATGTTGAAAAATAAATAAATAATAATAATACATATTATAGGATTTGTATAAAGTTAGTATCAAATAACTACACGCATACATATATATATATATATATATATATATATATATATATATATATATATATATATATATATATTCTGTGTATTGTAAGTAGTTGAATTCTGTACGAAGGAGTTGTGGGTAAAGCCGAATTTATCGATTTTTTTGGTTTGGTAAAATGTTATTAGCGAAAAAACTATGTTAATTAAGTTTGTTCTTAATATTTCAGGTGTCCGAGAAAGTATCTCTTTATGTTCTGGATGTTGTTTTTTCGGTTGCCGTTGTAATGAATTTGGGCATTTTTGTTTGGAGAGGAATATGGCTAGTTATTGATAGGTACTTTTTCCCAGGAGATGAGATATTATCAGCGTGGGGAAGTATGGTAAGAATTATTTATTATTACCTTAATATGTGCAACTATTTAAATACGAATGACTTCCCTCTATAATCTCACAGAATGTACTAGCTCACAAGAGTCTAGTTTTCTTAAAAAGTTCAGGCAAAAACCGATAAAGGGCATGGCACAAATTAAAAGTAATTTGAATTCTACGAATCCCACTTTAATATTTTAAAAGCTTATTGCCATCCCTATAAGTTAACTTTTTTGCTATTTGAGTGAGTGAGTTAAAACCCGAGGGCCAAAAGTTGTATATTTCCCATTTACCAATTTAAGAATAGAAATATTTCGGATCCCGCAGGTTGTTTGTATGATATCTTACCTATATGCTATTGGACCAAATCTCGCAAAATACAGGATCAAACAGAAATCTAGGGCCAGTAGTTGTATATTTCCAAATTATCCATTTTTGAACATTTTACCTAACAATGGCGCTACTTCATTATATAACTCTTCTACAAGGATCTTTCAATTTTTGTCTACAAGACTATTCATTAAATACATTTAATCAGTCATAGCTTCATGTACTGTGCGCCCATATATTCCGCCATGGAGAACTTTACCTAAAAGAATAAACTAATACAGTAATAAAATTAAATTTACTTGTTTTAAATATTTTACTAATACAGCCAACTCTTATTAACTTACCTGCACCAGTAACTTCTATAAAAAAATAACATACACCTCTCAGTCCATATGTAATGCAAGGTTCTCTTCATTACTTAATAAATATGGGTAATAAATCAAAACTCAATCTGCTTATACTCTAATTAAGTTGTGGTTTTACTAGTTTATGTAGGAAAAATAAAAACGTATTCAAAAATGTTTTTGAGGTCTTCTTTATAAAATAAAGACTGTTCTTTTGATACTACTTTTAATACTACAAAGAAAAGAGGTTGTACCGTGTTACCTAAAAGCCAGAACCGAAAAAAAAAAATTAAATATAAAAAAATTGCCTCAAATGAAATTATATAATTAAAGTAAGAACCACTTAGCACTTGATTTGATTTCTGACTGCTCAATATATAGTATAATAATTTTATTCTGCCGAAAAAAATATATTAAAATATTAAAGTTGGAACCCAAAATATTTTTTGTTGTTTATTATCTTATTAGTTCACTAGCCGATTGAGTTTCAACTTATTGCCCAATATTTTTAATAAAGTATAAAAATGCAGTAAATATGCCTTAACCCCGCATCAATTTTATAACCTTAAAATACTTAGATCTTACGTTTAAACATTTTATATTTAAATAGAATTACAAAACAACTTGCAAAGTCCGAAATATGTCTATGCAAAAATTGATAAATTCAAAATACACAACTTTGGCATTGGATTTCTGACCTACCCTTTAGTTTACGAAGTATAGTGTTATGACAAAAAATCTTCTTATAAAAACAATAACAAAATACTAAGAAAAGTCTACAAAAAAACTTGCAACTTAATTCATATCCATAAAAAAGGTGACGAAAAGAGAATTTTTTAAATAAAATTAAAAGACTCAGTAAAGGAAAAGGGAGACTGACATCTCAGTAACGAGACATCGGGCGACGAAAAGCTAACTTGCAAAGTACAGTTATGCCTTTTTTAAATGTTTTCTTTATAGTCTATTATAGACCGTAAAAAGAAAATAAGAATCCCTGTAAAAGTTAATAAAAAAGCTCTTATGTTCAATTTAGGTCCAAAATTTAAATTAATTACGAGGGCCTTTCAACAAAGACTAAAACTGAATTTTTTACGGCCCAGTTCAACGAGTTACATACCGCCAAAAATCAGAAAATATCATCCAAGTAGGCTTCTTGCATTTTGCGAAATGCCAGTTGTCATAAATTATTTATTTGATTTTGACGTCGCCGCCGCTCTAAAGTTGAGATATTGTTACCGCGCCTCTAAGAACCGTGATGTATGAACTGAAAGAACAAAGATATGCGATCAAGTTTTGTGTTCGTCTTGGAAAATCAACAACGGAAACTTTTTCGATGATTAATACGGCTTTTGGGGAATTGTCTATGGCAAGATTTGCTTGTTTGCGATGGCATAAAGAGTTTAGTAATGGCAGGGAAAGTTATGAGTTGCAGGTGCTCCTCCTATTGTGACACTAACTGAGGAAACCATCAATACCGGAGCAGTAATTATTCGCACAGATTCACATCTGACCATCACACAACTATCAAATATTCTTAAAATATCTGTTGGAAATGTTTTTACTCTTTTACACAAGCATTTTAACATGTCTAGAATTTGTGTTCGCTGGATTCCGCGTATACTGACACCAGATCAAAAAGCGGATAGGGTAGCGGTTTGTGATTACTGGAAACAATGCGTTGAAGAAGAAGGCGAAGAATGGCGGAAGACCATTATTACTGCGGATGAAACTTGGGTGTATTGTTATGATCCGGAGATGAAGCAACAGAGTACGCAGTGGGTAGAAAAAGGAGGACTACCTCCAAAAAAGCACGTGGGCAAAAATCTGCCGCTAAAGCTATGGTCATAACATTTTTTGGCATGGTGTATACGCATATGGTCCCACATGCTAGTACAGTAACTGCCAGTTATTATAAACAAGTTTTGTTCCAGTTGATGAAGGATCACATACCCAAAAAAACGACCTGAGCTGATTAGAAAGTGGTAACTTCATCATGATAACGCTCGCCCTAACGTGGCGAATATAGTGACAGAGTTTTTGAACACTAGAAATATCAGATCCGCACCGCATCCTCCATATAGTCTTGACATAGCCCCATGCGACTTCTATCCTATTTCCTCAAGCAAAAAAAGACCTCAAAGGACGGCAATTTCTAACAGAATTGGATGCAGTTAAGACTTTAGAGGTGGTTTTGAAGAAGATCTCAAAGAAGCACCGTTGGGATAAGGTTATTGCATTGCAGGGGGACTATACAGAGCGTGATATTTTGTATTGTTTTTTAAGATTAATAAATAAAGTTTTGGTAGTACTAGTCCTAGTCTTTGTTGAAAGGCCCTCGTAGGCTCTGACTGACTGTTTCTCCCTTGTTTCAAAAATTATATACCCTGCTGGAATTTCGAAGTGCTCCAAGGAAATTTTTACTGGAAATTCAAAATGAAATATTTTTAATACGGATAACGTTTTGATTTACGGTTTTCGGCCTTTGTTTGATCAATTCCTAGATTATGAAGCCCGATAAGTACAACCAAAATAATCTAGAGCTAGGTAAAAAAAATAATTTTAAGCAGTTTTGAAATTTTTTCTTCCTTTCCGACATACAGTGTTTTTTAGAAAAATTAATTTTTTTATTAAATTATTTGCTGAGCAAACCTTACTTATGGCAATCAGATTCAGTATGGTCTATCAGATTATGAACAGGGTTGGCACCCTTAAGTATGCAAGGTGCACCAATAATGTTTAATGTTTCTAAACTTTAACAATGTAAAATATCTGCCTCCGCAAGTTAGGCATTATTAGAGGCCTTTGTTACCCACTGTATTATTGGGACATATTTTCAGTTAATTCGAAATGATGAGTAAACAGTTTAAGTAAGTCTGTATAAACAAAAATAACATTTGAAACTGTATTTTATTGGGAAGAAGAGAATTATATTAACGATAAAATGCGACTTTATTTTTTCTTAAAAAATCTGTTTAAAATTAAAGGCAATATCTGTGAAAGAACTAGAGCGTATTTTAAATGTAAAAAACTGTTTTGGTAAAAATGTCGATTAATACTAAAACTGGCATTAGAAGTAACATCCAATTTGTTAAAAAAAAACAAACCCAACAAATCATTATTTAACGTCAACCTCCTAGGTTTTGGTGAATCCTGTATACCATATTCATATTGAAAAACTTAAGAGTACCAACCTTGTTCATAATCTGATAGATATACCTTTCATTTCCACAAGTGGACTTTGTTCATCAGATTACTTTATAAGATTAAAATCAATTTTTCGAAAAAAAAAACCGTATGTCGGAAACGAAGAAAAAATGTCAAAATCGCTAGAAATTGTTTTTTCGTACCTAGCTCTAGATTATTTGGGTTGCACAAAGAGAAAAAGAAATCTTCCTTAGTAAGAATTCTGGTCGAACAAAGTTTTAAAAAAATCACAGGGTCTTATATAACGTCCTGTATAAGAGGGTTGCGGTGATGTCCTGAGGCTGCGTTTATCGAGCTGCATACCCATCAATCAAACAAAAGCCGTAAAACGTAACACAAAATTTTCATCCGTATTGAAATGATTTCATTTTGAAGTTCCAGTAAAAATTTACTTGGTACACTTCGAACTTCCAGCAGTTTATATGTATTTTTATATTTATCTTTTTTTAATATTACCACAGCCACACAGGGTTAGTATTAGACTGAATAATAATATTCAAAAGGAAATATCTCGAAAACTGTAAAATATATACCGGGTGACCACGGTTTATTATATACCAATTTTTCTTTGATTTTTTTAAATATTAGCTTGCAATTTGGTGAGCATATGGGGGACACTATTTGCCAATTTTTAAACCATATTTGACAATTTTGTTCCCTTCTGGTTTAACCGGTAGTAACGCCATCTGTACATTTTTATTTACATTCCGCTAAAACTTAAAACTGTCTTAATGCCGGTTCTTAGATTTTCGAAATCGGGTAAACAATGACGGAGCAATAGGTTATAGGCATTTGTTTTATTTTACGTACTTGGCCTACAAATATTAAAGCAATTTTGGGCTTAGCATGTAGAGTAACTAGGCAACATTGCATTGAAAACAGAAACTATCTAAATTTTCTTGATACACAAAATCTTTTTAAAATTATTTATCAAAAAAAGAATTTATTTTTTTTTAAATGTTTGGATTCATTTATTCTTAAAACTTATTTTTTTTAATAAATACTGAATTGCTTTAGAAATTAGTTTATCTAATTATAAAAATAAAACCGTCTCTAAAGATTTAAGTTTTAATTATAGGTCAGAGAATAGGTAGTGTATTAAATAAAATATACAAATAATTAATGTTATTTATAGATAATATTCAAAAATTTTAAAAATAACTATCAGAGCAAATCAGTTTTTACCAAAGAATAAAGACATTGTTGCTATTTTGGTTTTTAAAATAAATAGGTCCAAATATCAAAAACATTTTTTTTTTTTTTTTGACAAATATTACAGAAAGTTATTGTTGGGGGTTTCTCGTTTAAAAATGTATAAAACGGATATGAACCAAAATGTCAAATATGGGTTAAAAGTTGACAAATAGTGCTCCATATATTATGCCCACACAAATTCAACCCGATATTTAAAAAAAATAAAGAAGAAAAAAGGGCGTACGCTCAATCGATGTTAAAATTGAATGGGGTTATATACAAAAATGTTGCTTCTGATGTCATTTTCGGAAGCAAAATTTAAAATGCATAAAAATACTTCATATAATCTCAACTTTCAAATCTGCTCATAATATACAGGGTGATTTTTTCATTTTTATTTTCATTTGTTTTGTCATAATCAGAGAGCCCGGAAAACTACATAAGTTAGGCTTTTGAATTTTGATTCTAGCTAAACCATAACTGAGAAAAATCGAGGGGCACTTACGTGAGGCACACTGTACAGAGTGTTCCAGCGAGGACTGAACAGGGACCTATTTTCGACCTTCCTTGTATTTTGGAAAAATTCAAAATAGCCAATCGATGTATTTTTTCTTGTAGAATCCAAAAATGTCATCGAAAAAATATTTGAACCAGAAACAAAAGAGTTACGCTATGCATCAGGTGTTTTTTAAATGGAATGTATCGTTTTTTATACGATTTTTGGAAAGAGTGATTTTTTTTATGTCCGTTCTGATTAAAAGATTTGATTTTGCGATAGCTGTTTATATTACATTTTAATGTTTTACAAACTAAAATTTTAGCTTCACCTGTTTAAAATATACGATAGGTTGGTATAGGTGATCAAAGTAAAATGACGTTTGAATGCTTTGTCAATAAAAATTGACATTATTTTAATTATTGTCGAAGTCTTCACCTAAAAAATATATATTTGACTCTGATCGAAATGAAATACTCTTTGGACGAGAGACTACAGATTGTTATGCTATTTTACAAGTGGCAAGAAAATGGAAGAGAAGCAAGAAGAAGATTTATTGCAAATTTTCATAGAAATATATCCATCAATACAATTCTAAGGATAAAAAACCTATTTGAGGAAAATAAAACTTTACATGATAGAAAAAGAAATTCAATAAAAAATAATTATTAAATAATAAAATAAAACTACTAATAACATAAGTTTTCAATGTGACCGCCGTTTTTCTCGAAACAACATCGATAACCCCTTTGTAGCCTTTCTAAACTTGCTGTTACAATATGATTTTCTTGGTTAAGGCGGTTTATTTCATCGACAATTTTTCCCATGATCTCTTGAATATTTTCGTTTCGTTGTCTGTATACGACGTTCTTCAAATGGCCCCAAAGAAATGTATCCAAAACTGAGAGGTCGGGGCTATTGGGCGGCCAAGCATATGTTCCATTTCGCCCTATCCATTCGTTATGGCGCCGATTTAAAAATTGAACCACATCATGCACGGCATGAGGAGGCGCCCCATCATGTTGCCAAATTAAATTCTGATATTCTGCCAATGGTAAGTCTTCCAAAAAATTTTCAATTTCGTTTTCTAAAAACTCATAATATCTGTGCCCATTTAAAGTCCCGTTAAAAAATATTGGTCCCAAAATTTTATTGTTTTTTATCCCACACCAAACATAAATAGAATTCCTCCCTTGAAATTTAATAGTCTGGAACTTTTTTGGATTTTCAACGGCCCAGTGGTGACTATTATGTCTGTTGAATACTCCCGATGTTGTGAAAGTAGCTTCGTCGGTCCACACAATATTTTTGAATAAATCAGGGTCTTCGTTTTCTTGCCGAATTACCATTTGAGAAACAAATTGGAAGCGAAGTTCTTTTTGTGGCGGTATTAGGTGCTGAAGTGGAAGGATACGAAAAGGCCTAAATTTATGAACTTTCAGAGTCCTGTGAACAGTCCCTCGGGTAACTCTTCTGCACCTTACACCGCCACCGTACTGAACTTCCCGAACTGCATCCGAAATAGATTTGGTTGGATTAACTTGAAAATAATTTATAATGGCCTGGTCTCGATTTCTTCTTCTTTGTATATTTCTTTTTCTATCATGTAAAGTTTTATTTTCCTCAAATAGGTTTTTTATCCATAGAATTGTATTGATGGATATATTTCTATGAAAATTTGCAATAAATCTTCTTGCTTCTCTTGAATTTTCTTGGCACTTGTAAAATAGCATAACAATCTGTAGTCTCTCGTCCAAAGAGTATTTCATTTCGATCAAAGTCAAATATATATTTTTTAGGTGAAGACTTCGACAATAATTAACATAATGTCAATTTTTATTGACAAAGCATTCAAACGTCATTTTACCTTGATCACCTATACCAACCTATCGTATATTTTAAACAGGTGAAGCTAAAATTTTAGTTTGTAAAACATTAAAATGTAATATAAACAGCTATCGCAAAATCAAATCCTTTAATCAGAACGGACATAAAAAAAATCACTCTTTCCAAAAATCGTATAAAAAACGATACATTCCATTTAAAAAACACCTGATGCATAGCGTAACTCTTTTGTTTCTGGTTCAAATATTTTTTCGATGACATTTTTGGATTCTACAAGAAAAAATACATCGATTGGCTATTTTGAATTTTTCCAAAATACAAGGAAGGTCGAAAATAGGTCCCTGTTCAGTCCTTGCTGGAACACCCTGTACATACATTTTATATAAATACAAACACTGCAGCTAATAAATGCCTGCAAAAGATTTGGGATTATAAATTAAAAATTATAATTAATGTCATCCGTTTAGTCTTGCATGAAATTACGATGCCAAAACCCTTGACAACTTATTCAATTAAGTTAAAAAAAAACAACAACCAATAACACAAGATTTTCTTTCAGTTTTTAGGTTATCTAATGGTAGCTATTGTTTTCGTATCTCAACCTTTGATGAAAAAGTTGTGCGATATTCTAAGCGGCATTCCAAGACTGTTAGTTGCTGACTTATATATGATGTTTTCTGTCTTCGGAGTAATTTTCGTATGGAGAGGAATCTGGAACCTTTTAAATATTTATTTCATGCCAGGTAAGAACTCTTGCAATTATAATTTTATTATGCTAACTTTCCAGGTACTTCAGCTTGAGAATAAATAATGTGTAGTAGTGGTTATACTTGTATTTTAAAGTAATTAATAGTGTTCTGTTTCTAAATATTATTTTGATAAATTTGTTTGTAAAGTTTATCAACTTTTTTTAAGTATAGTGAAGTGGTATACTTGTGATTACAAAACTGCAATAGCTACTGAAAAAACAAAAAGGTCGTTCATGTTTGATGTCCATCAATGTGCACATCCAGTACTTTGCTACAGTGATTCGTCGACGTAAGAGACTTTTTTAAATAAAATAGAGTCTCAGTAAAGAAAACGGCAAACTAACATCTCAATAACGAGGCATCGCGCTACGAAAGACTAAATATTTAAGTGCAGTCAGGGGCGTGCAGTCCATGGAAGCAAGGAAAGCAGTACTTCCCCACAAAAAATTACAAAACATCTTCTAAAATGTAAAAGCGTGTTTCTTAAAATTTTCTTTTTTGTATTCAGTGGCCCAACTATTATAGTGGACGACCTAAACTCCCAACTTCGAAAAGTATAAAACACATTTTCCCTAATAAATGTAAATCATAAAGAGAAAATAGTACGACGACGTAATAGTGCCACGCAAGAAATGTTTAAATCGAAGAATTGACACATTAAACCTGTCAACTAACAGAATTTTTTCTGTCAATTGACAGATGAAATCTGTCAGTAACTCTGATAATTGACAGAATAAATCTGTCAACGCAAGTAATATTTAAATTGAAAAATTGAGACATTAAATATGTCAATTGACAGGTTCAATAAATTGGCAGATTGAATTCGTCAAATGACCAGAAGAAATCTGTCAATTTACAGATTTAACCTGTTTAGTCATGGATTTAAATTTTAATGGCAGAGCGGCGTTGCAATGACGAATATTTTGAGCACACTAAAAGTATAGCTTCATATTCTCGTTTAGCTTTTAAAATATATCCACTGGAACGCGTTGGTGTGAATTGAACAAAATACATGTGCAAGTCGGCATTGTCTTTTAATCTATTTTTTCAATGTCAATCAAAAAATTTGAAATTTAAACCAGAAAAAATCATGGAGAATAAACATGAACAATAAGTTACTTGTAATTTGCTGATCTTACACCAAACGAGTGCTGGTATTAGAGAGGAGGAGGAGGGGAAGTTTTGGTTCGCTAGAACGGTTTAATTATTAGCAGGTTGTTACCCTAGAGGCTTAAAATATTACACTGGAAAAGGGCTCAGAAAAAAACCTGTTAATTGATACATTGAATCAATCAATTCAACGATTTAAATATTTCTTGCGTGGCACTACTATGGCGTCGCAAAATATAATGAAAATCGGAGATTACAGATTTTTAGCCAGAAATTAAAATGAAAGTTGTATTGTGCCAAATGAAAAATGTCTAAGTTAATTTAGTTCGTTTCCCATTCTGAGCTGAGTACTGATATAGTTACAAACCCACGGGACATTATCACCAAAGGCCAGAGTCCTTCTAAATCTGCAAAGAGACTGAATTCCAACTTTGTGATACTAGAACATTTAAGGAAGGACATGTGGGGGAGATACAACCGACTATACTACCATCGATAGGAGTTTACCGCGGTAGCTTAAGGAAGCATACCATGTCATTATCTTCGTAGGACCATCGACACGCAGTTTCCATCTTAGAAAGCGGGGCTGTCCTTAGGATTACAAAGAGATACAGATCTTTTTTGTTTTCTTTTTCTAGTTAAAGTATAAACAGGTTTGATAACTTTCCAAATTATTTAGATTCATTTTATCGGTTAAATACTATTTGAAACTGACAGTAGACACGTCTCTAATTTATAAATGACAATCGAAACTATCTTTGTAATATAAATTGAATAATAAGAATGTGTGTGTAAAACAATATCATCATTTATCAAATTTAGAAAGTTTCATGTTCAAAAAGTGATTTCAGTTAATATTTGGGAACCTCCTCTACCAGTTAATAATTTTATTATTAACCAAACGTTCAAACCCATGACCACTGCGGTGCATGACTTCAAATGGCCCTCCAGGTGCAGCATAAATGGTAAAGTTGGTACTGGAAATATTAAAACGAAAGGATTCTAGGTGCCACGCTTACCATTCTTTTAAGTCACATTATATGTAGCACATATTTGTTCCACTGAATTTGTCAAAATAAACGAGAATTTAAGCTTAGTGTTGAACAGCTTGGCCGTTCTTAAAGATTTTAAGTATTTGACTCAAAACTTGCACCTAGGAATACCCAGAAGTCTAAACTAACTGGTAGTTAACAATAAAATTAATATGATTCCAAGCCTTTAGTAAATAGCGCATAATATCGCTTCTTATATGATTTTATTATAGATTTTATTGTTTCTTTGTTGGGCATATTCAGATAGCATAAAAAATACTACTTGAGTTAAGTTTTAAAATTTTCATCCTCAAATAAATTATGCGAAATAAGAAAGGACTATTTTACGTCACCTTGTACATATTTGGTTTATGTATTTTGTTGCAAACTGCATAAGACACAGTTTCAATATTGTATAAAAAGCTAATAAAATAAGCTTGCGGTCAAGTATTCCTAACTTATTTAGATTATAAGGTATTTTTCATTGTTATAGCCACCAAATTGAAAAAGAAATAACATAAACCTTAGTAGAATACCACTTACCATTCATTTGTAGATGGTCATTTTATCGCATAGAACTATAGATAATTATGAATTCAAACGGCTGCGTTTTCAAAGGTTAAATACATTGGTACATAAAGTTTGACATTGTTCGACAACATCAGAACATTATTTCAAACTGATATTCAAATACAAAAAAATATACTAACAGTTATAAATTCACAAGCCTCCAAATATACACATTTGTAAAGTTGCATAAAAACAATATGCCAATTAATCCTGTTGTTTCATACTAACAGCACCAGTTGTCCACGTTTCTAACAATTTAACTCAAATTTGAATTACATTTCCCCCTCCCTGTATTGTATATGTTTCGGTCACTGTTGAAGCACTGCAAGAGACTTCTGGCTGGGTCTTATTGTATAAAATTTTATTCGCTACTTCCTTTTTATTATAGAGGCTCTCAACTACCTAACTGTCCGCAATAGTAGCGGATTTCCATCCAACATATTGCTGGATAGCTAATACATCAACTCCAGTAAATCCAGTAATAAAGCTGCCGACGTTCTTCTAAAAGAGTGTCCAGTATACATTTTGAAGTTATCAAACTTTAGAAATTTACTTGGAATTGACGAGAACGTATTTTTCACGACAGGCTGGTTTAAGCACTTCCCATTTTGATATCGCATAAAGAAGCGCGAATTAATAGTCGTCGTGTGGGATCTTGTATCAATATACTTTTGAATTATTTTGAAATGACAAACCTGAGTGTCATCACTTTTTGTCACTGTTAATGTACGTGACATTCCATTTTTGGAGTCAGGAATGGTCACAATTATCACTCCTTGACTTATTTTAACATTGTCCCTTTTCATTTCACAGAGTTTATTAGAGCGGCACGCTCCAGCAACTCCCATTACCATTACGACCTTCATCAATAAGTATATATCATCGGGGGCTTCAAACACTGTTAAATACATGTTAAACACATTCGATATTTTGGTCTATAACCATAATTTTTTCTTTTCAAAAACGCTCGAAGTTTTGGATACTTAGAAATATCTATATTTTCTTCTATAAAAACGGTGGACTCCAACATCGAATACTCACACCATAAGCTTGATGGGGACTTCAATATAGCACTCAGGTTTCTGAGACTGCAGTAGCCGTCTTGCTTTAGCACCAATTCTTAAAGGATTTATATGCTGCTTCATAACTTTTTTGCCAGCCCTCGCTATTGCTCGGTCGCAAACTCGTCCTCGACTGGTCAATGTTACTTACATCCCTTATAGTATAAATAACTATATTTACAACCACGTATGTAATGTTGACATTTCTGACATTTTAAAAGTTTGAAAGAAACATGTTTCTGACTTTGGCATATATCCGGATAAAAAGTGACATTTACCTGGGTGGAAAGTGATCACAATTTTATTCGATTACAATGATTGACTCTGTTAATAATATTTCTACATAATTTGAAACAATTGATGATTTATCCCATAAAAGAAGAAAAGGCAAAAAATGAAAAATGATTTAGCTAAATTTCGGAAAAAATGGTTACTCAGTTTCAAAAACAATTTTAAAGTCAAAAAATAGCTCATAAACCCAACCATACCCCAGTATGGACAAATTATTATTCCCCACTTGAGCCATATTTCCGCCTTTATACTGTAATAGAACTGTAATTTTGGCTAGCAATTTTAGCTAATTAGCGAAGGGATATTAATCAATATCACAGCATTTTAGCCCATATACGCTACTTGGGTGCCATCCCCCTCCCCAACCCATCTTACTACTACTAGTATTTTAGGCCTTATGTTTATATGAACATTTTTTTCTTACAATTAGCCCAACAATCAGTCCTGAAAGTTGGCTAAGTACTTAATTAAAACTCTGTATTGTATCTATACAGTGTGGTCCAAAAGTAATTGTACAAAGAGGAATAGTGAATGCCTGACATTAAAACCTTATTATCTTAATTAATTTGTTCCAAACTTTCCGCGGCTTTTCTCAATTGAGGAGGAGTTCGAATGATTTGTTCTGAATCGCTCATTGTCTTCGAAAACACTTTTAGTTTGTATACTTGACTTGTTTAGTACCATAGTAACCACTGACAAAATGCCAATTTGACTTTTTTTTTGTTAATTTGTCACATAGTTATATTTGTCACAAAAAACGTCATTTGCATTTAAAAGCTATGGTTGTATATAAAATACTATACAAAGCTCAGTGAACAGGTTTCATTCCTCAATGAAAGACTTTCCACCTATGTGTGTAATATAGTATTTTAATTAGTTGGTAATATTAAAAACATAGTCATTCTTAAAAATGCATATCTTTATCTCGTTCGATATGCAGAATCTGTTTCTCAGTGTCCCTCCCATAGAGGAAATTAAGTTGGTAGAAATTTTGCCAAATAGAAATAATGTAAATGCAGTCATTAAAAACTATATTCTAGAAATATTGTCAGTGTGTTTAGAGCAGAACTACTTCAACGGATCAGTATATCTGAGTGAGGAAGGTTTGATAATGGGGAGTCCACTATTTTAGCAAAAAAATTTTTTGTAGATAATTTGGAGTCGTTAATACGCAAACATCTTTTAAGCAACAATTTTATTTATTGGCATAGATACGTAGATGATATATTAGCCTCTTTTACGGGTACACAAAGATAATTGCAACACATCAATAACCTAAACAAAAGTATTAAAGTTACATTTGAATTACAACAAGAAAATAAATCCATATATTTTTTGGATTCAACTATCACAAACATGAATCAATAACATGAATTTAAAATCTTCCGCAAACCATCATACACTGCTAATACTATAAACAATCATTCTAACCACCCCATTAATCACAAAATGGCTGCTTTCAATAGTTTTGTACATAGTATAATTATACCTTATCCCCAGATAACTACAACGTGGAATTAAATGTAATTAAACAGACTTCAGTAAATAATGGCTATAATCCCAACATAACAGGCAAAATAGTCAATAAGAGACAGTATAGAAAAGCAATTAACTTACTATTCCCTAATAACGAATCCAACGACACTGCAGTTTTAAAATTTTTACTTACGCAAGAAAAAACACCCCTCAAATATCAAAGTATTTTCAGAAAAATAATACTAAAATAGATTAAAAACCTAACCACACTCTAGGTAGATACATAAAAAACTATAAACGGACAAAGGCTTAAAATCAGGGTATATGAATTAGGTTGTGGTACTTGTAATAAAAGTATACATAGGACCGACAGGGAGACAATTTGATACACGTATCAAAGAACACGAAAGTTCTTATATTCAGTGGCGGCTCGCCAGGGGACGCGGGTGAAGCACCGCTTCATCTACATTTTCCAATCAATTTACTTACAAATAAAAATATTTTTAAAAAATTAAGCGTTTTATAATCTAAATTTTTATTATAAAAATGCAGTATGTTTTATATAAATTCACATTATTTACTTAATTATACCATAAGTGCGACCCGTTGAGCAGCAGTAACAAATTCCGCATCAGACTCCCCCCGCACGCTGGCTTTCGTGCTTAGATTTGTTTACAACAGTTGCTATGGCAACGTAATGGTGAATATCCGTAAGCCACATGGAGATGGAGCGGCATAAACTGCTGCTGCGAGCTGCAGGCGTTTGTTCGCTTGTTATAGAATTAATGTAATTTGTGCGCTCCGATCATCGGAGGCGGAAGCAGTTTTGCATCGATCGAATCGAGTCGAAATTAAGTTTAAGATATAGGTACATAACTGTTTCTTAAGAACAAAAAAATATATTTAAAATCTTATAAATTCCACCCCAGCTACCTGCGCTTCACCCATTCTTATATCCACGAGCCGCCACTGCTTATATTAAGGGTAAAACGGATTCAAAGTATGCCAAACACCTTTTGGAAGATCAACACGATTTTAACAACGATTATAATGTTTTGCATATGGCTAACAAGAGTAGAAAATTAAACTATTTAGAAATTCTAGAAATAAATAGACGGAAAGCCCGAAATATTTTGCTCAACGACCAACTGGACTTTGGTTTTTCCCAATTATTTCATTTATATACTTAGGTAATAGATTACGTGTCAAGGTTTATATCATAAAAATAACAATAAGATAGATAGGTGAAAAATTTTGTATTTTGATATTAGTTTGAAATTTGAAATAGAAGTTCTGACGAAGACACAGTGTTGTCGAAACAGTTGTCAATATTTGTAATATTTGGCTACGTCCATTGAACTTTTATAAAAATGAATTGAGGAGTTCCACTAAAGCACAACTTTTACTGCCGTGATGAGGACAAATGCGAAAGACTAGAATGAAGATGCTAATGGAGTAAGACTGACGTACAGCCATACAGTTTTAAAACTCGTTGATTTCAAACTGACTGGTAAAATTAATCAGGGCCATATCCAATGAGAAAGGCATCAAATTATCATATTGTTATAATGTGCAAGTGGTTATAACTGAAAAATTGATCAAGGTCAAAAGATCAAAAAATCATATTAATTATTGATACTTGTATATTTCGCAGCCTATTAGGCTTGTTATGTTTTAGAAGTATGTAACAGCAGTTTTGATCTTTAACCTGTAATAATATCCACGTCCAAATATCAGAAGTAAACTAAGACACTTGCTTATCGATAATTCTGAAGAACTCTCAAAGATACTAGAAAAGATAATCAAAACAAAGCTAACAAAATTTGTTGACGCATCTTTCAAATCTGTCCAAAATCAGTACGGCTTCCAAAAGAGGAGAAGTACATTAGGGGCATATGTGGACTTACTAGATTATATTACAAGTGAAGTGGACAAAAAAGTATGTTATGATGGTGTTCGTGTACTTACATTAAGCATTAAAGCGGTAAACATAGACATCTTGTTAAAAAAGACTGAACAAAATGGAATATCATCGTATGTCAGAACCTTTTAAAAACTTATTATTTGAATACTATTGTAAATACTACATCGAGTAGCGAGGTTGAGGTGAAGGTTCGAGTTACTCGGCTCGGAATTGGGTCCTCTCCAATACTTACTTTATGTACATAATTTAAAGTATATTGGACTTAAGTCTAAATACTTTACGTTTGCGAATCATAGGGTGTTACTTTATTTAGCGGAGATAAAGAAATCCTTGAAAAGACATGAGGACTGACCTTAAATAACTATTTCAAATGGCTGTGCTGCAATAAATTAGTATAAATGTAGATAAGAATATACATGAAAAACATAAAAGACCATATAACTTCACTATTAACATAAATAATAGAGCCGTGAAGATATTCAGTATAAATATATTTGTCTAATAATATCAAATAAGTTAACATGGAACGTGGATGTCAACAATATTATTAAATGGAGCATTAAAACTTGTCCTCACCAACTGATCTAAAAAACTAAATACCTGCTCTATAATATCTTTATTGAACTATATTTAAGATGGCTAATAATGTGCTGGAGAAATGATCCAAATTATTTGCCGGACAAATTGTAAAATAAAACTATAAAAGTAGTTTACTAAATGTCTTATTTTACTCCAGCCAAAAACATGTATAAGCAATACCCAATACATAAAGTTAACCAGATACAAATGTTAGAATAGACTAAAGTAATATATAGTATAAAAAATAAATTGTCTATTATCTCACGTAAAGATGTAACTGTCAAAAATCGAAAAATCTGTTACACCACTTGAGATTTCCCTAAACGCACAACTTTTATCTCACGAAGTGCCGTAACTGTTCCTCTTACAGTATCACGGCAATGATGGTGTTTGGATTCGACGTATCTGAAAATCAACACCAAATTTTTCTTACGTACCGGGTGATCGCGTATAATGTTACCCCCCTTTAACTTTTTTGTTTCTCACTGTAGAAAAAAAAGTATTATATAAAAGTTTTAGAACTCACTGCATACTATTTGCACAACATATTTTTGTATATACAGGGTGTGTCATAAACAAATACCAAAGCAAAGTTACCTTTTTTTAAATGGAACACCCTGTATATTGTTGCATTTTTGGATTCTACAGGAAATTCTAAACACATTTCATGTATAATGTCCTATATCTAACATGAACCGTTTTCGACTTATTGCTGTTTGAAAATTAAATAATATGAGAAATAAGGTCGCGCAGGTCAAGATGTATTTTATGGTTTCCATGGATAACAATATTGTTAACTTGGTTAACTTCGTGACACAAGTTGTCAGTTTTGATAAGCAGTAAGAATTCATATTCAAAAATGCCTTATTCGAAACAAGAAAAGCAGTTTATTTTAATGGCTTATATTAAAAATAATTATAATGTGAAAATGGCGCAGCAAGAACTACGAAGAAATAATGCACGGATGAATGTTCCTTGTAAACAGACCATTAGAAGAATATTTATTAAATTTCAACGAGATTCAAACTTAGACAGAAAGAAAAGATGCATTCCACAAGACGAGGATACCGAAATGAACATTTTACTGGCTATTCAAGAAAATCCGAATAAGTCAATTAGGGCATTTAAGGCAAATGCAAGATAATCCAAAAAATACATCATATGGAAAAATTCAAAAAACACTTAAATTAGCTGGCTTCAAACCTTTCAAAATTAGACCTACTCCAAAATTAACCGTCACACAAAGAGAGAAAAGAGTAGAATTTTGCCGTGAAATGCTGGGAATAATAAACCACAATAATAACTTTCTACAAACTTCTTTGGACAGACGAGTCAACTTTTGCCACCAATGGAATGATAAACAGGAAGAATACGAGGCATTGGGCAACAGAAAATCCCCACAGTTACCGAGAATTCCAGTATCAGGGTCGTCAGTCTGTAAATGTATGGTGCGGCATACTTGACAATAAAATCATTGGGCCACATTTTTTTGAAGGTGTGTTAAATGGGAATATATATTTGCAATTTCTTCAAAATGAGTTAGCAGAGTTTCTGGATGATTTACCACTAGCACGTTTAAACCAACTTACGTTTCAGCAAGACGGCGCCCCGCCGCACAACATAGTTGAAGTAACGAACTATCTCACTCAAATATTTGGAAACTGGATCGGACGGAATGGTCCGATTAAATGGCCGCCTAATAGTCCGGACCTCACACCCTTAGATGCTATCCTGTGGGGTACACTGAAAGATAGAATTAATGCAAACAACATAGAGAATCGTGAACACCTTAAACAACTCATAAGAAATGAAATTAATCTAATAAACACTAATTATGCTGAGTCGATCAGAAACTCCTTGGAAAAATTAAGAAGAACCTTAATAAGGTGTATTGAAGTTAATGGAGGACCAGTCGAACAACTCTATATTTAGTATAGCTACTTATATTTCTGCTTTCTAGTTCGTAGTTTTGCTTTGTGTTATTTAGTTTGTTTCATTACACATGTTTGACCTGCGCGACCTTATTTCTCATATTATTTAATTTTCAAACAGCAATAAGTCGAAAACGGTTGATGTTAGATATAGGACATTATACATGAAATGTGTTTAGAATTTCCTGTAGAATCCAAAAATGCAACAATATACAGGGTGTTCTATTTAAAAAAAGGTAACTTTGCTTTGGTATTTGTTTATGACACACCCTGTATATACAAAAATATGTTGTGCAAATAGTATGCAGTGAGTTCTAAAACTTTTATATAATACTTTTTTTTCTACAGTGAGAAACAAAAAAGTTAAAGTGGGGTAACATTATACGCGATCACCCGGTACAAGCGTAAGTGCATTTACGTCTCTTCGTATGCATGAAATTTATTTGCTACGCTTGAAAAAAAGAGCGGACGAATATACAGTACACGCGGTCATGCAGCGACAGACTAAATTATAACCTCAAAATTTAGTAAATTGTGGTTGGAAATTGCATTCACAAAGAGAGTTTGTAGCTCGTCGCCTGAATGTTACGGATACACTAAGAAAGACCACAAAGAAAGACACATCTCGCAGATTCAAGACTATAACTTACACTCTAACCTGTTGTTGGCTGTAAGAAACTATCTATCTACTTTTGGTATCAGTAAAAGAATGTGTCGAACTGCGCTCGTTAAAATAAACGAATTAGGAGTAATGGAAAAGGACAAGAAGAGTAACTGACAAGGAAGCAAGGAAACTAAGGAGCTGGAAGCAAATATAAGATTCAAAATTAAGAAGCTTATTAATAGATTTCCAAAAGTTGAATCACACTTTTGTATAGGCTAAACATCTAAGATGTACCTCCACCCAGATCTCTCCTTGCCTAAAATGTTTTTTATGTTTCTTGATGATCTTCAGTCGCAAAGAAGTAAACTTAAATGTAGTTATCACACCTACAGGAGTTTTTAAAGAACAAAACTTATCCTTTTTGTCTTCCAAAAAAGACCAATGTTTTCTTTGCCTTACGTATTTGGAAGAAGATGCGCAAGCTAAGGAAAACCTGAAAATCCGATATGATTCACACATTGTTGAAGAAACGGCAGTTCGGCAAAAATGCAAACAGCAGGCAACAGAAGATACAAAAATATTGTGCGGTGTTTTTGATTTGCAACAAGTTATCTTCGTCCCAATTACGAAAAAAAGAGCAATTCTGGCTGTCAACTTTTAATTTTACGTTTTATGATGTAGCCAGTAAAGATTGTTTTTCTTTTGTTTTGTTTGGAACGAATCTGGTAGCAAACGTGAATCTTCTGAGATTGTCTCATGCCTGTTTGAAGTTTTAGAGTATTATAACCCAAAGTCAAGTTTCTGTTTATTTGCTGATGGCTGCTATGGACAAAACAAAAACAGTATTATTGCTGCAACATTACTTCTTTATCAAAACTGGACAGCATCGAAGAAATTTTTCTGCGATTTTTCGAGACCAGCCACGGGCAAAATGAGGGCGACTCGGCGCAGGCACAATATCCCCAGCAATATCTGGTGCCAGTGATATTTTTATCTCATCTCAGCTATATCATGTTATTAAATTATCCCGAAGAAAGCATCCCTATAAGGTCATAGTAATGCAATTTATCAATTTTAAAGATTTTAAATTGTTATCAAAAGAGCTTCGCATTTTAAGTGTTACAGAAACCGATACTGGCAAAAACATAAAATGGCCAAACATTATGAAAATAACGGTTAACAAGAATGAACAAATGAAATAGTCATGTCCAGGATGAATACGATAGTATTACCCTTAAGAAATTTAGAGGTAGTCTTTCGATTTCTTCTTTAAACAGTGAGCCTCGAAAGATTGCTGAAAATAAATTAGACTTAGTTGCGCTGTGCTCAGGACTTACACCTGTCATAAGACAACCGGAATTCCAGCAGTTTTATTTGTCGTTACCACTTGGCGTTCTTAGTTTTAAAGTTGATTGATATAAGTTTTATTCAAAATAGTTACCAATATTAGATTTATTAACAGACATGTGAACATTTATTTCCTTACTTCAAGTTTTGATTAAAACACAATTTACTCGAACTACCTGATGTTCATTTTCATAATAATAACCTCACCTACAATACAGTACTGTATGACGTATCCAATATATCAATAAAAGAAAATCTCACAAAACTATGTATCTACATAATATTAAAAAAAAACTCAAAAACTAAAAAAAAAATAGCTGAAATAATGAAATAAGATAACAACCTATAAACATCCCATAACCTCAAAATTTCCCATCGGTTTGATCATAGTTATAAAAGCTACAAGTTTAATGCAGGTAATTTTTTATTTTCTTCTCTTTACAATATGCGAGTTACGCCAGTACGTGAGATAGGGGACGATATAATATGCGAACCAATGAAAAACTGAAAACGGGATATCCAAGAACCAAGAAAGGACCGATTTTTCCAATTTTCAGTGGCACCCAGTCATATAATAGCATTCCAGAGACCCTTCGGAAATGTGGACCAAATAGACTGTGACATAACCTCAAAGGATATTTAAGATACAGAGGCCAAAAAGACGGTTATTTATTTTTAATTTATATGTAACGCTTCGGCCCTATTATCGTTTTTGTACCAATCGAAGGTCAGAAATATATCATTTAAAAACCAATTAGATATTGTACTGCAACGAAATAACTCATACATTTCTTTTTTTACTTTCCCCACTAGGCTTTGATTTGATACATATTTAAAGAAACAGTGAGATTGAAATGATCTTTTTTCTTACTTGTTAGTTAATTAATTTTGTTTTCTTATTAATGATATTTCTACACTGTAAGAAAGCGTCCATATTCTCTAAGACACCAACTTTCAAATGACTAAACTAGAAATAAGACACAAAGTCTCGGTCTCAGTCAAAAAGAGTATAATGCGGTTACACGTGTTTCGCCTTTTCAGGCATCATCAGACCTACAATTAATATAACAATATAAACTATCACTATAAATATACAAAATTCAAACAGACCTTGGACATTAACTAAAATCACAAGAACAAATCAAACAACTATAACGTCACATGTTAAAATACACACTGAGATGAGGTTAATCTGCGCGTGTCAATACCTTAGTTTCTTAACCTCATCTCAGTGTGTATTTTAACATGTGACGTTATAGTTGTTTGATTTGTTCTTGCGATTTTAGTTAATGTCGAAGGTCTGTTTGAATTTTGTATATTTATAGTGATAGTTTATATTGTTATATTAATTGTACGTCTGATGATGCCTGAAAAGGTGAAACACGTGTAACCGCATTATACTCTTTTTGACTGAGACCGAGACTTTGTGTCTTATTTCTAGTTTAGTCATATTTCTACACTGTTCTGACTGTTTCTTTAACTCTTAGTTTGCAAGTTCTTAAAATAAATGCCCAATTAACCACCGTCTACAGATTTTCAAAATTTTACGTAAACAAATATTAAGATTTTCAGAAGCTTTCAAATTTAAAAACAAACGAGTCTATATTTTAGCTCCCAATCCATACTGGGGCTATTTTTGTGTTTAAAACTAGTTCTGTTGATTGACTTTGTTCCTTCATTCAACGCTAGTTCTTTTCAACGAACGGCCCAATCGTTGAAAATAATTTGATCATAACCAACTCGTTACTTTTTTACAGATTCATCGCTGCAAAATAAAGCACTTGTCACTCTGTATAATACCGTAAACAAAATAGGTCACCTTGTATAATAAAAAGAAAACTGTAGATTTAGAAAAAAACATTATAAAGAAGGGATCTTCTTAATATTTATTTTTCTTTCAGATGAAGAAGAACTGAGCTGCTGGATTTCTCTCTGGATACCCATGGTAATACTGATGGCAATGGGATGCTCAAACTCACTGCTAGTAAGAGGAGTATGTTTAGACTGTGAGGAGCCCGATGGCAATTGCGTGGTATTCCCCTGTAACTATCTCAAGGTGATTTTTGATCAAGAAAAGTTGGACACGTGGTTCATGATATGGACTGGAGTGAGCGGAAAGAAGAATACGGTCGTGAATATCGAAAAAGCAGCTACAATTGATACCATTAACTACCACGTTATTAGAATTAACGATGGCGACGAGGAGGTGCAAAATAATAATATCAATAAAAATGGAGTTTCTTGAATATGCAATAATTGTTCTCTATTGTTAAGAACTAGATCTTCACGTTTTAATAAAATGTATTCAACGAACATTACTTTTTTACGATACAAGTTATATTGTATTCTAACAAGCATTTTGCGGGTCTATCCGTTAAGGTAAATTCTATTTTTTATGACAGTATTAGAAGCATTGCACTATTATGGATGTCAAGTTTTTTAAAGAAAAACAATAGTGGTGTTTTGCAGAAGATTTATACTGAAAAATAGTCAAACGTTCATGTGTAGATATCCTCTCCATTGTACACATTATGTTTAATTATGTAATTTGACTGTAATGATGTTTCTTAAATGTAAGAAATAGTTTCAGATGTGATTTAATAAATATATGTAACTAGGAAATGGTCTACAAGTCTAACTTTTTCATTGTGAAGGTTCTGTGGTTCAGAAAGTCTTCTCTTCTGAATAAAGTTATTAAATTATGAAAAGCAAATGTTTGCTACTCTTTTACTTTGTTTTATTGACACTAAAAATATAAACTGCGTAACTTCTTTTAATTTCGAAAGTAAAATTTCGCTTTTATCTTTTTTTTTATTTCTATCGTGTGTTAATGGGTTCTGCATGTTGCAAGCTTCGAAATATTTGGCACGAATAAATTCTCTGCCCATCACCAGAACAATATGCACAATTTTTATGTGACGTATTCATTTGGATGCAACTTATAAGAGTCACTAGGATAATTAGATTGCAACATAAGAAAATTTATTTTGAGAGAATTTATTTTGTGGCATAGAAGACAAATTTCCTTGGGGTTTAGGCAGAGGCCTTTGAGGGGGTATATCTGGAGTTGACCGATTTTCCAACGCATTACAGCGCATATCTAAAAATTTAAAAAATTCTTTAATTGTTGGCAATTTCTTTAGGTTTCTATCGTACTCAAAGGCCTTGCGTGTGCCAAAAAAAAAGCAGCTACAATTGATACCATTAACTACCACGTTATTAGAATTAACGATGGCGACGAGGAGGTGCAAAATAATAATATCAATAAAAATGGAGTTTCTTGAATATGCAATAATTGTTCTCTATTGTTAAGAACTAGATCTTCACGTTTTAATAAAATGTATTCAACGAACATTACTTTTTTACGATACAAGTTATATTGTATTCTAACAAGCATTTTGCGGGTCTATCCGTTAAGGTAAATTCTATTTTTTATGACAGTATTAGAAGCATTGCACTATTATGGATGTCAAGTTTTTTAAAGAAAAACAATAGTGGTGTTTTGCAGAAGATTTATACTGAAAAATAGTCAAACGTTCATGTGTAGATATCCTCTCCATTGTACACATTATGTTTAATTATGTAATTTGACTGTAATGATGTTTCTTAAATGTAAGAAATAGTTTCAGATGTGATTTAATAAATATATGTAACTAGGAAATGGTCTACAAGTCTAACTTTTTCATTGTGAAGGTTCTGTGGTTCAGAAAGTCTTCTCTTCTGAATAAAGTTATTAAATTATGAAAAGCAAATGTTTGCTACTCTTTTACTTTGTTTTATTGACACTAAAAATATAAACTGCGTAACTTCTTTTAATTTCGAAAGTAAAATTTCGCTTTTATCTTTTTTTTTATTTCTATCGTGTGTTAATGGGTTCTGCATGTTGCAAGCTTCGAAATATTTGGCACGAATAAATTCTCTGCCCATCACCAGAACAATATGCACAATTTTTATGTGACGTATTCATTTGGATGCAACTTATAAGAGTCACTAGGATAATTAGATTGCAACATAAGAAAATTTATTTTGAGAGAATTTATTTTGTGGCATAGAAGACAAATTTCCTTGGGGTTTAGGCAGAGGCCTTTGAGGGGGTATATCTGGAGTTGACCGATTTTCCAACGCATTACAGCGCATATCTAAAAATTTAAAAAATTCTTTAATTGTTGGCAATTTCTTTAGGTTTCTATCGTACTCAAAGGCCTTGCGTGTGCCAAAATTTAACTTGCGTTCTAAAATATTTAAAAGTAATGAATTCCAGTGTTCAACAGGGCCCTTAAGATTTTTTAGGGGTTCTGGACGTCCTTTGGAACTCGTTATAAAATCTCTAAGGGATCTTGCGTTGCATTTACTTATGACTGCTAAATCAACAAGAGCTTTTATTAGGGTATTTATTATAGCAAATTTATTTTGATACCTTTCAATGAGAATGTCTAATGCGACTTTACAATTAACATGTGTAAGGGTTAGGGCTTCTATTAAGTGGTTCGCCTGTTAAAAAGGATCTGAGGTAAATAAAAACTCAAGGAGTATTAAGAAAATGTGAAGCGTAATTTTAAACATAAAAATCTAATAATAATTCCTTAAAGCCTCATATATCACAGGCAAAATGTCTAGAACGAATTTATGTGATTACCTAATTTTATAACTCGGATCTTCGCAGCATTACAACACCTATTTTTCGGAACGTGTCAACCTATTAGATTTTCTGGTAGTACGTATTATATATATATATATATATATATATATATATATATATATATATATATATATATAAATTATGATGTCTATATCTTTAGGTTTGCAACATAAACCTCAATTTAAATTTAATTTGAATCAGATGCACTTTTGTCTATGAGTTTTGTTTTTGTTGATCAATATTGGTGCAACAGAGCTGCCACTAAACCAGTTAGAATAAAAATATTTTGATCTGGTGTAAGATTCTAAGAGAGTTTGCTTTGTTTTTAAGTTAAGTCCTGCAGTATGCCAAACTTCAGTCTTTAAATAAATACACCTTGAAACATTGCAGGATCAGTGAAAGGTCGTTAGAATCAATAAAGAAAACTAGAATATAGGACTCCTAAATTAGGAAGCTTTTGCAACAAAATGTTATATCAATACTGTAAAAGATGATGTTGAACAAACCTACGAGGGGGTATTTGAAATGCTTCGATGAAAAGATTCTGTAATGATACGAGATAGGCGTTTAATGGGTGTTATTATAGTGACATACCCCCCAGAACCACTAAAGTAAGGACCTTTTTTTCGGGATTAGCTCGTAAAGCCCGCCCTGTCCAAAGCCAATTTTACTTAAAACTAAAATAAGGTTATGACTTTTTTTCTGGTGGTCCATATTATTTCCGCTGAAAACCTCTACTTATTTTTTATCCCAAGCAGCATTCCGACGTGGTGCAGACGTGGTATTTACACCCTGACGTCAGCCCCCAACGTCGTCACGACAGTATAAGAACAATTTCCCAACCGAATTGGGAAATAAAGTGGTTGGGACGTCGATCAGTGCCAACGGTGGCAGTGGGGACGTCGGCACAAAGACGACAATTGTAATAAAGTAACCGGACTGGATTTGGTAACAGTATAAATCACGCCACTCTCACAAATCAATTGTTTTACCTATATTTATACTACATTTATATTATTCATATAAAAAGCGTTATTCTATTTTTCCTTTCTTCATATAGCTGGATTTTTAAACGATTAACACTTTTTTGACGAACATACTATACTAAATACAGCTAAAAAATTGAGATCGCCTTAAAAATATTACTGATTTTTTTAGAAAAATATATACAGAAGAAAAATTGCAGTTTCAAAAAAAATTTTTTAAAAAAATTAATTTTTAGTTTTTTTACGAATATCTTCGAAATTACTCAAAATTTTGAAAATTTCTCGTCAGTATATTAATGAGCTTTTAAATGTACAGGGTGTCCGGATTTGGTTGCAAAAGCAGGGTATCTCGCTTATTTTTAAAGATAGAACCTTGCGGTTTTCACGAACCTGAGCTAATTTTTTGTAAAACTCGTGAAGCCGTAAACAAAATTTTCATAGCCTTCTTCGTTTATGAGATACAGGGCGAAATAGAAAATTTTGCATTTTGGGACCTCCCTCGTATCTTGGTTATCCTTTAACTTAACGCAAAGGGGAAAATTGCTGCTTATGCAGTTTTTTACGCTGGATCCAGTGGCGTAGTCATATTTTTCATTTGAGTTGTTATTTTTTAGATATGACCCAAAGTTGTGTTTTTTTAAATGGGACACCTTGTATATTTGTCCAGAAATTGATTTGTCCTTTTAAAAGCTTCTCAAAAATATATAATAGTATGGGTCTATTTTAATAAACAACAACAAAAATCCTGATTTTTATAATTATCATCCCAAATTTTGCAATAGGCCATGCAAAACAATGCTGCCTTTTATTTAAAGTCGTTAACAATATCTACATCCTAACAATAAATCAAAATAAATATGTAATTAAATCTATTTATCAAAATATGTATTGATAATTTCGCACCAAAAAAGTACCACCTACATAGATTTATGTAACACAAGAACAAAACAGTAATAAATTATTATGTAACAAGCCTTTCAGCAAAAATCAACTGTCGTATAAGAACTACAGTAACTAAGGAAATCAAAAGAACTGTTCAAACTGATTTCCATTTTGTTCTATGCATGCTTCGCACAATTTTCGTATTCGTTTTAGGGAATTAAGTAAAATAACGGGATGATTTTGTAAATAGCGAAAATTTTCTCTTATTGCATTTCCTAAATCTCGGACATTATCATAGTGGTCTTTGTAAATTCTATTTTCCAGATATCCCCATAGGAAGAAATCTAAAATCGACAAATCTGGGGACCTAGGGGGCCATCTTATAGGTCCATTTGTTCCGATCCATTGATTGGTAAAATTATTGTCCAGAAATAATCTCGTCATTCCAGAATTGTGTGCAGGAGCACCGTCCTGTTGACAATAAATTTCGTTAATTTGCGCTAGAGGAACTTCGTCAAGTAATTCAGGTATAGCTGCCTCTAAAATTTCTATATAACGATTGGCTGTTAGACTTTCCTCAAATATATAAAATTTTGTATGTGTTCCTAATATGAAGCAGGACACATTTAGACCAAACCTGCCCTGCTGTGTTCTGAGAAATATTTGGTGTTGATTTTCCTGTGACCAGAATCTACTATTGTGCCTATTGAGTATACCAGAATTACTGAAATGTGCTTCGTCTGACCATATAACCTTCCTTTCAAAATCTCTAACCATATCGCATCTTTCTCGAAACCCATTGCAGAAGACTACCCGACGCTCTGCATCCCCTGGCTGTAAGTCCTGCACGAGCCTAAATTTGTATGGGTGGTATTTGTGCTTTTTTAGAATTTCTTGAACTCTAGTTTTTGGAATCCCTATGCTCTTTTCACTGGCCCTACAAGAGTTTGTAGGGTAAGCTTCTGCATTAGCCAAAACCGTAATTTCCTCAGCCTCCCGATTTTCTTTATTATATGTTTTCGTACGAGGTTTGATAAATGATCCGTGATTAAGTAAATTCTTTTTTATCCGATAAAAAGTGTATATATTAGGTTGCCTCCTTTCTGGATATCTAAATAAAAATTAAGCAATAGTATTTCAACATACCTAAAAAAAAACTATTTACCTGTTAAAATACATCTCAGAAGCCGCTTCAACATTTTCATTACTTAATATAAAACAAGCTAACATATCGTACTTTTCATAATGTTCGAAAGTTTGGTTTTCTTCCATAATAATACAAATATGTTTTTACACAATAAATAAATACAAAAAACTAGCGCTATATTTTATATACGCGTACAAAATTGGGAAATGTCATTTGCTTCCTAGAAAACAAAAGAAAACGGCATCGTTTTGCATGGCCTAGTGCAAAATTTGGGATGATAATTATAATTATATTATAAATAATGATAATTAGGATTTTTGTTGTTTATTAAAATAGACCCATACTATTATATATTTTTGAGAAGCTTTTAAAAGGATAAATCAATTTCTGGACAAATATACAGGGTGTCCTATTTAAAAAAACACAACTTTGAGTCATATCTAAAAAATAACAACTCAAATGAAAAATATGACTACGCCACTGGATCCAGAGTAAAAAACTGCATAAGCAGTAATTTTTCCCTTTGCGTTAAGTTAAAGGATAACCAAGATACGAGGGGGGTCCCAAAATGCAAAATTTTCTATTTCACCCTGTATCTCCTAAACGAAGAAGGCTATGAAAATTTTGTTTACGGCTTCATGAGTTTCACAAAAAATTAGCTAAGGTTCGTGAAAACAGCAAGATTCTATCTTTAAAAATAAGCGAGATACCTTACTTTTGCAACCAAATCCGGACACCCTGTACAACTTTGCCCCTATTTAATCGACCTTTTATCTCTATTTCTGCCACATTTTTTTCAGGTCGCGCGATCACTGGTGCCTACGGATATGGCCGAATTGTTGCGAAAGTTTCCGAACGCGACGGCCGGCAAAGGGAAATTGGGCACTAGCCAGAGATGTATTTAGGAAAATATAAATAAAAAAAATATCGTTTGATCATCGTGTGAAAAATTACGTGAAATCGGAATATTGTAAAAACCTTTCATGTATGCAATAGTACTTCTGCCTCTGAAAGATGAGAACAAAAACGGCAAATATATATATTTTTCTTTGACCTAAATCGTTTTGATGTCTCAAGTTTATCACAACGTGTAAAAACCAAATTTTATCAAAGAATATCTCGGTATGCCGAGCTATATATAATATCAGCTCATGAGTTAGGCGGACTGATTTTGGGCATAACTAATTTCGATGAAGGATTTAAAAGAGGCATGAAATGACAAGAAAAATTAGTATTTTCTTATTGGGGATTTTTGGGAATACAAATTCTAAAGTTATGCTTCCGACGAACATACAATTATATGTTTAGATATTTTAGAGATACAAATTCGTTAATTCTGGCTTAAATAAGGATATAAAATCAATTAAATTACGAATTTTTGGCACCCAAAATAGGTTGTACATAATATTTCACATTTCAATTCAGAAATTGGTAGGATTTAAAAAGGCGAAAAATAAAACTTTAGAATATCCTACAAAATCAAGTACTAATATGTTATTTTTTTAGAGATTTTCTACTAACTATATTAATTTAAATTTTAACATCCATTTAATGTGTTTTTAGTAATAGGTATATCAATTAAGGGATTTGTTTTATGTGTAAATTCCATTGTTGTCACATAATCGACATTTTAGTTAGAAAATTAGAATTCAGGCTAAAAGCTGCTGCTGACAAAAATTCGACATTTCCTCAGTAACTATTTATTATGTTTGGATATACAGATTTTAAAATACTACCTATTTTCATTTCAATTTTATAACCCATATGGTCAAATATATTACGCTGTTTTACATTTACGTGACGTCAAAATAGGAATTTGTTCAAAATATTAAACAGAAACATTTTCATCATCGTTTTGTTCCTGCATTCTATCCTATTGGTCTGCCGCAGTTCTACGTAGAATATTAGCGTAATCGCCGGCGCCGCTATGTGGCGGGAGTGGGAGGGGTAAGGGGATAGCTTGAAAGAAAAGGTCATCTCGTGAGACCAGTAGTACTCTCAAGGGTCATCTATTGGAAACCAAGATGCATTTCAAAAATTAAAAAGTTTATTGAAAAAGTCGGGGTGTTTCGGGAGCTCAGAGCTCGCCATCCGGACACCCTATTAAATCGTGCTGGCAATTGCCGAGCAGCAACGCCAAAGATCCACTACTAGTGGGCAAAATTAACATCTCTTTTTCATGTACGCCTAAAACCTAAATAATTCCGTCCGACCACTTCAGTTTCGTTATTTATTAAAAAAAGTTAATTATTAAGGGCGAGGCTTGCGTAAAGGTTAGAGTGAAATATAAAAAATATCTAACATAAATTATTCGAAAATAAATATTTAGATTCAATATATATAAAGATTTATTGAAATATTTACTGTACTCTGAGTTGCCTATCCTTTGAAAAATCGTTTATTTTTATCAAATCAATAAGGGGGAAGAGACAAGGACAAGACATAGGAACATTAAGATCGAGTTTTGCGTAGAGCACTTTCAACATGTTTATTTTTTTAGCCAAATTCCTACCTAACATTTCCTAACATTTTTTCTTTGATAAACCTCTTGGCTAAAATCGTTTTGGAACGAGTTCATTCTATTTAGTTTTGACTGTGGCCGTGAAAATTCAATTAAACGGCTGATCCTGTTCAAAGGTTGTTTTAAAATTTGTCTCGAACAGAATAACAACCAGGTAATTAACAATTTTAATTTATTTTGGCAAGATTTATTTATTTTAATTTTTACAAATTTTACAATTAGGCTACAATGGATTTTTCTCTTTTTTACATCTCAGCGGTCATTTTACCACCTTGCATTTTACCACTTTGCATTTTACCACTTGGCATTTTATCACTATTACATTTTCATTGAAATGTGAAAGCCTATATTTCACTTTTGTGTAAGTTTTGAACCCAATTGTTTTCACATTAAGAACTTTTGGGTGAAGCCAAAATAAAAAACAAAGCCTTTTTGCCACCACAAGGGTTGTGGTTCCGACAGGACCCGTTTAAAAGGTTTTTGAAAATTGAAGTAGTATTCTACTTACCGAACGTTGGCACAAACAAGATCCACTTTTACCGAAGAGGTTTCGAAGTATTTGGCCTCTAGTATGCAGCCCAACAACCAAGACCAAGTTTGAGTTATCACCTCCTGCTTACCTGCTACCTACTTGGTGAGATTTTTAACTTAAATTTATAAATTCGTCGTACCTTTTATTTTTAAATTTCATTTTCGAATTCTTATACTTATTTCTATCTATAAATATAATTTATATCACGTTCTTGCATTTCCTTTAAATACTGGTAAATATTCACAAGTATAATCTGAAATAAAAAGAAATAATAATTGTATATTGTGTTTTACTGTTTGTCTCAGCATTTTTACTAACACACGGGTAAAGGGTGTACGAAGGACGTAATGAAGATTCTCTTTTTTACGTGTGTTGGCGCCTTTCCATTTTATATATATTTTTTGACTTTCCTTCTTCATACACTAAATGAAACGGATTGAAAAGTTTTGAACTCCCCCAAAGCCGAACCACCATATAAGCTAGCCTACGGGGTCGTAATTGCAAACTCTTAAAATTGCAGTTACGTAACAAATCTTTATAACGTGACTTATAACACGGGAGTTTACGTTATATTTTCAATTAATGTTGTTTTGTCCTGGTAGCGTTTTTGCATTCCTAATTTCCCTAATAGATTAGTAATTACCTAGAATATATTTTGTTTTATACTATTTGTTTATTTCTAAAAACACAGATATATCTATATAGCCGTTAAAATACTAATAGAGATAGCTTGAGAAATATATACTTATTTACAAAAAAAAACTTGCGTTGTCACATTCAGATAAAAATAGCATATTAAAAAATTTAAAACCATGCTTTTATAAAATAAACTAAAAAGTTAAAAACCGTTGGTTGCCAATGAAGTGCATAATACAGGAGGTCTGTTAGTATCTGTGACTAGCATTAATATTAGAGCCAACAATAATCAAATTTTATTTTTTAGGTCACTTTACACGAATCCTTTTAATCCGCCATGTTGGCGCTGCCAATTTTAAATTTTGCATAAAAAATTATAATTTTCTTCTTAACGTGAACTTGCGCAAATGACAAAGTTCGCTCGCCCTGTAGCCGATGCTATTTTGAATTTCTAAACGTTGACTAAAAGATCATTCTTTAATATTAAAAGCAAGGGGTGCTTTATTTGAAATATCGCGCCGGCAATATTGTTATGATTTCGTTGATTGAAATGTCAATAGTGTGGCCTGAATATACATTATGTCAGTTTCGAAGTTCATAGTCAAAATATTTCACTTGTGATATTTTTATGACTGTGAACTTCATAACTGACATAATGTATTCACGTCTTATTGTTCACACTTTATTTGACGAAACCATGGGAATTCGGTCAGCGCAATATTTAAAATAAAGCCATAATAAGGTTTATTTGAATCCCACGTCAAAATATTTTACTTGGGATATTTCTGTGACTGTGAAGTTCATAACTGACATGATGTATATTCACGTCATATTATCGACACTTTATTTGATTTCCAGTCAACTTTGGCCAAAAGACAGAATTCGTCCGCCATGTTGGTGCAGTTCTTTTGAATTGTTTAAAGATTAAATTACTATCTGTGGGAAAATTAGAAGTTGTATAATTATTTTAAACAAAATAGTTTCATTTCATATATCGCTTCTTCACGTTTTAGCGTTCCTAGATGCCAAAAATATGTTTTATTAATTCTGAAGGTCCGTCTGCCAGTTCGCGGCATAGCTTAAAGACGACTTATCCGATTGACTTCAAATTCAAAAATTAAGTATCATATGGGGATGACCTGGTAATATTTTGGTAAAAATCCGATATGGCGAAACAAAATGGCGGCCAAATACATTTTTTAAAAAATCAACGTAAAAAAAACCTTTTCGGTTGATTTTAAATTTTGCAGAAAAATTAAATGTGAAAATGGGATAAACTGGTATGTATTCAACATGATGTAACAACATGGCGGTATGTGTCAATGTAAAAGTTACTTATTGAATTTATTTTAAATTTTTGTTAAAAGTCAAGTGTGACATAGGTAGAAAGAAACTGCTAAAATATTGGTAGGGATCCAATATGATGGAACAAAATGGCACCCAACAGGGGGGTTCCGAATAAAAGAAATTTACCGATTTTTAACTGTTATTATTATATAAATATTAATAAAATACAATGCCCACACTTCTAGTTGAATTATAGAATTTTTGTAATTTTTGAAACTTGTACCTATATATTTTGATTTCATTTTTATATATGTTTAAAATGCACTTCTATCTGCTGCTAATATATTAGAGAATGGTCGCATGGAGACTTGCACCTGAAGTGTGAGCACTGTATATTTACACTTAAGAAACGTTAGTTATTTGACATGCAATATATTGAAGATGATGGGCCCAAAACTCATAAAATTATTTTTAAAGACAAAAGAGTATAGATTCGTCGGACTCAAAACGCTACTTTGTCCCATAGGGCGTCGCTTAACTACAACAGCAATGTATAAGGTATTGTCAGAAAGAGATTAGAGAATTCAACCCATGGGTTAAAGGTCAAACTGAGACTTTTCAAAATTATCATCAATTTTTAAATTTTTTAATACTCGGACAATGTGCGCTAGTGTGACAATCTAAAAAAAACATTAAAACATCAAAAGGAGATATGACCAGTAGCATAACCACACGAACAGTCAGAACCAAGGGAGAAAGGGAATTCACGACCAAATCAAACTATTTAAATTACTCTGAAAAACTTATTTTACCCTAGTAGTAAACCAGTATATTTTATCAAGTATAAATTTGAATATGACATGAGACATTAAAAAAAATAATGATACTGTAAAAATATTTGTTGATCTTTATTTTTAATTATAAAAACAAACAATAGCTGATTAAGAGGTCACGTGCACCCAATGTATCCTTCCTTGGTTTTATAGATATCTTTACAACATCAAAATTATATCTTATCCAGTAAATCCTGAAAAAACTTAAAAGGACAACTTAAGTGGAATACAGCTCAATTATATTTAGAGAAATAGATTATTTTTTACGATCATTTTATACGTTGTATGGAAATTCGTGTAGACATTCTGAAATTGGTTGATTGAATTAATACAATCTCGTAAAATTATTTAGCTTTTTACTATATTATTATGAAAACAATTTAAAAAAAATGACTTTTAAATTTGCAATGAAAATCAGAATCCATATCTAATCACTACGGATCTATAAATATGCTACATTTCCTTGTAGCTAAGTCAAATTAGACCAAAAAAGGACAGTACCTTCCATTAATTTCTAAAAAGCTAGAAATTGTTTTATTTCATCCCAAATAAGAGTAATTGAACTAGCGACTGCTTCTGAGGTTTGGTCAGAATTAGCAGTCAAAGATGAGAATTTCTTTTCATTTCGTCTGAAAAGAGCATCACAGCCACTTTCAAACGCCTGTGACTCGAAAACGGCTATACCAAAAGTAAGATACGAAAGTTCTAGAGAAGAGTACCTAATTTTATCTAAATCTTTTCTATGCGCAAATGCACATAAAAAAACGAAAGCTAGTCGTAGTGCTCATTTCCGCTAAATTGGCATTTGAAACCAAAATTACCTTCATTCGTCTGAGGAATCGAATTTCTATAAAATTTGGCCATTCAATCTGATTCTCTACATTTTACCTAGGAGAATCGGGGTGGTCTAGGGGTGATGTATGGAAGGAGGGTAGAAACTCCACGTTTGGTGTAGTTATATCGTGCAGTGTGGCTCTATATAGAAATTGAATCACATAATACTTTTTTAAACTAATAATTCTTCCTTAAGAATAGTTTAATAATTAATAATTGAATTTATTTGATGTGGAGAAATGTAAATTTTTGCTTCAGATTCCTAAGTGATATTTGTTATGGTTTCGAGTGGGCACTAGAATTACAGAATTCCTCTTTTTTAAACTCTGAGAAAAAGTTGCTTAGTCGTGTGTTTCTTCCACAGATTTTCTAATTTTCTAAATAAACTACCAGGACCTTCTTTAGTGGCCACCTGGCCTGCTTCTTTTATCGCTCTCTAACCTCTTCCATTCTCTGTCTATCATTCGCAGTGGCTACAGGTTCCCCTTCGAAGGTTAGCCCTTAATCTATAGTGGCATGATGATGGTGGTAATTTGGGAAAAATCCCGACGCTTTACATGATAATTTAAAATACCAAAGGTTGTCTAATGAACTGGTCAGAAGACTTGGCTGTCCTTTACCTCAAATTTATTGCGATAGCACATTCGAACATAATTTCTACTCAGAATCTTAGATAATTGTTTCCAGTATCCCTGGTGTCAATGGGTTGTAGTATAGTATACCTATCAAATTTTATAGATATCCCAACATGGTCGCTGCAACTAAGGCCTCAGAACTAAACAATTGAAATATTTTGGACGACTGCAGGTCTGTCCATTTCATCTTAATATTTTCTACAGGGCAAAATACTACTTCCTTCAGAGTGCGGTTTTCGCCCCATTTGAACAATACTAATTTTACCTCAAATTACCACCATGATCATGCCACTGTAGAACAGGGGTTCTCCTCCGAAGCGGGAAAGGAGTGTGGGATAAAAAGAAAGTAGGATAACAGGAGCTAACGAGGTGGTGCCTAAAAGAGTTCCCGAGAGTATATCTATAAAATATCTGGAGAGGCGCACGACCAGACAACTTTTTCCCCGAGTTCAAAAAGGAATTTTATAATTGTAGTGTCCATTCGAAACCATGACAAATATCTGTGGAAAACCTAAGGTAAAAATGTATATTTCTTTACATAAGACCAACGCGGTATTAAATTTAGATCGATTCAATTACTAGTAAATTATTCTTAAAATTGAAATATTATTTAAAAAAAAATAATATGTAATTAAATTTCTTTATAGGGTCACACTTCACGATACAACTACATCAAAAACAAAGGTCCTACGCTCTATACACTCACCACCCATCAGGCCTCCTAAATAAAACGTAGAGTTTTATAGTTGAATGATCAAATTGCATAGAAATGCGAATTTGAGTGATTTTGGTTTTAAACGTTTTGAGATTGCAGAGGAGCAACGGAAAATAAGCTCTACGACTACATTTTGTTGCGTGTATCTACGCGTAGGATATATTTAGATACAATTTTATGCTCTCCTGATGTAAAATTTGATGTCCTAGAGCTCTTGTATGTTACATTGCAATAACCGTTTTCGGGTCACGGTCTTTAGAAAGCGAGAGTAACGCACTTTTCAGCCGAAAAAAGAAATTTTCTCATCTTTGACTGCTAATTATAACCAAACCACAGAATTATTTAATGTTTAAAGAGGGCATTTTTTAATTTAATGCTACCTTTAGATAATAAAATAAAATCATTTCCAGCTTTTTACGAATTAATAAACGAAAAGTCTAATTTGATTCTGCTATTGTTCATAATTCATAAATTAAAGCTCATTCTACGTTGTTTTCCAATAATTCACTAATCATGAATTATTTTATTTCGATCCTTTACTGTTAGATTTACTTAAAAAAATAATTTAAGAATACACAATACTATCATTAAATTAAATATACAGACAGTAAAAACAATGAGTGCATATTTCAATTGTGTACTTACTTCGTATCTTGCATTGTTGCATTTTTAGAACGATAAAAATACATACAATCACATTTCCTAGGAATATTTTTCCCGATTGTCCAGACATTTTAAAATTTACACAAATATTTAAAATGCTTTAGCATATTTAGTATAGGCTAACAAATTCTATTTTTCCATTCCGTGTTTCTGTATTCATTTGACTTACAGGTAGCTTCATTTTGTTTTTTTTATTAATATCGATAATAGCAGCTTACAGATTTTAGTAGAAGGTGAGTAGTATTAACAACAAGGCTGACTCATGAGTTACGAAAAAATTATATCTCGAATTCCTCAGAAAATAGTAGAAATTAATCCGCTGGCATAGCCAGGGCTTTAAATGAAATTGTTCGTTAAGTATAAATTGTAGGACAAATGATAATACTACTACTAATAATAATAATAATAATAAAACTAATGAATAGGATCACATCCTATCTCACCAATTGTACATGGATTTCCTCAAAATCTATGCACCTCCATATCGGTTACTTCAAGAACTTTTAAGTCGAATATTTTCCAAAGACATAAATATGGACTTCGAACTAAATAAGTGCAAAATTATTAATATCAATAGAAACAAATGTCAGCTTATTGAATTTGGAACATTTAATTGGGGATATGTAGAGGCGATGGATGAGAGTGATGTCCACAAATATTTAGGATTTAAACAGAATAGAAGCAAGAGGTTTGTAAAGAGACTAAGAAAAATATGTAAAACTGAATTAAATAGCAAACATCTATTCAAGGCCATAAACTCGTTTGTCATTGCTCTATTGACGTATTCATTCGGAGTTATTTCTCGGTCTGACACTTCACACGGATGTAGAAAACGTTATGAGAAAAATAAGAGTGGATCTGACATCATTTAGAAAACATCATCCAAAATTCAGTAAACTAAGACTAACGTAATCTCTGAGAGAGTATTGTCTTCAAATCCAATATAAATCTCTTTTACATGGCAGTATATGCTTAGCCGACTTTAACTATACGGCCCTAAACCTAGCAGAAGCTTTTCCTCAAATTAAAGAAGCAATCTATAAGAACAAACAGAAACATGAATGGAAATGTATGGCCCTTCATAGTAGACACCCAAATGACCTTGATCAATTACATGTCCATAAAGAAGCATCGAACGCATGGTTATGTCCTTAGAGTAAGAATTAAAATAGAGATCACAATTCATTCATAAATCACGTTAGGGTATGGTTCCCCTATTTTTCACATTCTATCTACCAATGTTTACGATAAAACAAGAAGTAATTTTTAGCCAAAACTTGAAGTACATAGAACAAGCAGTTCTTGAGTTTTGTCGCAGATAGATATATAGACTAACCGACGGAACTGAGAAAACATGTGTTTTTGCAACTAGAATACTTTTTCTTGCGAGGAAATTGAAAAAAAACGAGCGCTATAAGATAAGAATAGAATAGCCAATTGTCATATTGTTTTTCCATGTTAATAGCTAAAATTTTAAAAAAATTTTAAAAATAAAAGATTTTTTTTAATTTTCAGTATCCTAAATCTTAAATTTTAACCAGTTTTGAACATAGTTACGAACACATTTTTACTTTTAATACCCAAAGAATCACCATTTAAAATCCTTTCTCTGACAACACTTAAATAATTGGGCCTAACTCAAGTGAAAATTAGAAAAAGGCGCGAAATCATCCGAAACTTTATTATTTCCCCAGATTTAAGATAAGATAAGAATAGAATAGCCAATTGCCATATTGTTTTTCCATGTTAATAGCTAAAATTTAAAAAATAAAAGATTTTTTTTTAATTTTCAGTATCCTAGATCTTAAATTCTAACCAGTTTTGAACATAGTTACGAACACATTTTTACTTTTAATACCCAAATAATCACCATTTAAAATCCTTTACACACAATATCCAAAATCTAGTGATTTTCGAAATCGCAGTACGTTTTTTTGAGCGTGAAACGCCCTTTGCTTATTTTAATATAGTATAGATATATTATATAATTATTTTAATTCTCTGATAAGAAAAACTATTGTAATCGTCAAAAAAATCACCTCATAGTCTTTCTTGTATCATTTTGCTTCTGAGGGTTCTCACATGACCCCCGACGAAATAAACGCTCTATTATACTGAACCGGATTGGTCAATACGTCATGTGACCCAAAATAAGTGAATAAGGTATCTTCTATTAGACATGTCCCCTGGAAAAGGAAATCTCGCTGTTTACTTAGTGATTAAAAGAAAATTCCAAACTTAAACGGCCATTTTTTTACAAACTCACATTGCCGCACCATAGTTAGGTCAACTAAAGCTCCTAGTTTCGCAATGTCCAAGATAAAGTAAATAAAACTTATTTATTAAATATTTAAAAAATCAATGTTCTTCTAATGTCACCTCACCTTTAGAACGCTGCTTCTTGAAGTAAGAGAACAAATTTGATTTGATTTGATTTGATATAATTAGAAGATTTGGACCATATCAACAAATACACCGCAATACATTAAAACACATGCAATAGTGACGCTAAGAAAAGCTTGGTATCTAATAAAATATTTTTTAGCGTATAATTTCTTTAATGTTAAAATTTGTTGTAGTTTTACGACCCGCTATTGGTTTTTAAGCCACGCCGGTCACGTGATCCTGTAACAATCTTTACTCTAGCCTATTATACCTTTTTACTATAAGGATCCCTTGTCAATGAAAGTGGGATGATCTAAAACCAAAGTGGTATGGTCTAAAGGCCGTTTTACATACTGCAATTCTTCTTTGCAATATGCAATAGTCTTGAACAAAGGCATGCGCAGTTTGACAAAAGGTACAAATGTCTTGCCACTGCGCATGCTTTTGTTCAAGACTATTGCAACTTGCAAGAAAGAATTGCAGCATGTAAAAAGGCCTTAAAACGTGGAGTTGTCGATCGGGTTTGCCATATCTAACTAAAACTCTACTGGTATAATCTGATCTGAGGTTTTCGGTATTCTAGTTTGTATTTTAGATTGTTGCAATAAAAGTAATTTTTTATACTGCTTAGAAACTAATACTGGAAACACGTTACTATTCTTTGTATGAAAATTTTATTGCATCATGTTTAAACATATTCACCATAATATAAATTGATATAAAGATTGGTGTTCCTGGCTAGGCTTGGCATCGTCATTCGATCGCCCTTATACTGTGAGATAATCTTGGCAGTGGCTAAATATGTAAATAATGAACTCTATTTTTATTCTTACTCTACGGTTATGACTGATCAATTTTACCCGGAGACTGAGGGCTTCCTAGTTGCCATTCAAGATCAGGTCATCAACACTAGAAATTACCTAAAATACACTGCCGGAACTTCGAGGTGCACTAAGGAAATTCAAAATGAAATTATTTCAATACGGATGACGATTTTGAGTTAAGGTTTTTGGCCTTTGTTTAACAAATTCCTAGATTATGCAGCCCGATAAGGAAAGCCTTAGGACCCCATCGCAAACGTCTTATATTGGGTGTTATATAAAACCCTGTAATTTTTTGAAAAGTTTATTCGACAAGAACTCTTACTGTAGAAGATTTCTTTTTCCCTTTGTGTAACCAAAATAATCTAAAGTTAGGTACAAAAAAACAATTTCCAGCTATTTTCAAATTATTTCTTTCTTTGTGACATTCAGGGTCTTTTAGAAAAACTGATTTTTTTAAATGGTCTGCTGAACAAAGACCACTTATGGAAAGTCAGATTCAGTATGGCCTAGTAGATTATGAACAGAGTTGGCACCCTTAAGTATTCTACCATGAATATTGTATTCAGGGGTGGACCAAAAACTCTACCGATCCTAAACTTTATTTATTTCTGTTCCGCAAGGTAGGTAGTATTCCATACCTTTGTTACCCATGATATAATAAACGGAAGGCATGATATCTAGGCGGTCTCAATTGCATCCGGTTTGCGCAGTGACGTCATCGTGTGCCTAGATTTTTAATTTGCTTAAGGAGATGCATGTCGTTTCTAGCGTTTTGACATTATATTACCATTTTTTTCAAATAAAAATATTTTTCTCACGAAACATTGACATATAACTCACTAAAATAAAAAACTTATGACACGGTAGTTATATAATTATTTAACAAAAATACAAAAAACACGCCTAAGAAAGAGTTAAGGTTGTATAAAATCCGACAGTATTTAATTTCATACTGTTATTGTGTTATACATGTTTATATTTAGCCCAATTTAGAACTTAAAATGCTATAATATCTGTGTTTTTTGATAAGTACAGGGACGTAACTAAGTCTCATTTGAGGGGAGGAGGTCTAATTAAAAAAAATGCAGCTATGATATACATATAGTCATCTTTAACAAAATGCCTTGAGCATATCCACACCAAATTTGTATTAAATTTAGCTTTGCGTTTACATAAGCGTGTCCATTCACGCAAACATTTTTTGTCTTTAGGGAAAGTAAAAAACCTTATACTCCTATCAATTTTCTTTGCCTGATTATACCCATCACACCTGATCACAGCACACCTCATATCTATTGTTGTTTAAGGACACAAAAATCCGCCAAACACTTTTAAACATTAACTGAAAATGCAATGAAATCATATGGCTGAAGGTCAAAGACAGAAGGCGTTAATCACGCGATGACGTAGCAGGTCGACGCGCGATATCATACCTTCGGTTTATTATATCATGTTTGTTACCCACTGTGTTATTGGGACATATCCTCAGTTAATTCAAAATGAACGGTAAACAGTTTAAGTAAGTCTGTATTAACAAAAGTAACATGTGAAACTCTATTTTATTGGCAAATAGAGAATTATATTAATGAAAAGATGCGATTTTTCATTTTTTATTAAAAAATATGTTTTAAATTAAAGGCAATATCTGAAATAACTAGTGCAAATTTCAAATATAAAAAATCGGTTTCGGTAAAAATGTTCATTATTACTAAGAGTGGTATTAGAAACAACATCGAATTAAAGATTGATAAAAAAAACCAAACCCAACAAATCACTGTTTAACGTCCACCTCTTAGATTTTGGTGAACCCTTTATACAATATTTATGTTGAAAAATTTAAGGGTACTAATCTTGTTCATAATAATCTGATAGATATGCCTTTGATTACCACAAGTGGGCTTTGTTCAGTAAATTATCTTAAAAAATCAATTTTCCGAAAAAACCCCGTATGTCGAAAACGAAGAAAAAATTTGAAAATCGCTAGAAATTGTTTTTTCGCACCTAGCTCTAGATTATTTTGGTTGTACAAAGAAAAAGACAAATCTTCAATAGTAAGAATTTTAGTCGTAGAAATTTTTAAAAACATATATAAGACCAGGTTTATATAACCCCTTATATAAGACTGTTGCTATGGTGTCCTAAGGCTGCCCTTATCGGGCTGCATACTACGGATATTGGTCAAACAAACGCCGAAAACCGCAACTCAAAATCTTCATCCGTGTTGAAAATATTTCCCTTTGAATTTCCAGTAAAAATTTCCTTGGTGCATGAAGTTCCAGCAGTTGATATAGTTAGAGACCCAAGCGTAACTGGCAGAGATGTGTAGTAGCAAACCTGAAACTATCCAATACATACTATCGGCGTGTAGCTCCCTCTAGCAGTCTGATTATTTACATCGTCATAATCAGGTTGCAGCGATTGTTCATCAGGCTGTGGGATTGAATTTAAGACTGCTATCTGAAAGCGTCAGATATTAGATATGTTGCATCACCAGTATTAGAATCTAAAAGATACACCCTTTATTATAAGAACTTATGGAGGCTTTTCTAATTGGCATTGCAATGCCCAACACGCATAATCTTCAAAGTACAATATCCGAGAAAAAACGAAAATATAGTAATGAAATAAATCAAATGTGAAAACTGTTATTTCTATAGCAATTACACAATTGATATTATTGACAACAACCTTAAAAGCGAGATTCAATACCTTAACCCTAAAAAGTCCAGTAGATAATACTACGTTAGAAAGAAAAGTATTACTCTAAGATACAGCATACGAGCACACATAGTAAGATTAATATGACTTATCTCTATGAAATAATATAATATTTACAAAATTATTTCACGATGTCAAAAGACAGACAAAATCAAGTATCTACTGAGTGAGACACAATTTGTTAAATACCTTATTTCTAAATGTTTTTCTTGAACTACTGTTTATTATTTGCCTGTGCAGTTGATTCATTATATTTACAATCTGGTAAAAAAAATTATTTTAAATAATTTCGAGTATAGGGGAGGGGTTAAAATACCTCTAAAACGAGTATCAACTTCGGTACAGTAACGTAATTTATTATAGGGGTATGGGGGTGATTTGATTTTAATTTTTGAAAAAAAAGGAGTGGTAGAATGGAAGGTTCTCATGTTATTCATATTTAACCATCTGGTCATTTTGAGGGTAAGCTGTATAGGGCTCCTCTTTTTTATACCATGAATCCATCTTAGACCCGCGTTTTGTAGTTTTTGAATTTGTAGGTATACCACATCACAACCCAGTTGACAATTCTATAGAGAAACTCTCTCTCAGGAATGAAACTACTGCTCTTTGTTTTATCTCAGAAATACTACAAGGGAAGCTATATGGCAGCTCTGCTCCAGTGATATATGAACGTCTCAAGAGTGGAGTGTCGGTTTCCTGTAAACAGTATGACCTAGGGTGCCGTTCTCTTTCTTTTGCACTAACACATCAAGGAAGGAAATGACACCATCTTACTCAATTTCCATAGTGAATTTTATATTAGAATGTTAGTTTAGATGATCTAAAAACATAGTTAAATTTGCTTCTCCATGAGGCCATATTACAAAAGTATCATCTACATATCTAAACCAACATTTAAGTTGTAAAGAAGCAGAGCTTAAAGCAATTTTTTCGGAAGCCTCCAAGAGATAGCGATCTCATGGCGACACCCGAGGTTTGCTCATAAAAGGTCCCTTGAAAAATGAAATATGTAGACGTTAAGCCCTCTCTGATCAATTCAATTAAGACAGAATTAAGGTTTTTATGTCGAAATATATCAGAAATTATAGAAATTGAATTGTCACTAGCCACATTTGTTTACAGGGATTCATCATCTATCTTGAAGATTCCTGAAGGCGTCGTGCAATCGCAAGCAAAACATGAGAATGTAATTCCAATTTGATACGATCTAAACCCAAGACCATGATTTAAGAAAAAATGGGATATAGTTTATATGTCTCAAATCATGTAGTGGTGTAGTAAGGTAGTCTATGGCCAGGTAACGCGTTGTTACAAAAGTTTCATTTTTTTCAGTTAGGTACTGGTACATGTCTTTTTCACTTCACTTTCTTCACTTCGCTCATACTTATCTTTACATTCTTGCCTTAACCAGTCACCTCTGCTATGGCTTCAATTTTTTTTTCAAGTACCAAGTTACTGTCAGTTTTAAAAGCATCTAAAAAATTCGATATCGTATTTTTTTTTATTCTACTAGATCTAATTATTAAAAATTCTGAATTGTAAATTTTACTAACCTTTCATTGCGCTAATTAACCTTAGATCGCCAATCTTAGTAAGGTCATTCATCACATGTAAGGCATCTTTAATAAATTCCAGGAACCCACTGATACCGAAACACTCTTGCTTTAGAAATATTATTTAAATACCGACAGAGGTGAATATTTATATTAATTAGGTATACGAATAATTGTGTAAATCAATCGCAGGATTCGACCGCCATTTTCATTCCCATATGACTAATAAATATTTCAACACAACTGACAGGTAAAAATCGTGTTTTGTTTGGCCAATAACAGTACCTCTTTTACCTCGTTGGGTTTTAACTTTCGGCTAAAGGCGCGGACTATTTAAATTTGATCCTGATACTTAAAAGACTAAAAGCTGATATATAGTATACTACTTTTGTTAAAGGTTTTAAAACGTTGGTTATAAAACTGAAGGCTGTATTATTAAATTATTTTATTTTATTATATCTATGATAAATACCAAGTAGGATTAAAAAATTCTATGTATGGCAAGATCAGGTAATATAGCTGGGAGAAATATAAATACAGATCACTTTTTGGATGAGATGCATATCTGCTATAAAGGAAGACTATGTAGCAATGTGCCTTTTTGAATCCTCAAAAAAATATACATAGGGAACATTTTAGCTGGTCACCTGGGAATAATACAGCGTTTCTAGAGTAGTTCGCCAGCAGGGAAAGATAAAAAATGTACGCCGTTATCAAAATAAACAAACAAACAAAAAATTGGACGAACAACAATATTACGCCAAGGAGCTTTTACTGATACATTGCATTGTACGCCCACCCTTATAAACCGCTCCGGAAATAATAATAACCTGGGCAAATTCGTATCAATAACATTTAAAACAGTTACACACAATTGTTAAAAAATTAACATTGGAGGAAGACATATATGTAAATAAGTTTTTCTTTCGCCAATGACTTTTAAGAATATTTATCTAAAAATTAATGGCTGAATTTTTTGAAATTTCACCTTTAAGAGGTTAAAAAATGATTACGCAAATGGCTTTCAAAAATAATTAGGGATTTCCTGAATTTTTGTATTTTTCCGTTTTTTTAACAATATCTACTAAACGAGTGTTTAAAACAATCCTTTCGTAAATAATTATCTATAATCTAATTTCTGGATTTTTCGAAATTCCATCAAAACCGAAAATCGTCATTTCCCTTTTTACTTTTTTCAGGCTACATTTGAAGAGATATTACAAAATAAATTTTACACCATCACAGCCACTTTTCCGTCTCTACAAGATGATGTACACATATTTAAAATCCTACGTTTCGTTTTCCAGATCTCATCATCAACTTCATTTTTTTGATATGGATCTAGACTTAAAAAACAAGTTGATGATGAGATCTCGAAGAGAAAACGTCGGATTTTTGGAAGTGGCTATGATGATTTATTTATTTTGTAATAAGTTATTAATTGCGGCCTCAAAAAAATAAAACGAATCGTGACAATGTTCAGTTTTTTATGGATATCTTCAGAAATAATTGGAATTTTCTGTCTTTGTCAACGCCATATTATTTGGCATTAGAGTGCGAAATTTTATCCGAATTTAACCAACCTCGCATCTCTTACGGTTTTTGAGATGCCAATGCTATCCTTTCGAATTTATAACACCCTGTATCTAGTTATACAGTGAGTTCCCGGATGGAGGTAACTACACCTGTTAACTTTATTATTTTTCATTTTAAGATAAAAATATATTCCTCATAAAAAGTTTTGCTTACTTTAAAAATTCGAAAACTAATGTTGAATGCTGACTTAGTTATATAGGTTGTCAAAAAATTATAAAAATCTGAAATGACCTAAGGAGTAAAGTATTTTTATTTCTATAGTTTCTTAAATATTTCATAAAAAAGATTATTGGGAAAGAATTAGAAGTTTAAAATTCGTTTTGTTTATTTCAGACCACCGGTAATAAATCTTTAAGAGACGTACTCTGGAAATGGGAAATGTTCTAAAGATGGGCTAAATTTACCTAAACTCAGCATTAGAACCCGCTATTTCTTTCAAAATAATTTTTTTCATAAAATATTCCATTAGCTACAAAAATAAAGATACTTTATCTGGGTAATTTAAGATTTTAATTTTTGGTCAACCTGAATAACTAATTCACATTTCAATAATACTTTTCAATATTTCAAAACTCTTTTGAAACTTTACCTTTGGAGTATTTTTAAGTTTTCATAGTTTTTGGACAACCTGTATAACTGAATCAAATATCCACATTCATTTTCGGTGTTTTAAGACATGCAAAACTTTTTATGAAAAATTAAGTTTTCTCCTAAATTGCAATATAATAACGTTTACAGGTAGGGTTAAGTCCATTCGAGAGCACAATGTATAGTAGTATTTTCGAGATTTTTGGTAATTCCACCTTTAGTGCGGAAAATGTGATTTCTAAATTCTTTACAATATCTGTCCAACTAAAAAAGATTTCAAAACAAACATTTCGTCTATGATATTCAAAAATAATTATCTGACAAGCAATTTCTGTAGTTTTAGATATTTCACATTTGAGGAGGTAAAAAGGAGCAAAGTTTTTACCGATTTTAAATTTTTCAGAGTTACCGAAAGAAATAATTTATGTATTTAAACATCAAAAGTGAAGACTAAAAATATAGTGTATAAAAAAACGTTACTTTAAATGGGGTCAACTTTCGCATATCTCTATCACAGATTACACCTACCAGATGGGAATCTTCTCGTAGCCACAAAGAAAGATATGGAGGATATATTCCATTCCAAGGCTCTTTAAATATAATCGAATTATCAAAATTATTTTTAATTTTAATTTTTTTCGCTAAACTATTTCCGTAGCTAATAATCGTTCACTACCTATCTGTTTTTAAGCAGGATTATTACAAACATGAACCCTAAAGAGAATAAATATAAAATAAAATTCTTAAAATAAACGTTTCAATATGATTCAAATAATGTGGTAAAACGTAATCAACTTGTAGTTTACAAAACTTCAATAAAAAATACAGGTATAGACGATAAAAAGATCCCAATGCTCCTACCTCGAATTTCTAAAACCCTGTATACGTGCATCGCTAAAGTAATTATATGTATATTTAAAAAACTGTAGTTATATATATAAAGTACTTTAAAGTCGGAATTTAACTAGATTCTGAGTTTAAAGTCAGAATTTAACAAAATTCTGAGTTTAAAGTCGAAATTTAACTAAATTCTGAGCTTAAAGCCGGAATTTAACTAAATTCTGTGTTTAAAGTTAGAATTTAACGAAATGCACTTTTGACATCTCCTGTCAAACCTGAAATTGGTGTCAGGAGATAGATAATTAAATATTAAGACAGATAAATGAAATCCAGTTCGTTGCAAGTAAACTCGTTTGAGATTTACCGAGCTTCAAAGGGTCAAAATCGTCATTGTTCAAGCGCCATTTTCTCGAAAACAGTTAAATTTAGGCATGAGAAAGGTAACTCAATAAGTGTTTGGACTTTTCAGAAAAATATAGAAATTTAATGTCAGTATGCTTCGTTTTTACTTCTAAAAGTGAGACACCCTTGCATCGTTGAAACATTTGAACTGTTTCCTAAGACTTATTTATCGTTTTGTATTACGTTTTTTATTTTGCGAAACTTTTAATGTATATGTTTTCTTGTAAGTATATGCTGTTTTTTATTCTTTTATGTACCTTTTGGGGTATATGTATTGTATATGTGTTTTTTTTAATAAAAATTTCTAAAGTTCATTTTGGCTTTTTTTCAGCAATACAAAATAAATAAAAATATATAAAATGAACTAATTAAACATATGTCTAATTTGTCAGAGACTTATTTAACACTCAAAAATCAAAATAGGAGACTTTTATTCTGTACCCTCCCCACTTTTACCATTTTTTAACTATCTGTAGTTTGATGGAGCAATTCATAGCGCATTTGCCATTATTCAAACAAGAATAATAAACTGGTTTTTTTTATTCCAGTTTGTTATGCTATGGTACGGACTAAATTCTGACTTTAAACCTAAAATTTTGTTACATTCCGACTTTAAACTCAGAATTTTGCTAAATTCTGACTTTAACCTCAGAATTTTATTAAATTCTGACTTTAAACTCAGAATTTAGTTAAAGTCTTACTTTAAACTCAGAATTTTATTAAATTCTAACTTTAAACCTAAAATTTTATTGAATTCCGTCTTTAAACTCAGAATTTTGTTAAATTTTTATTTTAAACTCAGAATTTAGTTAAATTCTTACTTTAAATTAAGAATTTAATTAAATTCCTACTTTAAACTCATAATTTTATTAAATTCCGACTTTAAACTCAGAATGTTGTTAAATTCCGACTTTGAACTCAGAATTTTGTTAAATTCCGAGTTTGAACTCAGCATTTTGTTATATTCTGACTTTAAACTCAGAATTTTGTTAAATTCCTAGTTTAAACTCAGAATTGAAAAATAAAAAATTGTGGGCCTTCTACGCTTTCGTAATAAAGCGAATTAAACAATTGGAAAAAACTGACAGTAGTTACAATTATACAGGTTAATCCGTTTAGACGTTATGACATCTGTGGTAATGTTTTAAAATGATATACCCCATTTTCACGACAAATGTGTAATTTGCACGAAATTCTGGACAATTTGTATGCAACTTACTCTAAATCTAAATTTATTTGTTTTGGAGTACTGACAATTATAATTGACAGTTTGAGAATTTGTAAGGCTGTAGAATAGAAATAATTTATGTTTCAAAATTCAACATGACTTTTATTTATTTATTTTTTTTTTTGAAAACCACAAAAACTTACCTCTGCTTCGAGCCAAAGTTCGTAACGTAATAAAAGTCATAGAAGCTAAGAATCTACTATTCATTTTGACCATAGATATTTTTATAGAGTCTAAGGTTTTGACCTACATAAAACCCCTTTGCTGCAATGTCTAAAATTTCGCACAGATTTTAAATACCCAATAGAAAAGGGGAAATTTTTTGTCTTTTCAAATATTTTTATTGGGCGCCAATTTGGTCCACCATATTGATTCCTACGAATATTTTATCAGTTTATATCTATGCCACATTTGGTGTTTGGGCTTAATCTAAAATAAATTGAATAAGTAGTTTTTACACCAAAATTTTACCAGTTGATTCTTATCTAATATTTGATTTCTTTTTTTTGTAAAATTTGAGGTAAATTGATGCTTTTTAGTCATAATTTTTTTTTCACTAGACCGCCATTTTCTTGCGCCATATTGAATTTTTACCATAATGTTACCAGATTATCCCTATGTGTCCCTTAATGTTGGACCAAAATTTGAGTTCAGTAGGATAAGTAGAGAACGACAGACAGCATTTAGAAACCTTAAAACCTAAAGATCTGAAAAAAACATGGAGGGTGATTGTTTTACGATTACAATATTTTCCTCATACGAGGGAAGTAAAAATACGACGTACATATAAATTATGTTTTCTTTCTTTTTTATAGAGAAAACTAAAACGATTCAGGTGATTTTTCGCTTTAAGTTCCCCTACAGATTGATTTTATCATATTACCCCGAAGTTTCCTCATAAAGGATGCTTCTTTGTATCTAGAAAAGTAGAAGATAATACAATTCAAATAATATGCGACTACTGGGTTACTATATGCGTAACTAAATAGACTCACCTTCTATTCAAAATAATAGGAATTTCTATTCCTAATAATAGGATTATAACAAAGCAAGTTGCATATAAAAGAAATAAACCGATTTTTTTATATTGCTTCTTCTAATATTTTAATGAGCTGCCATTTTGTTCCAAGGTGTCACACTTGATTTTGGACAAAATTTCAAACTACTTGAATAAGTAATTTTTTTTATAAGCCGCCGTGTTCTTCCGCCAAGCTGTTTTTTTCAGACTGATTTTGTAACAGGCCGTCATTTTATTACGCCATCAAATACCAAGATTTTACCAGTTTATTCTTCAGACCTGATTATGCAAATTTTGATGCAAACTGCCGTTTTATTCTACGAATTTGGATTTTTACAAAACATTACCATGTCATCCCAACATCATCCTTAGTTGTTCACCAATATTCGAAGTCAATCGGCTACGTTTTTGTTTTTGGCACTGCCGCGAACAGACAACAGATAGACCGACAGGCATACCGACAGACAGACCAACAGAATTAAGTGAACCTGTTTTTTGCCATGAAATGTCAAGATCTGAAAAAATATTCAAGGGTGATTTTTCACGATTGCAAAACTTTCTTCTTCCGATGGAAATGAAAAATAATTAAACATCAAATAAAAAAAAGATATAAGACAAAACAATTTTTTTTATTTTAAAAATAAAAACCTATATTTTCGTAAATATTTATAATCTACGGAAAAATCTAGGCAAATATAGATCATTACATTTAAAATAAGAGGCATTTTGATAGTTTTTTCATATGTCTTTCTTATTTGATGTTTTATTGTTTTTTGAATATAGACTTGGATATTTTTTTCATAAAATATTTTATAAAAATCGCAGTTGCTTTTATATTTAACAATTTGATTAGAACAACGGAGATATAAAGAATTGTTGCTCTTCTTTGAATCACTCTGTACAAAACTCTACGGACCCACTGTATAAATGTGAACATAAATGTATTAACTTTACTGATAAAAAACAGAGACAATTAAGATAATCAAAAGATCAAAAGCAACATAAAAAGTAAATAAACAATAATAATGTTTATTGGCGCGAAATCACTTGGAGCATGAATAAGTCTGAAATAAATTAGTAATTATAGAAATAGTTCACCCATTCAATGCACGGTACAAGTTCGCGAATCGAGGTACATTATAAATTTAATAAAAACGTCACGTGACCGGGTCCCCACCGGACCATAAAGCAGTGGCTTCAACTACTTATCAACGCTAATAAAATTTATTCAGTACTCAAAACAATTCTTTTGAGCCGATTGCAAATCCGACCAGCAACTCCCACAGAATGCGCACACATTTTTGCGGATAGCATTAGAAATTCCGTGGTGCCAATATGCGAGGTAGTACCGCCGGTTTACCTGACACCTTTCAGGGCAATGGTACTACTTATTATACGCTAATAACAGTGTTAGATTTGCTATTTTCTGCCGTAATCGTCTGCCCATGTGTGGTGAGTTACTGGAGAAGCATTTGGACTCTTATGGACCTGTATGTCGTGCCTCAAAACAAACTAATTAGTGCGGTGATCTCCACTTGCCTGGGCATCTGCGGACATTTGTTTTTCCTGCTCTTTCAAAAGGTATTGGAAAACAACTTCCATCCGGATAAGAACAGAATTCTGTATTATCTAGTGAGTAGGCTGTATACAGTGTGCTTCGCGTTTACTTGTGTCAACGGCTGGCGAGGGCCATGGGATATTTTGACAGTACAAACCCAAAGGGATTTCAAAAGTTTGATGGTGACAACGGCTGTGGGGTTGGTAGCTCTTATTTCGATGAGAGCCTTAAGGAACGTTTCTTCTCCGCCTTGTGTTATTGTAAATGACACTGTTAAAGGCTACTTTGAAGTGCTGACTATGTTTCGCGTTGCTGTAAGTAGTTATATAATATAATAACTTTTTTGTATGTCGTTAAAATGTCATATATGTAATTTCTAACATAAATTTCTTAACATATTGGTTGTTTAAACTCACTAAAATTAAAATATTTTTGAATGCCATTTATTCAAATAATGTAAACAACTTTTTTAATGCAATTATTTATTTTGACAGATAATTTGAAAAAAAAAATTAAAAATATCTTACACTGTTAATATGGTTACACATTAAAATAAATTAAACTGTTATTTCTTTTTTTGCTATAAGCCTATTTCAGTTTGGGTCGAAAAAATACAAATTATTACTATGAAAATTCATAAAATACAAAAGGAAACGGTGGAAATATTTTAATTAAATTAAATAAGGTTTTATGAAAATTGACATTATAAACTGACCTATAGCCCCAACTCATTTATATAATTTATCTAATTAGATCTTATCGTATTTAATAAAGTATTAGGCGAGTAATCAGCGAGAGCGTAAAGATCAAATGTGTTGAAAAAACATGAAGGCTATAAATGAAAAAAACCGCAACGTTAATTAAATCTATTAATATTGGAATATATTTTAAATATTATTCAAACTGGGCATTTTTATATAATAGTATTTTTAAAATTATATAATAATTTATGTATTTCCCGAATTGAATGAATTAAATAGACTGATCAACACATATATTTTCTTCAACTATTATTACCATTAATTTCAAAACCAGATATTTTCGTTATTAATAAACTTATCTCAAAAAACTTTTTTTTCGCATTTCTTCTTCTTTATGAGACTCGATATTAAATCACTCTTTTGGCTTTATTATACGAGGAAAAATAAAAACTAATTAACTGTGCATGTTTCATGGGGCTATGTGAACTTTGGTGCGGAGCACCCAGAGCAATTCATAGGAGACTTTGTGAATTTGTGTTTTAAATAACCAATGTTATAAAAATATTTCTTTAGAAGATTAATTTTCCCATAATTTTTATTGTCTCGTAGCATCACGGTTTGTAATATAATTAATTACCAAAGATTTTTTTTAATAAAAATTAAAATATTGAAAGTATTCTTAACAAAAGAAACATTATACAGGGTTTATCATTATATTGTTTACAAATATTGCTGAAATATTGTGATTATTTCTGTACATCTAGGTGTAAACTGTAATGTAAAAAGCATTTGAATAATATTAAGATATATTTTAAGATACAAAACATTCTGCTATCATACTTTATTTTAAAAAACTTAATAAAACTAAACAAGTGTCGATAGTTGATATTACAAGAATTAGTGCAGAGAAATTCTGAATTATTGTATTATTCAGTCCTAAATTAAGGCTGGGGCTATGAGGGCTATAGCCCCAGGCCCCGTCGTAGATAGGAAGCCCAGCATAGAGCTGGCGCGAGGTTTTGCGAAGATGTAACGTTGCATTGCTGTACGGCCCACATGCGGCGGGGGCCCTGCGAGGTATGGGCACATGAGGGAATAGTAGCTTATCAATTTTTGAAATCATTATTATTAGTCTCATCAGTTATTTGCAAAATACGCCTTGCAAAATTTCGAACGGCTTAGAGGTCCCCAGTGACTGAAAGATTAAAATCCCTAGGTTCACATGAGTTATATAGAACGTTTTAAAAATGCCAATTAACTGTAGAAAAGATGGCCGCTACAGTCCGGGTGCCATAGTGACAGGAACATCTCAAAACGGATTTTCTTTTTGAAGTCTAAAGTAAAAGTTAGTATTAATTTGGGTTAAATTGTTTTTTTTCAAAAATTTTGTCTTTTTGGTAATTAAATAACTGGCTACTTTTTTTTCACAATGTCTTGAAATTTTGGTCAACAATAGAAAGGTCACATTGGGATAACCTGGTAACATTTTTGTGAAAATCCAAATCCGAAACTAAGCGGTAGCCTAGTGAAATGTTAAAAAAAAACTCCTATATACTTTAAATTTTGCACAAAAATCAAGTATTATGTAGAAATAGATTATCAAATTTTGGTACGAAACCAAGATGGCGAAAAAAATGGCGGCTAAATGAAATATTTCTAATAGTGAACACATCACCCTCCCAGGTTTTATATAATATATTTACGTTTTAGTGCCCCTAGATGTCAAAAATATGTTTTCTCAATTCCGTCGGTCTGTCTGTCAGTTCGCGGCGTAGATGTTGAATACAGGGTGTGCAGAAAGTGTTAAAATGTTAAATCCAATTTGATTTGGAAGTATTTGAAATACATCTACGTCTGTTGCACTCATTAGTCTGAAAAATTTCTGCCATAGTATCCAGCGATGGAACATAAGGAAATACAGGGTTTTTCAAAAGTTGAAGTGTTGGTAGAATAATTACGGTGAAAGAGAGGAAAACGGATTTTCAAAAACTAAATTAAACGTTTTATAATAATTTAAAAGTTTTGGTTAACCGTTGGTACGAGAGGAAAATTAAAAGTACATAACCGAGTACATTCAGAGAAAATTAAAATGGCTGTGAAATAAAAACAAGAGTACGGGAGAATGTTTCTTTTCTTAAGTGCTAGCGGAATTTCTTTCATGTTCGGTTAGATGTTCATATACTCGTTAGTCTGGGCGTTCTCGCGAGACTATCCAGTAAATAAAGAAACGTATATTTATAAAACCTGAATCTAACTTACATGGTGCTATTCCTGAGTTGAGGAGCTCTGCCAAAAATACAGGGCTCGGGGCTTTTAAAGTATCACATTCACAATATCTAGCTTAGCACAACTTCAACTTTTGAAAAAACCCGCATTTTTTCATGTAATGTGTCTCAGGGGTACTGTGGCAAAGAGCATCCAATTTAGATAGTGAAACACACGTACGTGTATCTTAGAAAGCTCGAAAAAATCTTCAAGTTTCAGTTTCTTCAAATTTGATTTTATCTTATAACATTTTCTGCATACTATATACTCAATATCTGACCGTCCAACTTAGTGTTTAAAACAGACGTACAAGTATCTCACACACTTGGAAGAGAAAAACTTTAGGGTCCAGTTTTTTAAAAGTTTGATGTTACATTATAATAATTTTTGCACATCCTGTATTGCATAGACGAGCGTCTCACACAGTGACTGTATACATTAGGTCCAAGTGTATCCAAAAAACCAAAAAATGTGCAGAGTTAGATAGTTTTTATTTTTTCTTGTATAATAAAACAACTTGAGATAATAGAGAGTCTTATGATGAGGAAGATAGGACTCAGCTGAAAAAAGTTTTTTAAAATCGGTTTATTAGTAACGAAAATTTGGAATTTTGAAATTAACCGCATTAATAGTTGCTGCAATATATAGTTTGACCAGTGTAGCTGTGGTTTGAATGCCCTTTCAAAATAAATAAACTACTCGACGTTTGAAGTGGATGGTAATATTTCTAGTGTAGCACTAATTTTAGACCCGAGAGTTAAAAACGATTATCAAAATTTGTGTTCTGTGTGACAACTACATGTGTCTACTGTAAATTAAACATGCTATATTTAACTAAGATATAATAATATTATATATACAGGGTGAAAAACTGGCTTTGATTTTTTTGAAATAGCTGTGGAACGTACTATGTAACTGTTTAAAATATGTGTAATTTCATTTTATAGCTTTACGAAGAATATATATATATATATATATATATATATATATATATATATATATATATATATATATTATGACTTTTTTGTTTTTAAAGCTCAATAATCAAGACAGTTAGAGTTATTTATATAATAGGAATGTAAACAAACAGGAAAAAACTTTATATTTTCAACCATCTTGTTAGGCACACAAACAAAAATAAAAACATCAACAAATTTTCACGTACCTACATACGTACTAATATTAAATCTTTAATAGCACCTTTTTATACTATAACTATATAAACACTATCAGGGCGGCTTTATTTGAGTCTCATAGCAAAATATTTCACTTGTAATATTTTTATAACTGTGAATTTTATAACTGACACATTGTACATTCACGTACACATTGCTCACACTATTTTTGACAAAATATTAGCGATATAGTCGGCTCAATATTTCAAATAAAGCCCCCAGGTAACAATTTATCAATTTTTTCTGTAAACTAGGTAACAAAATATTTTTATTCCTTATTCATATTGTAAATAATATGAACCAGATTTTCTTTAACATCCATCATCGAATGCGAGCATTATTATTCTCAATATTGCCAAAATCGTTGTCATAGTCATCACCAAGTACTTCATCTTCTTGAAAACCTTCAGCTCTTGATATTTTCGCTATGTTGTGTGAAATAAAACAAGCTAGAACATACTTTGAAAGACCAGCCGATCATCACTCTCTCCTGTTTCAAGAGATTATTGTTTCTTCTTTTTGGAATTTTGTGCCACGGCTCTATTTCGTAACTTTCATCACCAAGAAGTGCAGGGTTTTATTTACTATTATTAAAAACCGATCGAGGCCAATTGACATTAATACTCGTGAGAGTACCTTTTGCCTCACAAGTGACTTGCTCATTTAGTGTCCTTTCCAATTAATGTATTCATCGACGTGGGTATTTGGCTTTTCTATATGATTTTAAATGTTCTAAAATAGTCGCGCTGTTATTCATTGTTATATCAAGCCATTCTAATAGGAAACTTAAACGAAGTAATTATATACAAGTAGTGATCAAATGACCCATGTGAATAAAAACAAAAAAATCTTATACTTGTAAAATACGAAGCAAATCTTTTAGCCACTATAAATAAAAATTGAAGTAAAACCCTTTACTTAGAAGTACAGAGCAATTGCTTATAAAATAGAGGATTTGCTTACGTTAGTATTTTGAATGGATATAAATGAGGTTTTCCTACCAATCATAGGTAAATCCTTTAAAATATATTCATCTAGTCTGACATATACTCATCGGCCGAGAAAAAACAAGTTCGCGTTTTAATAATTTTCTTCCGTGACTATAGTCATTTGCAAAGGTCGAATTAGTGCATTTGCGAAAAATATAATATTATAAGTCTCTTTGCTCACCACAAGCTAGTGATTTTAAAAGTTTATTTCGATTTGAAGAACGTAATGTGGAATGGTTAACCCATAATTTTTTGGGTGATCATATAAACACGCGAGGTGGAGCTCTTTCTTCTAAACATAACATGCGTCGTGTATCTCTGCCATTGTGTCTCTAAGCCAATGACGTTACATCCCGAATCTCATTCGAGATGTAACGTCGGAAGAAGCTAGTGTGTAGCGAAACATATTACGTGTTGTTAAACAAATATAGTGGAAGGATTTGTAAAAAATTGTAGTGTTTTTACATTTTAAATGTTATATACTCACGTCTCATTGTGGACACGTTAGGCGACGAAAATATAGCAATTACGACGGCGCAATACTTCAATTAAAGTACTCTTGGAAGTTATTATGAATATTCATTATACTTTCTCAGGGTTTTAAGTTTCAAGTTTCTTCAGAGGATTTTGTCAAAAAATAATGCTTATCAACTATTATATTGGATTTGCCTGAAAGAAATGAACACACAAAAACAGAAAAGAAATTAACGATTTAAAATAGGAACGCTTCTGGGCACAGCCTTTTAGAATTCTTTATATCATAACAGCAGCATCTTAACAAACACTGCAAAATTATTGGTAACTTCACACTAAGCGATCAATTACTGCCTCTTAATTAACCGTTTTCTAACAACCAAAGCACTTAACTTGGAAAATTAAAAAAAAGTGTTTTTTCATTCAAATTACTAAATGATTATTGATTAAATATGCGACGAACCGATTTATGATTAAACTTCGATACAAAATAGTTGCTAATTTTCTGCATAACCGGACATTCTCGAAATAGAAATAAATATTGCTAATGGAAATATTACACGCTACTTCCTGAAATTTCTTTTAAGTTCTAAAAAAAAAAGTGTTTATACTTGTAAGTTGAAAGACTAAATTTTTGTCAATTTGCAAAGATCTATAATTTTCCAGTTTCTTTATAATTTGTTTTTAATATATGTATATATTTAAGATACACTCTCTAAGTATCTGCTTTTGATACTACAGAACGATAATATTGTGATAGTTGTTATACAGGTCGAAGTAAAAACGTTTGTAAAATGATTAAATTTCACTTACGACTGGGGCTTCGAGAAATGTTTTACGAGCAAGCAATCTTTTATCAAGACTTACTTGATGATAAAACTAATTTAGTTTATCTTGTCATGTTATTATACTATGTCTGGTAACTAAATTTTCTCTGCTTTCTGTTTGATTTGTACTTTTTGTTCAAATAAAAATATCATATATTTAATTAACTTCTTTGAAATAACCAATCACGTATAATGTATTAAAAAAATTGTGGGCTCTGCGTATGAGGCTTTGAGGTTTACTCCGCCATCATATATCAGGTAGAGTAAAAAAAATAAAATAAAATATACTTGTTCAAGCTTTTTTTTTGAAAAACTAACCGTTTTTTTAATAAAAAATATTGTAATATTTAAGGGGCAGTTCCATCCCCTTGAAATTTGATATTCAAAAGACCCCTTATAACAAGATTCAACTTCTTACCTCAAGCGGTTTGAGCAGAATCGTGATTAATCAATGGTCCGATTTTTTTTAAACACCGTGTATAAATTTATAATACAAAAAACAGTGTTGAAAGGTCATAGCCACCGGACGATCATTTCAAAGAAAAATCAGATAAATCGGTGCAATACAACTTTCTCACGAACTTGTTGAAAAATTTAAATTCTGTGGTAAATTCTAAACATATTATAGGCATGTTTTATTAAAACACATACTCCTACAATATTTTAATTTTTTGCTGCAATAAACATTGAAAATGAATCAAGAACTTATAAGTTTCCAGGAATATGCTGAAACTGATGTCCATTAGAAACCCTTTCAAGCTTAGAATCAACGAAGATCTCTGGAACAAGTTGCTCTAATCATGTTTGGAATGATATTACGCGTTTCTTTAATAATTTTACTTCAATTCGCCTAAATATAAAGGGGCCAATTCACAAACGATATGTTTTTAAATAGACTCAAAGAAAAATGTCTAAAGTCCTCTGAATAAGAGACTGAACTAACTAAGGTAATGTAGTAATACACTTATTTTTCATTCGTTTTTTTTTCAGTTATTTGTTTGTATGCACTTGTGATATAAGCGGGAATTACTTTTCAATGCTTTATTAACATGTAGTGCCTTACAACAAAGTATAGAGAACCTGTCGTGAAGCAGTTCGCATTTCTCAGGAACGTTTTGTAAATCCAGTACCATTACAAATGAGCTTACTGCGAGTTAAACCTAACCTGAGGATATGAAAATATGCATATAGGTATTTTAACATACGCTTAAACAAACCATTACGAAATATGTAGGAACTAATAAATCACTAGTTCCATACGAAAAAGCATAAATACCTCCATTTAAGATTTGATTGGTACAGAAATTTTGAGTAAGCGGTTTAGATGGACGATAGAATTCATGATATCGATGAAAATAATATCCTTTATTTATCCGAATATATTCTATAAAATTTTATGGAATGATGAATAGATACAATTGTCACTAGTAGAGTAACAGTGTGTTCGTTACCTCGATTTTTAGCAAATCGAATTCCGATTAGAAAATCAGAATTTGTATTCTAGAGAGAAGAGATTTTGTTGCCAGAACGTCAATGTTGTTAGAAATAATAGTATATATCCCCGGCAATATATGTTCAATAGAGTTTCAATCTAGTGGCCAGACCATTCTCTAGACCTGAGTCTGTAACTGTTATTTGGAAATAAATTTCATATTTTCCATATTAATGAAGATGATAGCTGTTATATTGAATCGGAGACACCCTATATATTATGTATATTAATAATATACTATTAGGGATATACAGGGGAAGCAATGAAAACGTAATATTTTGACGCCAGAACGATTATGGAAGTCATTATAGTTGTTGAGAGACGAATATAACTTAACACACCACAAGACCACACCAAATAGGAGTAAAATCCACATTCAATCTTCGCCGGACTTGATACTGCATTACCACGGAACAGTATAAAGCCACCTGTGGCAAAACTCATTACCCAAGAATAATCAAATCAAAAGTAGAAAAAAAGTAAGGCGGCAGGAATTATTATAAAGTAGAAATTGATTATTCATGGGCAATGATTTTCGCTACAGGTGGCTTTATGCTGCACCATGGTGATGGAGTATTAATCAACCACAAATGCCTGTTTTGTTTCTGTTGGCGAGTCGGGTGTGGTTTTGTTGTTAAGTTTGGCGCTAGTTTTACTAGTCTCTCAACTAGTTAACCCTACTGATGAAGATCTTAAGTCAGAAACATGTATCTATGGTTGGCCAAATTTCATTGTACATTAGTGGTCATACCAAAAAAATCCTTTTCTAATATATAATAGTTCCTGCCTCGTTAATATTTTTCTACATTTGAGTTGAATATTCTTAGGTAATGAGAGTCGCCACAGAAGCCTTAATGCTGCTCCGTGGTAATGGAGTATCAAGTCCGGTGAAGATTCCAAATGTTCTCTTATTAACAACAAATGTTGGTGACTCTGCTGTGATTTTGTTGTTAAGTTTGGCGCTAGTTCTTTTCGTCTCTCAACTAGTTGACTATACTGATGAAGAACTTAAATCAGAAACACGTGTCTACGGTTGGCCAAAAAATCTTTTTCTATATATATATATATATATATATATATATATATATATATATATATATATATATATAAATATATATATATATATATATATATATATGTAATTTAGTGCCGGTCGTAGTATTTAGCCAGCGGAGTAGTTGTTTTTGTGATTCCATTTTGTGTCTTTGCCCTACACGGGGCTCAATAGCCTATGGCAGCCTGATGAGCTCTAATAAGAGCAAAATCGAGACCGTCGTTTGACTAGAATGGATCATTGTGTCTGCTGTGATGCAGGACATGTTCCAAACAAGAATCATTTTCTTGTTATGACGTTGGTGTACGTGGATTGAAAACAAACCATCATTTAATGGTCCCAACGAAAGCCAGGAGTCACAATGGAATTCAATGCCGGTCGTGACATTGGCCAGCGGAATAGTTGTTTTTGTGATTCGATTTTGTGCCTTTGTCCTACACGGGGCTCGCTAAACTATGGCAGCCTGATGAGCTCTAATAAGAGCGAAATCGCGATCGTCGTTTGACTAAAATAGATCATTGTGTCTGCTGTGATGCAGAACATGTTCCAAGCAAGGATAATTTTCTTGTTATGACGTTGGTGTACGTGCAATGAAAATTATACTAATAAAATACTCAAAAAAATTAAAACCAACCTTTTTGAACTTTAAAATGTTTCATATTAATTTTACAAATGAAATCCTGGGACGAAAATATAGTCAACACGTCTTACCAAAATTCATACTTACTATTTTAAATCCATCTAGGTCTAAAAACAGTTCAAAATAAACAAAAGTAATAAGAAAATAAAATTCTACAACAACTACCAATTGAAACTTTTAATCTATTTAAAAATCTCGATCCGTACCTACGCAACGTGGGTGGAAAATTTAACAAAAAACATCATTCTTGAATATGCGTTAGAAGTTTTAAGTCTAGGACCAAATTTTGCAACATCAATAAAAAATTAGCAATCCCTTCCAATAGCTAACATATTGTGCAATATTGAAAACGGGATTAACCATTTACAAAATGAAAGACAGGAAGATTTAAGAGCAAAATCTTGTAATAAGAAAAATGTATTGAGATTTATACATAAATGGTGTTGTTTTAGAGTAAATATTTACGTTCTGTACCTTTGAAAAAGACCAAACCGAGGTCGAGACGTCGGAAAAAAAATAATTAAAATGATTTGAAGAAAAAAAATGTTATTTTAAAACCATCCTAAAACCAAGAAACCAGCACCAAACTAAATATATATATATATATATATATATATATATATATATATATATATATATATATTTAAAAATAAATTAACACGATATTTTGAAAAACTGCAAAACGCGACAAATTTAGTTTATCTTTTTGTAGATAAAAACATATTGTCAACTATACAGAGATACACTAATTTTGCATATAACAAGATTTTTTCCGCTATGCAATGTAGCACTAGGAGGATGGTTCTAAAAATCTGTATTTAGAACTATGTATCTTTCTGCCTATTCACTAACGAGTAGCATTATTGATGACTAGTTAGTCGAAAGTGCTCTGCTATAATTTTACATTTCGGTAATATACACGTTACACAAACAGACCTTTTTGTTTCATTACTTTTGTACCTGTACACAGCCCTTTAGGTTTTTAACTATTATGTAATTTACAATACTTGAAAAAAGTATTAACTGTAGTGTGTAGATATTTTTAGAATGGTGTAATATTTTTACCCTTAAAAAGATACAAAAAATGCTATATTTTTTTATAAATAATTTTGCACATCTCTGCTGCAGAAACGGAATATAGACGACCCTGATTAAGCGAAATAATGCATAATAATTAATGATTTTAAACTTATTTTTTAAAGTTATAACGTAATCTTAAAGATTAAGGTCAAGTTATACAAGTTTCGCAGACTTAAGATTTACATAATATGAAACAAATACTAGTCAAAACAAAACGTTGAAATTCATGCAAAAAGAAAGAAAGTGGATCTCCTCAAAAATGTTGTGGAGAGCGACTTTCTTCCTTTTTTGCATTAGCTTGCACTCCACTTCTTACTTTAACCAAAAAAAAAACATTGAAATTGACAAAAATATAGACTGAATTCCTCAGTAGAATTGCCTTTGAAATATATGTATTCTGTCATTAAACGCCTTTTATATTTATTTACGGGTTATTTCGCAAATACCAGAAATGAAAACCTCAGAAAAAAATGTGGCGTTATTGAACTCTATTTTATAAATAAAACCAGGGCTAACTAGAGCTTCCAATCAGGTAGTACCAGATTTCGTACAACAGGTATTCGGACAATATGTTCAATCGAAAATAATATCGGTATCATTTCCAAAACACCGATATAACGGTATTATTTTTCTGCAATATCTATACATTTTGGAGAATATTTTGCTGAACCAATTGATGAGACACTTGTTAAACCAATTAAAAATGAGATTAGATAAATCTCATTGGTCATGAAAGAAACACAAGAACAAAATATTGATCAATAACAGTTTTGCAAGGACGAAACACTTACGGTATATCAATGCAAAGTTTTTTCAGGTTTTAGTAAAGACAAAGGCAGATCTTAGTTCAATATTGCAAATGGAAATATATATTCATGAGACTACTGAGCGAGGCAGTGTATGGAAAGTATTCAAATGTCGCTTTTGGACACTTACTGTCCATCTCCCTTACTACAAAGTAGATATGAATGTTTTGAGTTTTATTGTAAGAGGTTTTTTTAGTCATCGTTTTTATTTATTCTTAATTGACATTATTCCTATATTTCTGTCGATAGAGAGGCGTCTGTTTAGGCTTTATTATTTAGTGTTTTAGTTTAAATGAAATAAATATGTTTTTAAAAAAAGTGCTTTAATTTACAAATATGTTTTTTTAAGTACCTGCTTCTTTCATATGACAACATTGTCAATAAATAGATTATTTTGACACAGTGCAATACTTTAGACCAGCATTTGTTACTTTTCAACTAATACCGGAATTATCGGCATTTACGTCACAGCTTCGTATTTCGTTGTTGCATTATTAAGTTACCTATGTCCAACTAACCAACTGTTAATCAATTCAGACTAGTCTCTCAAATAACTAAATTTAAGTAAATAATAAATTTGAATCTTTAAGGCAGAGATGAGATTCAAATGAGATTAAATAACAAAAAATTCGACTATTTATTAACATTTTTTTTAATCATTTTCATTTCGCTCTAAATTTACTTCCTGGCTGCAATAATAAATATTAATTTGACATACAAATACAAGTAGCATAAAGCAGTACCCTTCAAAAATGAATTTAATATGTGCAGCAATATATCTACATATTTTTTAAACAATATACATATATAAATAACATTCTATCACATTAAAAAAGTGACCTTAGACAACAATTAATGTTATTAGCATGGTACTGAATGTAGAAAACTGATTAATTGGAATTCCGCTAATAATATCTATAAAGTAGGAATGTGTATTATTAAAAATACATATAGTCCAGGAGCCGGAAATTGTTTTACCTACTTTATCGTTATGTCGCATTCTTGTTAATTAACGTTGACAAAGTCATTTTTATTTCTTATTGTTGATTGATACGTGGTAACTATGATTATTTACTATCATCAACCAAAAAGTTTGTTCTAATTCAGAAGTAACTAATTTGTAATGTCTTCATAGGTTTATATAGAATATCTTTCTGATCTATAAAAATTATCATAAGACGTGTACAATTTTCTACGAATTTCGGCTATAATGGTATTAAATGTCAAGAATTACAACGAGATTTAACCTTATGTATAAAAATGTCAATATGAAGCAGGATGTTTTCGCCGAATTGATAAGTGAAAATGGCCAAAAAATACGAAATTGAAAATTAACCCGCGATGACGCCGACACCGCGTTATAGTGCCATCTATTGCATCTTACAGAAACTGTTATTATGAAAATGTTATATCATCATTTCCATTGATCGAATTTTCCACCGAAAACATAAAAATTAACCCAAAAATAAAAAAAAAATCACGTTACCTATAAAAAACCACATTTGTTTATTTTCTTCAATGTTTCAGTATTGAAGCAATAAAGAAAATAAACGTATGCAGTTTTCAGGCAACACGATATTTTTCAGAATTTTCGTTGATTTTTATGCAGTATGGTATTATAACTGACAATTAGCTAGACGTTTATTTATTTGAATGTTTCTTTCTTCCTACAAGTCTAAAATTTGTATCTCTTGACCATTACAACTAAACTTTACCAAACAACAAAAAACTTATTTATTTAAATGACAAATTTTATATGATTTTGTAAAGTCGTTGAATAAAAGAATATTTATTTCTGTAATAACACTTTTATTCAGGAAATATTATACTGAAAACCACTCGTGCTTTCAAATTAAACAGCTAATTCGAAAAACGGCGTCGTTGCTTAAAGAAAACCGCATGCTTTAGTTTTCTTCGTTTTTCTAGGAAGAGCCAATTCCGAACTTACTGTCGAGGGAGTTGGGCTCTTCATTCGAAAATTTTCCGAATTATCGGTAATTTTATATGAATTAGTGGTATTATGTACGATAATTTAAAAAAAATACATTTTAGTCGAATTAAATGAAGTAGCTAATAGAGCTCCACTCAAATAATTTCCGCAGAAGTCTAGAGAAATGTTCCTCAAACTGAGTACCGCGAAATCCTAGAGTTCCATTAACACCTGCTAAGGTCTCTATACAATCCCTTACTAAATTAAAAAAGAACAAAACAAAACGATTTGAGAAATTTATTCAGAGAGGGGATGATTTCTTGCTAGAAATAAAGAGTAGTTTGTTATACTTTTTCACTTAAAAAAACTGGAAAAGTTGGAAATTGACTACTCATGTGCTACATTAACAGAAAAGGCCTTAAAAAAGAATACATTTCGATAGGCTGGTTTATTTAGAATTTTTTTATCGTTCACCTATTAAAAAATAAAATATGAGTCATTGACTGTCGGGGCGAGCAATTTATTGTATTTTTTAGAAAAAAAAATTTAGACGGTCGGTGTCAAACAAATAATTTTATCTAATAATAAGTTTGTTACAAAATTTTCTCTTGAACAATCGAATTCTATATATTCTATATTAACACATAAACTCGATCTTTAGAATAAAATTAATTATTTGAAGGCAGTGGCGGCTCTTCCATAGGGTCATTTGGTCAATGACCCCCCAAAAATATTTCAGAAAAAAAAATTATTCGTTTGACCGTCCCTCCTAATAGTTTTAATAAAACGCGAACCTTGGGAAAAGTTTCACACGCTACACTATTAGACACGCGCGGCGCCGGCGGTTCGAATGGTCTCGTTGCGTTTCTTAGGCATAATAAAATACGCTATACTAAGTTAGGCTGGGCAGTCCAAATTGCTCTGATTACCTTAAAGCTTGACGAAAGTACCCGAAGATTTCACAGCTACCGAGCGGCAGCCGAACGTGATAGCAAATGGAATATAAAATCGCGATTTGTGTCATTAGCCGGTCTTTTCTCATAATTCGATCGATCGGTCGCGGCATCACGTCGGCATGAAAATTGATTTATATACTGTTTTTGTAATATATATTTTTTTATTTTTATGATCCATGTGTGAGTTGGAGATACACAGGAAATAAAATGTTGGTAGTGACTAGTGCAAAAAAATAAACAACTAATAAGTGCTAACGACCTTAATTTTGAGAAAATAACCGAATTCAAGGTAAGTGGTCGCAATTTGCTAGAACTTAGTATACGCAAACGAGTAAAGACAAAAATAAAGAGGTTCATCGAAACTTTCGCAAAAGTATGTACGATTTAGCTATCAGGATATGTGGTTGTGAAGTCTCTAACTCATTTTATTGTTATGTTTGTTGTTTTCTAAGGACTCGTCGGACTCATTATGGTGCAAAACCGGTGTTAAGCACTCTAAACACTTAAAAGAAAAAATAAAAAAACATGCGTTTTCTGGCGATCACATGAAATGTTCGGTGAACTATGCTGCGGTCCGAAGTGTTGATACTCGCAGTTAGCTAGACACAGCTTGTAGATAATCACTTAGAGATTTTAATGAAAATGTATCCAAAAATCGTTATATTTTAAACAAAATTATAGATTGTTTAAAATTTTGTGGGGTATTCGAGCTGGCACTACGTGGCCATGATGAAACGGCTTTGTCTGAAAATACAGGGGTTTTTCGAGGGCTTATAAATTTTGTTGAAGAGTTGGGCCAAGATAGACTATCCGTTTTAGCAATGTTAAGTATCGAGAAATCGTTTATAAAAAGAATGTGCGTTCAATTTTAACGAACGTGTCATTCAGCATTTTTCCAATTCTAAAGAACGAAGCGTAAACCTGAATTCCAAGAGGATTTAAAGCTCAATTTAAAGATAAGATATTTATATTTTTATTTTAAGTATGCCTATTTTTAAATTTGTTATTGACCTTCCAATATAATTCACCATAGGCCGCCACTGTTTAATGACAACGTCGTACGCAGAATCCACTATATTTTTTATAGCAGGTGTTGAAAATGCATGCCTTGCCATGTAATACATATATTTATCTACGATCGTGAGATAAGAAGCCATTACCTCACTGATTTTAGTTAGGTAATGTTAGATATTAACGCACTAGTGCGGTAATGATATCTACTATTATTAAAATTAAAACGGAATGAAAGAAAATACGTTTATTTTTGTTTAAAATACAGCATTACAAACTGTTTATTGTAAATATTAATTACACAACCACTGCAATTATTTAAATTAAAATAAATACCAGAGATACTTGATGAACTTGACTTAACTTGCGATGAACTTGTATTAAATATGTTTAGTTTTTGGATACTAGTTGCTTCATTTTCCTTATTTCCGACTATACTCAAAGCAGTCTTCTTTTTGTTTTCGTCAGAAGCCTCAATGTATCCTTCTGCAACTGTGGTGTGCATTGTGTGTACAAGTGTTTATTCCCACTGGCTATTTTGTACATTTGCAGTTTTTATAGCACACGAAGAAATGACCATGATCAACGTATTTAGGGCGTAACTTCATGTAATTTCGGACAATTTCCACCATATCTAAACCTTCAATGTCTCCTGATGTTAAAAAAACTCTCGAGCTATTTTTGCCTTCGTAAATGGTATTACAAATCGAAAACACGAATCTACATCTTTCGCATTTTCCAAGAATAAATTTGTTAGCTCTTCTCTTCTACAAGGCTCCTGCTAGTCCAACAATAAGTGCTACTTTCGCCATAAAAACTTGTTATCATCAGCTTTCTGCAGAAAAACACCAATATCGTTTTTCGTTAATATCTTCGATTTTGTAGGTCTGTATCCTTCCGACTTTCTTTTTAAAAACGCAATTAAATGCGAGTATTTATTAATATCCATATTTTTTATAATAGACCGCACACTCCGCAATATTGAATAGTATGCCGAAAGAAAGGACGGTTTTTGAATTTTGAATAGATCATTAAAATAAGCTAACAATGCCTTCTCATTGGTGATAGTTTTTATGTTATTTTCTTCATACCATTTCTGATACCGGGAGTAGGCCAACTCATATTTTGCCCGTGATTTTTCGGGCAGAAGACTGGAAATTACGCCAGAACAGAACAGCCACTTCTTCAAGATCTGAATCGCTCATGTTGAAAATGTATGAAACTCATTCCGAACTTTGTGACAAATTAGAAATTGTTTGGTAGCATTATTTTCTAATGTTTTCTAACAAAAACTAAGTTACTTGGTTGCCATAGTATAGTAAGTACAGGTAAAAGAGGTAATTTGTTTTTAAATATTTGATAAGTAATATTTTCACAAAAATGTAAATTATATTATAAGTCGTGATACAAACGCTCTTATCACACTTCTATCGTAAATATCTATTATCCTACGCACTATTGAATCCCTCATAGGCTGAAATTTGCCAGATTATGTTTTCAAACATCATATAAAGTAAGTCTTCGATATACGTAAGATTAATCATATTTAAACTGAAATGTGCTGGGGTACTCGTTATATCTCTTGTGAAGCTAGCTTGGTCCGAAAATAGAATTGATGAACAAAAGAAGGGACATCGGTATTCATTCACCGAAACTATAGACAAACAACAAATCTCGGTTCGAAGTCTCTTGGTAAGAGAGTTTGAACCGTCTGTACGTGATAAGGACATAACTGTTGCTCTCTTAGTAACCTCCATACAGTTGATGCGTCAGTATTTAATTCTTCTCCAATTTTCCTAGGCCTTCTCTCAGGTTGCGCTCCAATAATATTTAGAGCAGCAGCTTTTAATCCGGACTTCCGAACTTCTCCGACCGGTATCAAAACTTCTTTTTTCCAATTTTCGAGATTCATACAGTCTTTGATGAAGCCTAGTACATGCAGTGATGATGAGATCTACGATTAGGATACAGTTGTGTACATTTGCGCCAAAATAAACCAACCCATCGTAATTAATTTTTTCCAAGGCTTTATGTAAGTCCGTTTTTTAAACTAGTTAACAAGAATATTATAGAGGTAGTATATTTCAAATTCTTTCAATTATTTTTAAAAAGTAAAAAATATGGGAAACGAGTTGTTTCCTAATAGCAATAATTCCACAGAATTTCATCATTTTCTCGCTTTTCGTTTTTAAGAAAATAAAATAAAAACAATTTTTTCCGGCAGTCGTTGCACCTTGATATCTTCCTAATGGTTGACATTTGATCAAAGATCTAACGTTTTACAACAAACTAATTTTTTTTTCAACAAGAAATCGCCAATGTTTTGAAGCACTTTTTATTTTCAAAACACCTTTATCGAATGACACCATACTACATATAAATAATTCACGTAATTCAATTAAGCATATTTGCTTCGCAAATGAACTAAACGGCAATTTAATCGGGATTAATTTTATTAGTTCTAGTTTGATACCAACACGAAAACTCTCTAAGTATAAAAGATATTCTTTTATACAAGCCTCTTCCAACACTCGCAAGTGGAGCTGAAATATTTAAATTTTTTAATTATTTTCTTAACGACAACAAGAAATCGTTCCAGCAGCCATTGTATAGCAACCACTTGCTGCTAAAAAGTTGCATTTACAGGTTAAATGTTCTTGCTAAAGTCATTAAGATAATGTACCTTATAAAAGCCGCATATAAATTAATAAGTTCTCTAAAATTGTTTTGAGATAATTTGGAAGGCATTCATTCTTCACCTCTTTTTCACACAGAAGTAAGATTTGTATTTCGAGAAAAAATATTGGTAAAAATTTTTGACCTGAGATCAGACGTCTGTGATGCGTTTTCTTTGGAGCCTGATTTTGAATTGAAAAATCAAATATTTTTCAATAACTTATTATCGCTTTTAAATGGAGGTTGCAGTCTTGGATCGGTTGTATGGTCGCCAATAAGTTGATTATTTTCTAGCTCTGTGTGTTGTTTTCAACAATAATTTCTAAAGTAATCTAGCAAACCTCTTTGCTTGTCAAACCAGGTATGTAAAAAAGTCTCTGTATTAACTTCTGATTCTTCATTGTCGTCGAAGTCTGTGACTGAATGTTGGTGCAGATTGAAAGACGAATATGCACAAATAGCAAAAAAAAGCTATAATGATAGTTTTACCCTCTGCAATTGCTTACTTATACCATATTCTCAACTAAAATTTATATATAAAATTATATTAATATTATATTTATTATTATATTATATTAAATATTAAATACAATTATAATTATTAAATTAAATTAATATATTAAATATTAAAAACAAATAGGTGTCTTAATAGACTTGTCATCAGCAAAACCTGATATAAGATGTAAGACTCGAAAACAGTTCCATATATCTTTAATTTTAGATTTTTTAGACTCCCAGTCTCAAACTCAAAATGCTTTTTGTCTAAAGAGACATACATCTTATTGACAAAGCTAGAAAAGATTAGGACATACAAATAAGATTCAAACTAATATTGAAATATTATAAATATGAAATACAGAAAAAAAAACGTAAAAAACTAACTTGAAATCACATATGAGACAAGACAACCGTATACAAAACAAATAAATGGAACACAAAATCAAATGTAAAAAACAAATTGAACAGAACTAACGGGTGAACAAAGAATGATGAAATATTAACAAATTTAAAAAAATAAAATGTTTTAAAATTCATTCTAAATATAAACTTAAAAATATTCTTTAAGAAATATATAAAATTATTTATATATTTAGTATGTGTCAGGTTAAAATATCTCGTAGAAATATTCTGCCACATCACAATAAATCCTCGCAACAAGCAACTTCTTTATTTTAATTTTAAACTTTTTACTGTCATAGATCTCTCTGATGTAAAATAAGCAGGTAGTTAAATATTTGCCGACTGCAATATAAAATGGAGTCACATATTTAGGATCTAGACGGAACGAGAACAGAGATGCTCCATTTCTATGAATGTGTTATATGTTGTTAAAATCTTATTATCAATCCTATACTTTCAGGCATAAAACAAACCTTTTCTAAAATAGATAACGAGGTCAATATTAATATTGTTTCTTTTGCAAAAAGTGGTTTACATGAGTCCCTCACTCCAGCTCTATGCATTTTCCTCAGGGCTCTCTTTTGCAAAACAAATAACTAGGAAACAACTGTTTTGAGCAAGGATCTCAAAAACAAGTACCATACCATAAGTGCACCTCTATTAGAGCAAACTATGCATTTCTAACTGTATCCTTGTTTAATTCTTTTGAAATTACTGTTATAGGATAACAGTTTGAGGATAATTTTGTGATAAGTAAGTCTTATAGAATTCAAATTTTGACTTAGCTGCAATATATATTCCCAAAACTTGTTTTCTGATAAATTACTTATTAATTTATTTTCTAAATATAAACTATTCAAATTACATCTAAAATACATTAGTTTTTTTTGGGAAATATTGAAACATAAATTATTTATATCACACCATTCTTTTTTTAACCATTATTGACAAAGTCATCATCTGCAAGGATCCTAAATTTAATAGAAATATCCAAATCTTCCAAACCATTAACATATAAAAAAAATAGTTCCGAATCTTGTGGAACACCATAACCCACTTTAGTTTTGATCATTGATCGTTAAGTAACATACTGCTCCCTACCTGAAAAATATGAATCAAGCCAGTTCATACTAGAATCTCAAAACTCATAGAGCTCAAGCTTCCGGGGAAGAATTCTGTAACTCACGCAGTTAAAGGCCTTCTACAGTGCGATAAGTCTGTAATTTGTAAGACTATTTTGTAGAGAGACATAATATTTGCGACTTTTAAACAGTTCGGAAGAACGCCATTGAGTAAAGGCAATAAATTCTTCAAATTTATTGCCTTTACTAGTGTCATTAAAGCAATTCCAAGCAGTTTCAAAAAGAGTTTGATAGGCATACCATTCCAACCCGGTGCTTTGTTAGATTTAATGTCACAAAGTATTCAATTCATTGAGAGATAAAGTTGATTCAACACTAAGATTATTACATTTTCCTCTTTTTCTATGCATCAGGTTTCTTTCTGTTTATTATAAGTAAACCCTATTCTATTTTGATAGTACAACTGCTTTGCTTCCTTTATAACTGCCCTTATACAACGATATATATTTGCAAAAATGCATTAAAAAACTTGTTATAAAAATAACACTTTCTAACATAACAAAATTTGCGCATGTTTCTTAATGAAAAATTAAAGCCTTTTGTTTTCCAGGATTCTTTGCTTTAAATTTCGAAGAGCAAAGGAGGAATCAATAACTTTGCGTAAAATTGATTGAAATTTTCTAAGAAGACTTTCAAAAGACAAAATCTTCTGCCAACTTTCTATAGCGCAAATTTGCGAAAACCTATCGAAATTTGGCTTCGTAAATAATCTATCCTTCCTAACCTTACGCCCATCCACCTTCTGTTTCCAATGCGTAATTTACAAAAAAACAACTTCGTGCTTAGACAAAGATGCGTTTTACAACATTGCACTGGGTCTGGTTTTCTCCGAAATTTGAACATATTTGAAGAATGACTAACATGTTGATCAAGATACATTTTTAAGTTTAATGAATATAATAGGCCTCTCAGTAGTTGAGAACTATCAAAATTATCTAAATAATTTATTTTAAAATTACCAGGGGAAGTAGAAGTAAGGTTTGCCAAGACAATCTCTAATTTACGCAAAAAATCATATACATTACTGGGTGCCCTAAAAAGACATAAAACATACAATTCAATATTTGAACAGTCTGAGACAGATATTTCAAATAGTTTTTCTTCTGATTGGCCATTAAATATAGATATATTTTCAAAATTATACTTCCTAAGAACATTTTTTGAACTAAGACACCCATACCTCCATGAAGCAATATAGGATATCAAAATTTATTAACTAAAACGTAATTTGCTAAAAGATTGATTAGGAGAACTCATGGTATCGAAAAGTGTAGACAATTCATCTATTTTATTTCGTAGTGATTGGATAATCAAAAATATTACCGATAACTGTCCTTGCCACTGCTGGATCTAAAAACAAATGTCTTCATTTTTGAAGCGACTAAAATTGTTATTCCAACATTTATCGACTACTTCGTTACAATGTTATCCAACATCATTCACAACAGGACAAGTTTCGTTAGGCCCAGCATCCGAGCTAGGTAAATTCGTAAAAGTAATATTTTCTGTATTTAGCATACACTTTAGAAATTATGCTGAAATAAGTAATTATAAGTACAAATGTATTACAGTAAATAATAGTTGTTTTTATAGATGGCTATAATAGCATACAAAAAGAATGTATATTTAGCCCGTATCTATGGTTATTCTTTCTATTTTCCATAATTCTAACCGACGGATTATTACTTTTCACATAAAATTCAATATGATCCAGATAGGAGATTGTAGTTTTGTGATGAATTAATGGAGTTAAATGATAGAAATGTCGTAAACTCACAAACATTTCCTGATGAAGTGACGTTTATGTTACATCACCATATTAATCGACAAAATTTTCCGATATTGGGCCGATAGGAATTCCCATTGGATGTGGAATTGAGAATAGAGTGATTGGATCCGTATATTTTTGACAATTAAAAATTTAAAAAAAAAATCAACTGAAGATGAATAAATGAATTTTCAGAGGGATGCTCGTTCAGATTCTTTTTTTCTTTTCACCTAAAAAAGTTTGTACAGGGTTTTTGGTTATAAATGCACCCCTCTATTAACTTTCATATTTTTACAGATACAAAAAAAAGTAAAATATAAAAGTTTCTTAAAATTGGACAAATTTTTTTACGGTGTAGTTTTTAGATATACAGGGTATTTCGTTTTTCAGGAGTTAACATCAACTTTGGTTTTTTAAATGGAACGCTCTGTATATTATCGACTAGAATGATTTTTATCCCGATTCCAACGATATATGGTTTATTGATATTTGCTTTGGTAATTTTTGAAATATTTCGATTTAAATTTTCGGTAGTTGGCAATGACGCTCGGACGATATTATTATTAATATATGCATTATTCGAGGCATTATTAATATTATTCTTATATCGGCTGAAAACATCCCGATTATAATGTTATGAGGTTTGTTAATATCTTCTGTTGATAATATTCAGAGAGTTTTATAAGAATAATATTAATAATGCATATATTAATAATAATATCGTCCAAGCGTCACACAGTAGTCCCATTTTAGATATTAGGCGGCCAAAAATATTCTCAGCAAAATTTAAATTCGAAATTAAAAAAATAATGGCCGTAATAAATTTAAGTACCTTAATACCTAGTTAAAATTACACAAACCAAAAGGGAAAGACCATGTCTACATATACAGGGTGTTCAACTAAGGTTGATTCTACGCTATATCTCAAAAAGTATTAATCTTAGAATCTTGAGGAAAAAAATTATGTGGGTAATTTGGCCAAGAGAAATCGCTGGAAATTATTTTCAACTTCGACAAATTGCCGCTAGGGGGCGTAGCAGCAACTCAAAACTGCAAATGGCGATTTTCTCTTGAATTCGTCAAATTAAGGTTTGTCGAAAATATAGGCATTGTATTCTTCAGATATTATGCAACTTTTTGTTATTTATCATTTTTTTCTATTTTCAATAGTAAAGTGGTGGGGAAAGGTCAAATTTTTTTATTTCAAACGTTTATATCTCTGCTTTCGATGAACCGATTACAATGAGCTTGACATCAGAACAAAGCGCCTTTTTTGCTCTTTATATAGGGCTATTAACTGTAGCGTAATGATTCTTCGAGTTGACGTTTTATCGTAATTCTTCAAACAATACGGATTTTCTCAAAAAATCAAATCGTATAATATGACTTTTTTGTCATAATTTGTTTTAAGGTTATAAAAGGTATTGATTAGTGAAAGGAAAAATCCAGGTCCGTACTTGAATTAAAAAAATTGATCATGGTTGCCCGAATTCAAAACGTCGAATTCAAAAACTAACCACACCAGCTTGTAGAGGAGAAAATGTGACAATAATAAAGTGAAAATTATTTTCATCTACCATTTCAACTAGGCCTACAATTTTAGAAAAAGTAAAAAAAAACTAAATTTTTGTTTTTTTTTTCTTAGTTTTTCTAAAATTTTAGGCTTAATTGAAAAGGTAGATGAAAATAATTTTCACTTTATCAGGGTCACTTTTTCTTAATGAAATAAATATCTGAAACGCCCTGTATAGTATCGACTAGAATGATAGAGTTTTTTATCCCGATTTCAACGATATATGGTTTATTGATATTCGCTTTGGTAGTTTTTGAAATATTTTGATTTACATTTTCAGTAGTTGGACGATATTATTATTAATATATGCATTATTAATATTATTTTTATAAAACACTCTGGATATTATCAACAGAAAATATTAACAAACCTTATAACACTATAATTGGGATGTTTTGAGAAGATATAAGAATAATATTAATAATGCATATATTAATAATAATATCGTCCAAGCCTCATCGCCAATTACCAATTAAAATTTAAATCGAAATATTTCAAAAACTACCAAAGCAAATATCAATAAACTATATATTGTTGGAATCGGGATAATTCTAGTCGATAATATAGAGAGCGTTCCATTTAAAAAACCAAAGTTAATGTTGATTCCTGAAAAACGAAACAACCTGTATATGTAAAAACTACATCATAAAACAACTTGTCCAATTTAAAGAAACTTTTGTTTTAACTTTTTTTGTATCTGTAAAAATATGAAAGTTAATAGGGGGTGCATTTATAACCAAAAACCCTGTACATTGATTATTCCGTGATAGTTTGACCAATCTGAATAAAATTGTCAGGGATTATTCGGGATATTACCGAAGTGGTCCCATAGCAAGCGTATTAAAAAAAATGGAGTGATAATCAAGATGTCCGGATCTTGCCACATTTGATTGTTTCGTGTGTTTAATACAAAACTCGAGAATATTGAGGTGTTAAGAGCAAATAGGATATGAGTGTAGACTTATTACACCAGAGATTAGTCAGAAAGTGAGAAACTGACTTTTACGACTAGGGTGCTGCTAGCAAGTGAACGGACAATATTTTCAAAACCTTTTAAAATACATATTTAATTAAAATATTTTTGAACTATAACTAATTTTTATTCACTCTGTATAAGAAAGGGTAAAGATGTAAAACTTGAGGCGATCTGTAAAAATATGACAAAAAATATAGGGTTGCATTAAAAAAAAAAAGTTGATCATTATTACTATTTTTTGACACGGCCTGTATACACGTACTATAGTTCATAAAATGTACAAGGAAAAATAATAGCTCACGTGTCCTAGTGACGTTTAGAAAGACCTATCGAGAGTGATAATACAGAATTTATTCCATGTTTTAATGTCTGGTATCCTTCACTTGCGTAAAAAACATATTCATCAACAGGGATTTTCCGTGAAAATTCTTCAAAAAAATCAGTTAAAGCCCTTAGGGGGAATCCCAATAACCGATATACCTATTACCATTGACATGTACATTTGTTTATACAAACTAAATATTCTCACATTTATAACTTATCTCGGTATATCAAAAACGACAGTATATAATGAAGTATTGCTTTAGCGATAGAACAGTGGTTTTTCTACAAGAATGTTATTGCCAAAGTCATGGTAGTGCGTTTACATACTTTGACCGCCATAGTAATATGTTATTATCCCAGTCAAATCACGTAACAATAAAGCAATTTGACGTTTCCTGTTCCTATTATATATAAGTGTTTGGAACTTTTACCACGAAATAACTATTAACAAAAAACACAAATTTTAATACGTACATTGTATTTGTTTTTGTACCATGTAATTGGGAACACATGACCATTTGTAAAAAAAAAACGTAAAAAAGTCAAAGAAAAATTTCGAAGACAACCAGTAAACATGGGGGCGGGATCGATGATTTCTCCCTCCGTGCGCGGTTAATTTTTTGTATCAAGCTTCGATAAACGGAAAACTGTATTTATTTATTTTCTATGCTCGATTTAACGATCCTAGAGGTTAGTCATTCGAAGATCACCTGAAAAGCCTTCACATATTCAACCATATTAAAAATATCATTCGGAAACGTTTCCTGTTTCAAAAGAAATGAAATTCCTAGAACGGGAAGAAGGCATTCAGGCAGATGTAAGCTTTTTTGTCCTTTATAACAAATATATTTTTCTTAATATTATTAAATTATGTATCTAATATGGCAATATAAATCCCCGCATATTATTTTTTGCGCGTATCGTTTGTTGTGCCGACATGGCTTTGACGATCGATCCAATATCAGAAGTACTACATATTAATTAATTACTTAAAAATATAAAAATTACATCTCATTACATGAGTCCACTCTGATCTAACACCAACTTAAATGAAATTATAAGAGATTGGCCATTAGACACGAACTTCGAAATTTCTTGGAATGATTCTCATTTTACCGCTTGTGTAAAGGATTTTGCAAAAATAGCAGCTCCACTACATGAGTTTGCTAAAGTTTAAGTAATGTGACCAGACGTCATCGATTTCTGGGGACTGTCTCTGAAAAAGAAATGCTGTCCGTGATTACTAAGTGTCCTTGGATTCCTTGAACTAACATGCAAAGATTTTAACAAAAATGTAGCCAAGGATGAACTGATTTTTAAAAAACAAAATCTTCCGAAAAATTCATAGATCGGGAGACAACTGTACCCAACCGTGGACTCATCGAGTTAAAGATAAATTTTTTTCTAAAAATATTGACTGACTTCAAAAAAAGCACTAAAAAGTAAAAAATAATGTTTTATTCCACATTGAAATTTGACTTTATGAAGTCGGCGTCAAACTAGTTCTTAATTACTTAATAAAAATTTTTATTTCATATTTTTTAGTTCTATTTATACAAAGTTTTAAATTCTAAAGCCTAAACTTAGGTTAAGATTTTGGGAACTTCCAGAGCGTCGTTTCACACACAATAACTGTTGAAAAAATTGAAATATTAATTTGAAATTCTCAAGAAAAGTTCCTCTTTGCGGTTTTCCGAATATAATTAAAAATAGGAGAATGGAAGTTTAGGAAATATTTTTTTTATAACTTTCTAGGTCCAAAGCAAAAAAAACTGGAAGAACATACAAACGAAAAAAAAATACTTACTTTTTTCTTGAAAAAGTCTAAGGATATTACGAGTATCGCAACGTATTACACATATAGTATGCAATACGTTTTCTTGTGTTTTTTCGATGGGTATTGATTTGCTTGCGTTTCTTCGATGGGTCTATGGTCAGGTACAGCAGTCGCTAAGGCTATAAGTAGTTTTTGTTTGTAATTTAATACATTTTACGTCATTTCTTGTCAAATTCTGTACAGTGATGTGCAGGCACGTAGTCAGAAATTCAGTTCGGGAGGGTCCAATCCAGCCCTCGTTTGTATGCTCTTTCTTGATTCTTGCTGATTCTTTTTTGCTTTTGACCTAAAAGAGTTTCAAAAATAAAAAAAATACTTCCCAAACTTCGATTTTGCCTATTGTATATAGTATTCGGAAGACCACAAAAAAGAACATTTCTTGAGAATTTGAAATTTTTTCGATAGTTACTGTGTATGAAACGACGCTCTGAAAATCCCAAAATCCTAACCTATATTTAAGAAAACATCGTATAAATAGAACTAAAAAGTATGAAATAAAAGTTTTTGTAAAGAAAAATAGAACCGACTTAAAAGAAAGCACTAAAAAGTAAACATAACATTTTATTCCACATTGAAAATTCGAATTTATGAAATCGGTGTTGAAATAACAAAGACCATCTTTATTTAGTGTGGTATATATGTAAACACTCAATATATAAATGTCTGTTTGTCATTAAGTAGTGAAGTTTGACGCCGACTTCATTAAGTCAAATTTAATTTTTATCTTTAACTCGATAAGTCTACGATTGGGTACTGTTGTCTCCCGACCTATTAGCTTAGCGAATTTTTCGCAAAATTTTATTTTTTAAAAATCAGTTCGTTTTTGGCCAAACTTTTGTCAAACGCTTTGCATGTTAGTTCAAGGAATCCAAAGACACTTAGTAATCAGGGACAGCATTTCTTTTTCAGAGACAGTCCCCAGAAATCGGAGACGTCTGGTCACTCTACTTAAACTTCATTAAGCTCATGTAGTGGAGGTGCTATTTTTGCGAAATCCTGTACAAAACCGCGGTAAAAGGAGTATTGAGTTGAATAGAAAAATGGGCTGTATTTTTTATATTTTTAAGTAATTAATTAATAAGTAGTACAAATGATACGCGCAACAAAATAATATGCGGAGATTTATATTGCCATAGCAGGTATATAATTTAATATTATTAAGAAAAATATATTTGTATAAAGGACATAAAAGTTTTCATCTGCCTGAGTGCCTTCTTCACGTTCTAGAATGCCACTTCCTTTTGAAACAGGAAACATTGTCTAGGATTTAATCTCAAAATGATATTGGTTATATGGTTAAATAGGTTGAAGGGTTTTCAGGCGATCTTCATATGACTAACCCCTAGGATAGTTTAAATCCAGCATAGGAAATACATAAATATAGTTTTTTGTTTATCCCTCCCCCCTATTTACTAGTTTTCTTGGAAATTTTTATTTGACTTTTTTACCTTTTTTTTTAACAAATGGTCATGTGTTCCCAATTACATGGTACAAAAATAAATACAATATACGTATTCTGATACGTGTGGTTTTTGTTAATACTTATTTCGTGGTAAAAGTTCCAAACACTTTTATGTAACGCTGTTTTCTACGGAATTTACTGATATATCAAAAGTTTGTAAAGAGTGTTTATTTGGTGGAGGGAAATGTAATTATAAGTCTAAAAATATCTCAAATTTTAAAAATATGCCTATATCTGATGCATTTTTTACTCAATTAAATAACCACTTTTGGGATAAATTACGTATATAAGGGTAGTTTTGAAACTTTTGACTTTTAAAGTTTTTGCAATAATTGTTTTGTTTATCTGATATACATTCTCATTGCATACTTTTGTATAACAAATATTGTATTCATCAAATTTCCGGGACACTCATCCATATTATTAAATATATGAAATATGGACAATACCAAGGAAAAGATAATTTATGGTAAACATTACTCAGTCTGCCTATTAAAAGTTCCGTGCCCAGAGTCTGTATAAATAAATGTTTATTTTAATAATAATGGTTTTTCCAAAAGAATCTAAAAGATTGTGGCAACCTAATCCTTGCAAAAAGTTGGTTTACATATTCTAACCGCCAGATAACGTTTCGTTATTCTAATTCAATCAGGTAACAATAATAGAATTGCAAATTTCCTGCTCGTATATAAAACATTTTTAGAACTTTTACCACGAACTAATTACTTGCTGAATTTTTGTATTTTCATGGACACTTCATAACGTGTATTATAATTTTACTATCCTATATTACGAAAATATCTCTTGTAACTTATAGTTGAATTCCTTGAAACAAATTTTGTATCCTAAAGGTTTATATTAATTACTAAGTATTATCAAGGTTTACAGGGTGTTTCCTACATTAACTGAAATTAGGTTTCCTTTGCCAACGTGATTTTTGCAAATCGAAATCATTACTGAAACATCATTTTTGTTTTAAATATTTATTTCCTTACATAACACACTATATATTGTATTATTAATATAATATACGGGATATACATGGTGTCACACCAACGGTGGCTCGTGTAGGGTCTAGATCTTGCGAAAAAACTTGTAACTAAAAGGGCCACGAAAAATATAATATTAATATTTGGAAAATATTTTTAGGCTTCAAATCTTGACGCTGGGAATCGCAGTTATTTAGGTTAGGTTAGGTTAGGTTCTGGTTTCCCAGAATATAAACCAAATACCTTTATTTTTTTTAACCCCTTATTAAGGGTGGGGGTGAAAAATTTTTAATCAAAATGATGAGAATTGACCTAGTTTCCCAATTCTTTTTCAATGTTTTAACCTATTCTATTATGTCGTACAGTGAATGAAATGACAGGCTCAAGCACTAACTTCTACTGCGACAAATATCTTAAAATAGGACAATATAGTTACGTAAGAAGAAACACAAGCGACATTTTCAACAATTACTTCTCCAGTATTGCTGATCACTTGGCAAAACAAATTAAATGGTACTATTACATTTCACCCTTTAATGAAGAAGAGGTTGCTACCATAATAAAATATTTAAAAAATAAGTCCCAGGACCTGATAAAATATTCTCCGAAATTTTAAAATTGGTTATAGACAGCATTTCTTCTCCACTGACATTTTTATTTAATAAAGTTAGCCAGCTATGTTATTTTTCGGTCTCAAGGTGGCTATTATTAAGCCGATTATAAAAAGGGAAACCAATAACTTGTATCTAATTGTAAGCCATTATACTTAGTAAGTAATATTACGAAAGTGTTATTTATTAATTTTATTAAATTATTTACAACAGAATATCTGGTAAAAACAAAATGTATTTCTTGCAACCAATTCGGTTTTCAAAAAGGAAAATCAACCCAACGTGCAATAGGTAGACTTACATAACAAATTTATACGGTTGATCACTTTCAGCCGTTAAATGCTCTCAATGATATCGGTTTTCGAGGTAAGGAAGCTTTTTATCAGACTGACACAAGAAGTTTTGGATCGGAAATCCGATAAGTAAAGAAGTAATTTTGGAATGTGGTGTTTCTCAGGGTAAAGTTTTGGGTTCCACTTTATTTTATATAAGTTACCTGTTTCTACTTCTTACATATGGAAAATAACGACACAGCAATTTATTATAAAACAGAAAATTCTACCGAATTAGAGGTAAAGGTATTAAATGCGTTTTCTAACATGGTAAACTTGTTTTTCATATTAGAAGAAATATTTTCCAACTAACACAGCTTTAACTATTAGAAATAACTATGATATATAGGTGAAAAACGCCAATCAAATCAAATACCTTGGAATAACAACAGATTCTCGTTATCAATGGAATTAACATCGGTAATATCACTAATACATTAAGAACTTTAACACCCAAGTTTTGTGCTTTAAAAAAATAATAATAAATATAAAAATGTTATAATATGTATTATATTATGTACTTGTACAATCGAGAATTTCGTATTTGTTGCTGGATGGCGGGGGCCTAAAAAATCATTTAAGAGAGCTTGAAGTAATACAGAAAAAAATTTTAAAGATAATATTACCAAAACTTTTGCTATATTCATTAATAAGCTTGTTTACAGAAGAAAAAGTATTTTGTGTTAGAAATCTGTTTTATTTTGAAATGTTTTAAAAGCATAACAGACAAGAACTTTTAGAAATAACCCCACATTTACAATACCAGAAACAGGGTACACAGAAATATACACCTTCTTTTATGCGGTAGAGCCGTGAGACGAAGAAATTGTAAATATTTGTCTCCCCGTCTTTATAATAGTTTATATAATATATATATATATATATATATATATATATATATATATATATATATATATATATATATATATATATATATATATATATATATATATATATATATATATATATATATATATATATATATATATATATATATATATATATATATCCTCACCGATGGAAAAATACGATATGTTTTCATTAAGGGTGTACATACGTTCTGAAAAGAACAGTTTTGCTTACGTTTCGACAAAATGACATTTGGCATTTACAAAGCTTTCCTATTCGGACGCGACAAGGAAAACATCATATATATATATATATATATATATATATATATATATATATATATATATATATATATATATATATATATATATATATATATATATATATATATATATATATATATATATATATATATATATATATATATATATATATATATATACACATATATGTTCAGACGAATCTTTCGATGCCTCCCTCACTGATGAAAATCTGTCTCGGCGTCTAGCCTGTAGGTGGTAGCAAATAATAACAAATGGTTGTTAAACATATTACATATTACCCTCCTTTGTATGCGCAGTCGGGTAAAAATAAATCTTCTTTGTGCTCCTGTTCTCTCCTGCTGTGAAATCTTATTTCTTATTTAAATTATATTTTAGAATTCCTATAGCAATTTCGGCAAAGTTTTGTTTCAAATATCTAATATTTTAATTTTATGTTTTAGATAATACCTAAGTCAGTATAGATTTATACTAATTTGTTACAATTTTGTTCTCTTAACTACAATTCAATTTTGTTTACGTCCTTATATTATCTTGCGATATCTTAAAAAGCAACAGCACTGAAAATTAAATCGATCATTTACTATTCTTTAATAGTCATTAAAAATAGGATGAATTTAGATAACTTCTAAAATTAAATTCGCTGCCTAGTTATATAACAATAAAATGAACAGTAATAAGTATGGGAAGGAAGCAATAAACGGGACATAATTTGAGCCTCAGTAGATTTCGCATTATTCAATTATAATAATCTAATTGTTTTTAATATAATCGTGACTACTATAATAAATGAGATATAGCAGCATATAATAGTCTATAGGGACGTGTTACTAACGCATAAGTATCGAAAAATAGTATTTATCTCAAATTATATCTTTTAGAAAAAAATAAATACGTTTACTAGAAGATAATTCCTTCGCCTTATTAATGTATTTTTGAAAATACAAAAAGTTCAATGCATCATGACATGTGAAGAATACTGCGAGGTCCAACTGGAAGTATTGGACTCTCGCAGAATACCGACTAAAACCCACTACCTGGCACTGAAGCTTTGCAGCTTATTATGACGCGCTCATCGCCAATCCCTCTACACTTAAGCCAGCCAGCTTAAAACTCTAAGTCCCGAACTTCCTCTGGGTAGACCTTCGGTTGCCCAAGAAACAAATGTGTTTTGCGATCCAGTGCCTCACAGTAGCACACAATATGTAAAGCTGTGGGATTTTCCCTACCGCAAAATCTGCATGTTAGTTCACCAGCGTGTACCCCTAATTTACTCAAGTAGTTTTTGTCAGCCATGTGTCCTGTAAGGATGCCTGTAAGTGCCCTTAACCGATTTCTACTCAGAAGAAACAGATTTCCAGCAAGTATACCATTAGTTTCTTTAATAAAAATTTTGCTGTGTTTATGTTCATGTCCATCATTATCCGTCAGCCATTTGTTTACCCAGGCTGGTGCTGTACACTTAGAAACTCCAAGGATATACTCTGGGCTGATAAAGGTCTCAGATGAACCTATTCTAGCAAGCTCATTGGCTTTCTCATTAAAAGTGTTCCGTTCAGCAAACGCACATAGTTCGTCTAAGCATTCCAATACCAGTCTAGATGTTGTCTTTGGACAATGAAGGCTGTCTAAGCAGATGTAGAGGCGTTGATCTACATAAGCCCACCTTCTATTTTCACGCACACATTGGAGTATGGCAAATATTTCTGCTTGAAAGACAGTGGGAAGAGAGCCAAGTGAGAAATCAAAAAAATTATCCTTTACTCAAAAACCGTTGAATTTAGGAATTAAATATATCTTTAGAATAATTAGTGGAATCGGAAAATGTAATTGCATTGAACAGACTTTGCTATTGGATTATTAGGATATTTATCATTAAATATTTCACACACTTGCTGTACGAGAGTTCATTTTATTCGTCATAACTGACCCTACCATATAATTATGTTTAGTAAGAAAATTTGCAAAATGAACTTAAAAATGGCTTCAAAAAGGATTTTAATTTGTTATATAACTTTTCCAAATTGATATTCAAGTAACTGATATTTTTTGGATATTAAAATTTCGGTATAATACACCGCACGAATCTTAAACCGTGATTGGAGGGAGGTTTTTTAAAAAAATATCGTTTTCATGGTTAAACAGGGTTTTAACTAACTGCCATTCAGAAATGTACCGTTTACATAGTTATTCGCATTGCTTGAGATTCGTGTGTCAAACTTTCCATATATTGGGAACTCAAATATATATTTATTGTTTTTGGTTGACTGTCGTTTTAATTTTATTATTGAAACTATACAGTATACCACTAAATAATTATATTTTATGTACAAAAATTTGAAATTTCAAAAAGTTAATAACAACGGTTAAAGAAAACTTAATGTTGAGCGTTCCAATCAGGTGAAAATGAACTTGTCCATGGAAACACACACGTTTCCTCTGAAGATCGGTATAAAATTTAGCCCAACCTGCTCCAAGGCTAAATTTTAGAAAACTTTTGAGAAGGAGCTTGCACTAAATTTTTGGCTGCTTTTGAGCCTTCGTGGCGACGCGACGTAACGGTGCCACCTGAAGCAAAAAAGACTCTCTGGATAAAAAGCTCTATAGCTGCTAGACATACATCTACATTTTTTTGTCCAAGTTTTAAAAATTCCGTAAATTGAGGGTTTAGAAAAAAAGTATCCAATTTTTCAATTTTCAATAGAACTCGTGAGATATTACTATATATAAGTACTCTGACTGGATAGACTTTTCAACCCAACATGGGTCCGGAAAGTTGGAAATGTCTTCTCAAAAGCTCTAAGGTGGGATTAAAATAGATATTTATTGTAAATTAAAATAACAATTATTTCATGCATGAAGGTGTACCAATTTTCAATTTAATTTTTTCCGTAATTAAACTTAAAAAACTAAAATATATAAGGCAATTTTTGAAGTTTTTGTCAGTCCATAATAAACATCCTGCATATGCTCCTGGGTCTGTATGAAAAATAAACTTAATTTCCATCTAAATAGGAAATGTACTTTATGAAAAGGAAAATAATATAAACTTTACATGTATTATTAAATGAAGAGCCTTAATATTTTAATAACAGTTTATTTTTATTATACCCAGTTATATTATACTTAGTGAAAGAAAAACAACACAGTGAAGTTGGAACTTCTAAAGCGTTTGCTCTTTTAAGTCGCCCGTCTGACGGAATTTTCGAAATATATCTGTAATCTACGCAAAAAGACCATTCATTTCTCAAATGAATGCGTCCAAAAATTGGCGTCTGCCTCACAAAATCTGAATTGTTACACGTTTCCCCACCTACTATCAGAATTTCAAGCATGTAGCTTATAAGCTTAGTCAATTTTTTTCGCACTTTTGACAAGCGCTCACGGTATAAAGTTGACCTAAGCCCCGGCAGACACGGGTGGTATTTTATTACATATACAGTACGGCCAAAATTGGGTGTACATGTATGGGTACCTTGGAAATTATAAGAAATAGAAAATTGGTTAAACGGGAAAAATTGTAGGGCATTGAGTTGCAAATTCAATGCCGCTTTGAAAACGATTCTATCTTTTTTCTTCTCTGACTTCGCTTTTGAGATATTTTGAAAAAGACAAGGAATTGCCTTTTCAAAAAATGCTATATTTTTTTTATTTTAAAATATTTTTAAAATCTGTAAAAACATTATTAGGGCAACTTTTTGCGCGCGGTGCATTTTTATGTCAAAAAACAACAAAATTCATTTTTCGCTGAGTTGGCCATGAATACGGAGGCCATTTGCGGTACAAACAATTGCCTAGTGCTTCAGAGTCACTAACAACTCTGCAAATATTGATCATATGAACTCTATTCTTAGAAGCCACCAGACAAACCAAAGGATATCCGCGAGGCTAACCATTAATCTAAGAAATTATGGAAGTTTTGAAAAGCCAAAGCTATCATTATATTAATCATTATATCATTAAAGATCGCAAATCCTGAGTTGTCCATGACTGCGGTGTTACGAAGAGGATTTGTAGTACAAAACAATTATTATTAATTTCCTAACTATATCGTTCTATCGATGCTTAACAACAACTAACTTTTCTAAACTATATATATATAATTATAAAAGACAATTAACACAATAACAAAAGTAGCTTATCATAAGTATTTGGGATATGTTTTTGGCGATCAAGACCGGGGCTGGGCTTCTCACATATTTTCAAACATATGTAGCAAATCTAAGTGTCGGATAAAATGGCAAATGTTCTTCTATGCCCTTTACAGTTCTAAGATTTGGTAAGAACCAACAAATCATTTGAACGACTTTTACTTTTGCATGACAAAAGTATCTGGTTTTTCAAGAAATAGAAAACATAATATTAAATATCCGGTTATTCCCTCAGCAATAAGACCGGTTCATCATGGAGAAGGTATATCAGTCACAGCGCCCCAACAAAATGGGAGGAAAATTTAGAAATGTGTGATGATCAGGCAGAACCGATTATGTATTAGACAATGACGGCTCTTATTTTCCCGAAAGTGAAGAAAAAACACCCCATTTAATCGAGCAAGGTGAATTAAATGATCTAGTTTGGGACCTTCACTTGCCCAAAGAGCATGCTAAGCTATTAGGTTCAAGATTACAACAATGCAATTTGCTAGCCACTGGAACCAAAGTTACGATATTTAGGAACTATAACCAGAAGTTATCCTCGATTTTTACCATGCAGAATAAAATGTGGGTTTGGGTTAATCCAAATAGTGTTATGGAAAAATTAGGCTTTGCAGATAATGCGTACGAACGTCGCTTATTTATAGAGTCTTCTAAAATAAGCTTAAAAGCAGTTCTTCTACATAATGGCAACAACAGACCCTCTATTCCTCTTGCGCATGCAGCTGACTTCTCTGACACTTCTTCTAAATTCAATATGATATGTATAAGTGGCAGATATGTGGTGACCTAAAAGTCATAGGAGTGTTACTAGGGCTTCAGGGTAGATTTACCAAGTATTGCTGTTTTCTTTGTCTTTGGGACCGAAGAGCAACACAGAGCCATTACGAAATAAACGAACTGCTTCAGAGAAATCAATTTATTCGAAGCCAAGCTAACGTAGAGGATATGCCTCTTATTCACCCTAAAAAAATTCTGTTACCTCCATTAAACATTAAACGGGAATTGAGGTAAAATTTCTTAAAAGCATTAGATAAAGAAGGAGATGGGTTTAAATATCTTAAACAGATTTTTCCTAATCTAGGTGATGCTTTAGGAAGGAATATTTGTTGGATCACAAATTAGAAAATTACTAAGGGATGAAAAGTTTGATCAAAAATTAAGTGATTAACTGCGTGGAAGTCTTTTCAAAGAATTTTTTTGGATTTTTTAGGAAACAAAATAGTAGAAAACTACTAAAAACCTGTAAAGGAACTACTTAAAAACTGGCTGTCGCAAGTCTTTTAAAATACACTACTTGCACTCCCATTTAAATTTCTCCCCAAAGATGTGGGTGTTGTTAGTGATGAGCAAGGAGAAAGGTTCCACCAAAATGTACTAACATTGGAGCAACGCTGCCAAGGCAGATGGGATTCAGCAATGATGGGAGATTATTGTTGATTTCTTTTGAGAGGAAGCGATGAGGAATATAACCGAAAGTCACCATTGATTGTGTATTTTGGCAAGCAGAACCTGTTATGTATAGATTATCTTGGTTTGAATTTATATTTAAAACTTATATAAAAACTTTAGATTAAAATTAAAATAATTGATGCGTTCTAGAACTCAAAATCTATACGTGGTGGATAATTATGGTTATTGAATTTGTAATCAGGAAGCTTTAAACTCCTCCGTACAGCCATTATAACACCAGTCCCAATTTTTTTTTTCGTATTACTTGACTAGTATTATCGTTTTGGAAGCTCTAAACAACATGATGGATAATAAAATTCTCGTCAATTTAGTCTATAATACGAAAATTCTTAATTTACTTATCTTTTATTTTTGCAGGTAACACAACGAGTATCCCTCTTTATTCTAGACTGCCTGTTTTCGGTGTTAGTAATTGGTACATTGGTAGTCTTCGTTTGGAGAGGTTTATGGATTATGGTTGATATGTTTCTTTTTCCGGACGATCTAGTGGCGTCTGCGCATGGGAGTTTGGTGAGTAAGTACCTTGTTTTATAATGTTAATAATTAAAGGAATATTACAGTATTATAGATGAACACCTATTATCTTCTTTTATAGTACTATATGTAAGACACTATATATCTTTTCGGGCACCATACAACTACTCTAGATAACTTTATAATCGAATATTCTTAAACATAGCATCGAAAGCGGAACAGTGTTGATATACAAAATGAGGTAAGAAAATTAAGCGACTATGTGTTTCCAGACGAAATATTGTTGAAATATTTAGTTCAAGGATGCACAATACCGTCACTGTTTTAAATCTAGTACAAAATATACTTTCTTCTGGTGTAGAAACACGTTTAAAATAACAATGTTATTAACGAATGAATTTGGACAAACTATACTACTGACTTTTATACACCCTATATAATATTGAACAACAAATAGTGATACCCATAGTTCTAAGCAATTAACTAGGACTTAAGGTCTTCTTCAGCACAGTCAACTAGTTGAGAGACGAGTACAACTAGTGCCAAAATTAATATACAAAACCACACCAGAGTCACCTTAAGTCAGAAACACGTGTCTATAGTTGACCAAATTTATTATATATTTAATATAATTATTTATATAATAGTTCTAACCGCGTTAATTTTTCACTACTTTCGATTTAATTACTCCTTGGTAATAGAGAATCAAGTCCTGCGAAGATTTCAGATGTTCTCTTGGTAACCAAAAATTCGGTTTTGCTCCTGTTGGTGACTCTGGTGTGGTTTTGTGTAAAAATTTAGGCACTAGTTGTACTCGTCTCTCAACTAGTTGACTGTACTGATGAAGACCTTAAGTCAGAAACACGTGTCTATAGTTGGCCAAATTTCATTATTTTAGCTGTCTTTCCAAAAAATCCTTTTTATACAATATATATATATATATATATATATATATATATATATATATATATATATATATATATATATATATATATATATATATATATATATATATATATATATATATATATATATATATATATATGTATAAAAAAGATTTTTGGAAAGACAGCTAAAATATATATAAAATCCTTTTTATACAATATATACACTACTGTCGTTCTGAAAAGAACAGTTTTGCTGACGTTTCGCCAAAATCACATTTGGCATTTTCGAAGCTTTTTTTCTCGCGTCCGAATAGAGATTGAAGTGTTTTTTTTTTTTTTTTTTGTGTCGATGGGGAATGCTTTTACGCACGACTCCATCCCGGGTGGGATGGAGACAGTGTAGAACTCATTACTGCCAGGTTGTTACACTTGACAGATTGCCATACCCACTAAACCCCACCGGGCCCCCATCAGATGGACCGTCATTGAGCAAGCCCAAGGGTCCTTCGATGGGGTTGACCGTCCTTCCGGGGTGACCCTCTAAAAGACATGGTCCTCTGGGGGGGGGGGTGAGCTGCCTCTTTGGCACGGTGTTTTGTGCCGCCTCTAGTTACTGTATATCTGAAAAGGAAAATATCATTAGTAATGTAGTCGTCTTACCTGTTGAAGTTACTCTTGTCCGTCCTCCCGTCTGTCCGGTTGCCACTATCAGCGTCTCTGACCTTCCAGTTTGCCGATGTCAGGTTCCTCCGTCCATCCGTGTGTTGGTCTTCTTGGTGTGTCCTCTTCTGGGCCCTCAGTGTCACTGCTGTTCCGTGTCCTTGCAGTGAGGAGCTGAGGAGGGGTGTTTACCTGATTCAACTGCAGCTCCGCCGGAGCCAGTTGAGGTACCTGGTATCCTCTTCTTTTACCTCAGGTTCAGCTGCAGCTCACGCCGGAGCCAGCTGAGGTACCTTGGGAATCCTTCTTGGAGATTTTTATTGGCCACATGAGTTGCTTAAGAATTTTTGCAAGTGAGATCTAGCTTCTGAGGAGCACGGAGGCTCAGAAGTTTTGATTTACTTGCATCCATCCTCAAGCACTTTTAACGCAGAAGTCCGTGTCTTGGTCTTCTGTGTTTGGTCCTATTGTTGTGGTTTGGAGCTAGTGGATCGTAATTCACCAGGTCTCGTAGATTTTCATTATGATGGTTTTCGGCTGCTCTGAAGGCTCGGGTAGCCTTTTGTTGCATAAAGTCTTCGATTTGTGTCCATTGAAGATCTCTCTGCAAGTCCTCATTCCTGATGAACCACGGGGCATCTGCCGCCATCCTTATCAGTTTGTTTTCTGTCCTCTTGATTTTTAAAAGGTCTGTTTTTGACGCATAGCCATAAGCTGTGGAGCCGTACGTTAGTTGGCTCCTTGCTTTGATGAGTAGCAGCTTTGTCCTGATTGCCATTTCGCTCTTTCGGCAGAGCAATGGATAAAGTTTATTCATTGCCTGTCTGGCTTTGGTCCTTGCTGCGTTGATGTGTCTGGTCCAAGTCAGTCGCTTGTCCATGGTCATACCTAGGTACTTGACCTCGTTGGACCATGGAATCTCCACTTCTCCAACTCGGATTCTGGCTCTGGCAGTCAGTCTTCTTCGTTGGAAAAGTATGGCTTGCGTTTTCTGGGTGTTGATCTTGACTTTCCACTTAATGCACCAGTCATTAAGGTCATTTATGTCCTCTTGCAGTCGCCTTCCCAAGATACGGGTGCTTCTGCTTTTATGTAGGATGGCGGTGTCATCTACGTAGAGTGCTGTTATGCCCTCGTCTCCTATCGGGACATCATGGGAGAAGATGGAGTATAGCAAGGGTCCTAGTACCGACTCTTGTGGAACTCCTGCTACCAGTCCTCTTTGTTCAGAGTGGGTATCATTCACTTTGACGGAGAATGTCTTGTCTCTTAGATAGCTGCGTATTATTTTAATGCTTCTTCTCTCGTATCCGGCCACAGATACTTTGTACACCAGTCCTTGGTGCCACATCCTGTCGAAGACCCTCTCGATGTCTAGGAAGACTGCTCCTGTGGCTTCTCTGTTGTTGAATCCTTTTGTGATGTATTCAGTAGCTCTGAGGACTTGTTGTTCAGATGAGTGCCCTTCCCTGAAGCCGAATAGCTCATCAGGAATGGCATCTAGCTCTTGGGTCTCATCTTGAAGTCTTCTAGCTATGGCTCGCTCAGCTACTTTGCCTAGTGCAGAGAGTAGACTTATGGGTCTGTAGTTTTGAGGTAGGGTGCGGTCCTTGCCTGGTTTTTCCAGGACTATGACTTCCGCCTTTTTCCACATACTGGGGAAGTGGCATGTCCTCAATATGGTGTTGATGATGCTGGCCATCGCACTGTAACCTTTTCTTGGAAGGTACTTCAGCATCTTATTGGTAATGCTGTCGGCTCCAGGGGCTTTTTTCACCTTTAGCCTTTTTATTATGTCTCTGACTTCTCCAGGACAGACAGGAGTTCGATTGTGTTGAGGTAGAACCTGTGCGTCCAGATCCCTTACAATCTCGTTGACTTCTTCTATATGTTCGTCGTCTTCGTTGGGGTGATGGTTTAACTGACCTTGCTGAACAATGGCGTCGGCAAGGATCTCAGCTTTGTCTTGATCTGTGTAGACAGGGCCATTTACACTTTGAAGAGGCGGTAAGGGTCATTTGTCAGACCTTAGGGCACGCTGCATTTGCCATGCAGTCTGGTGAGTTGTATCCAGGGATTTCACTTTTTCACTCCACTTGTTATCCCGGTATTCCTTGAGGCTGTCCCTCAGGAATTGGGAGTGGCGATTTAGTACAATCCTGTCTTCTTCCTCTCGGGTCCTGGTGTAGACCCTTCGGAGTCGTCTATTTGTCCGGACCTTAGCTTTTAGAGGTTCCGGGAGGTCCTCTGTATGCCGGTACCTGCTTATGTCTTCCACTACTGTGTTTTCATGGAAAGCATTCAGGATGGCTGTCTCTAGACGTCCTACGGCCTCCTCTAGTCCCTGAGGAGCGCGGATCTCAGGGATTTCGATTAAGGTTTTCAGACGCCTTTGATAGGCCTTCCAGTCGGTTGTCTTCTTGATGCGGTGGTTTACTCTGTTTAGGTTCACACCCAGTTGTAGGAGTACTGGGTTGTGATCTGAGGTTCCTTCCTCCAGAGTGTTTATGTCCAGCTCCTCCCTGATGTTTTTCAGGAGTGCAATGTCTAGGACTGAAGGTCTCCCATGTCCACAGGGGAGGTGGGTAGGTTGCTCGGGTCCTATTATGGCGAGCCTGTGGTCTTCGCAGAGTCTGGATAGTTTGCGACCATCGTTATTCGTGTAGGAGCAATGCCATTCTTCTGACTTGCAGTTGAAGTCTCCTATAATGATTTTTGGGGAGTGTCCTCTGGCTAGATGTTCGATGTCTTCTCCTAGTAGTTCTTGTCTGGGAGCACGATATGCGGAAGTAATCTTGACATTACTTCGCCGTGTTTGGACCTCAATGGAAATGGCATCTAGTTCCACATCCTCAACCCCCAGGAAGGAATGTGTGACGCCTCTCCGGACTAGTAGAGCTACTCCTCCCGCAGCTGGGTTGCCAGGGGGGTCATATCTGTACATATGATACCCCGGGAAGGAAATTCTAGTCTCAGGTCTGAGTTTTGTCTCTTGGATTGCTACAACATCTGGGTGGTGTTCCTCCAGAAGCTCTATGACATTTGTTTTCCTGGCCCTTATTCCACAGGTATTCCAGGAAATTAATTTTAACTCCTCGTTTTGTTGTTGTACTGGCATCTTTATTTTAGTCTGCGAAGCTGTTCCTCCACAGCTTTTGTAATTGTTGGGATTATATTTTCAACAATTGAGGGCATCATTCCTGTAACTGCGTGTAGGATGGCAGCTTGCAAATCTAAGGGGGGACTGGAAGTTTCGCCCTTAGATGTACTTGGTTTTGCCTGCGTTGGGGCCTTGTCCTTAGTCGTTTTGTTATCTTCTTTGGCTGGGTTTGGCCCTGGTTTGAAGTTTGCCCATGGGACAGGTGTCTTTTTGGGATTGGGGAACCTGGGGCATCCCCTGTAACTGGCAGGGTGCCCACTTTGGCCGCAATTTGCACAGGTGGCATTTTTAGTGCCGTCTTCACTAGTTGGCAGGTTGCAGGCACTGGCCATGTGTTGACCAGCACATTTTACACATCTGTCCGGATGCGTACATAAGGACTGTGTGTGCCCAAATTGTTGACATTTGTAGCACTGTTTGACTGTCTGGTCTTTTTTTTTTGGCTCCATTTTGACCTGTCTGTCGAGGAGTACTTTGATCCCCATTATCCTCCTGTCTGCTGACTTAATAAGAAACAGAGGCATTGGCTTCTTTGTGACCCTGGAGGTCATACGGGTTATTTCAATTTCCTTGAATCCGATTTCGCTGAGTTCTTCAACGATCTCTTCTAACGGGGTGTCCATGTGTAGTCCTCGGATTACAGCATGGACTTTTTTGTCTTCAGGTAGCTGATACGTGTGGTATGGTTTGTTTGTTTCCTTTAGATGTTTGGTTAAGGCCCGGTGGTCTTTGGCCGTTTCGGGGTAAATCTGCAGTCTGCTCCCTGCAGCTTTTGCCTTTGAGAAGGCAATGTTTGCGCTCTTGATATTCTTGCGCACAACTGTCCAGTCTCCCCCGTCGTCTATTACTATAGGCGGGATTTTAGTCTTCACCGGAGAAGTCTTGGCGTTCGCTACTTCTTCCGGTTTCGTTTCCTCAGGTTTTTCTTCCTCCATCTGTATGGCGTCCTCTGAGGGTGGAGATTTCGCCCTTTCCCTCTTAGTTTTTTGCTGTACAGCGGGTGCGTCGGTGTTCACTTCTTGAACCCGCTTTGTATCAGCACTGGTTTGGTTAATAAAAAGGGTTTCTAGACGAACCAGCCTGGCCGTCATCTCCTTATTTTCCTTCTCTAAGGCCTGGTACCTTAGTAGGAGGCGGGTGTTTTCTTCTTTGAGTTTGGCTATCCTTTCGGACTTTGTTTTCACTGCTCCACTAGAGCTGGCAGTTCTAGTGGAAACACACACTTCTGTCTTCATTTTGTTGCACTGCACTTGAACAGCACGACTTCACAGAATATTTATTCCTGTAAGGAATAAATCACACTTAGCACTTTTCCAAGATAGGAAAAAAGTCACTTCTCGTAAAGTTTCAGTACAGAGCCGGGTGAACCGAATCAATCCGCACTGCCTGAATACTCAAAGTGAACTGAAGTGTTGGTGACTGCGACGCTTCCTTTTATAACTCCACCGGTCGCGAGAAAAAAAGCTTTGAAAATGCCAAATGTGATTTTGGCGAAACGACAGCAAAACTGTTCTTTTCAGGACGACAGTAGTGAACAGATGTACACTCGGAATGAAAACACATTGTATTTTTCCATCCGTGAAGAAGTAAGAATTAACATAAACAAACATAAATATTAAGTATATATATATATATATATATATATATATATATATATATATACTTATATATTTATGTTTTCATTCCGGGTGTACATCCGTTCACTACTGTCGTTCTGAAAAGAACTGTTTTTCAGAGTCTCTATTCGGACGCGACAACGAAAGCTTCGAAAATGCCAAATGTGATTTTGGCGAAACGTCAGCAAAACTGTTCTTTTCATAACGACAGTAGTGAACGGATGTACACCCGGAATGAAAACACATTGTATTTTTCCATCCGTGAAGGACTAAAAAATCAACACAAATATATTATATATATATATATATATATATATATATATATATATATATGTTGATTTTTACTCCTTCACGGATGGAAAAATACAATGTGTTTTCATTCCGGGTGTACATCCGTTCACTACTGTCGTTCTGAAAAAACAGTTTTGCTGACGTTTCGCCAAAATCACATTTGGCATTTTCGAAGCTTTCTTTCTTGCGTCCGAATAGAGACTGAAGTGTTGGTGACTGCGTCGCTTCCTATTATACCCCCACTCGTGGCCGAAGGTTATATCTGCGCAGGCGTTGGTCGTTATTTATGTTTTCCGGATGGTGCTGTTGTTGTTGCGCTAATTGCGCTTGAGTTTTTGCGATTTTAGATTTGTCGATTATTGTCTTCCATACTGTTTGTAGTTTTAATGATTCGTCCCTTTTATTCAAATCACCTTGTTTTTCAATTTCTATGGCTTCTCGGATTATTCTGGTCTTATAATGTTCTATATTGGCAATCTCCCTACACCCATCGAAATTTAGCTAGAGCTTTAGCTAGCTTAGCTAGCTCTAGAGTAAATTGTATTCTGGGGTGGATTGAATTTACGTGAGTCAGAAATTTTTCGAGCTCTGCATGACCATGTTGCCATATAATAAATATGTCATCCACATAACGAATCCATAATTTGGGTTTTAAACTTGCTTTCTCAAGAGCTTCTTTCTCGAAGTATATCATAAATAAATTCGCGACTACTGGTGATAGGGAGGACCCCATTGGAGCACCATCCATTTGTTTATACATTTGCCCGTTGAAAGAAAAAAAAATAAGTATTTTTGAGGCAATGCTCCGAGAGTTCTATTATATGTGCTTGGAAATCCTCGTTCATAGCAATTTTGTCGAGTGAAATGCTCCGAGTTTTTTACAAATGAATCAGCTTTTTCTACAGTTGGTTGCATAATTTCAGAAAGGTATTTCTCCAGTTTTTGTAGCGGCGAATTAATAGCACTAACAATAGGTCTGATAGGCGCCCCTGGTTTGTGTATTTTGGTAAACCATAGAGTTTAGGACATCTGCTCGACTTTTCCCGTGGTATGATTTTTTGTTGAATTTCGGGGTTTATTGGTGAACTTTTTATTTTATTTTTAGTAGTTTTTTCTAGGTACGTTGTCGAGTCCCTTGGAACAGGCCTATAACATTTGTCTTGTAGGATTATCCTGCATTTTTTGTACGTAATCTTGAGTATTCATAACCACAGTTGCGTTTCCTTTATCTGTTGGGAGGATTGTGATGTCTTTATTTTTTCGAAGGTTCATTAGGGCCTTTTGTTCAGTGGCATTTAGGTTTTGTTTTGGTGTTTTGCTTGTTCTTGGCAAAGAGGTGGCAAGAATTTTAAAAACAAGCAAAACACCAAAACAAAACCTAAATGCCACTGAACAAAGGGTCCTAATAAACCTTCGAAAAAATAAAGACATAACAATCCTTCCAGCAGATAAAGGAAACGCAACTGTGGTTATGAATACTCAAGATTACGTACAAAAAATGCAGAATATCCTACAAGACAACTGTAGAAAAAGCTGATTCCTTTCTAAAAAACTCGGAGCATTTCACTCGAATTATACGAGATATCGTCCTTGAAAAAAACGATATCATAGCAAGTCTAGATGTCAAATCGTTATATCCCAGTATTCCCATCGACGAAGCATTGGACAAGATTGCTATGAACGAGGATTTCCAGGCACATGTAATAGAACTCTCGGAGCATTGCCTCAAAAATACTTATTTTTTTTTTATTTCAACGGGCAAATGTATAAACAAATGGATGGTGCTCCAATGGGGTCCTCGCTATCACCAGTAGTCGCGAATTTATTTATGATATACTTCGAGAAAGAAGCTCTTGAGAAAGCAAGTTTAAAACCCAAATTATGGATTCGTTATGTGGATGACATATTTATTATATGGCAACATGGTCATTCAGAGCTCGAAAAATTTCTGACTCACGTAAATTCAATCCACCACAGAATACAATTTACTCTAAAGCTAGAGGAAAACAACAAACTACCATTTTTAGATGTTTTGGTCACGAAACTACATAACGGACATTTCGAATACACCGTGTATAGAAAATCAACACATACAGGCAGATATTTAAATGCAAAATCACATCATCACCCAGCACAAATTCAAGCTGTGGCAAATACTCTAATATCTAGATCCGTGCGACTAACTGAAACACAGACGAGACAAAACGAACTTAAGGTAGTATCTAGTGCTTTAAAGAAAAATGGCTACACAAATCGCACCATAGAGAAAGCTATTAATGCACAGGTTTCCCGAATAACGAACAACAAAAAATATGAGCCGGGAAAGCAACGAGTAGTCTTACCATATGTAAAAGGCTCAACAGACAGAATCGGAAGAATTCTGAGGAAACACAACATACAAACAATACACAAGCCACAAACAGCTATAGGTAACCTACTCGGAAACCCAAAAGATAAACTCAAACTGGACAACCACGGAGTGTACAGTATTCCGTGCCAGGACTGTGAAAAGTTGTATGTAGGGCAAACTAACAGGCGAATATCAGCAAGAGTGGAAGAGCGTAAACTCAGCATCAGAAATAAACAAACAACCTCAGCTTTATTCCTACATCATCAGCAAACCGGCCATAAAATAAATTTCAATGGGTGTAGGGAGATTGCCAATATAGAACATTATAAGACCACTCGGCCACGAGTGGGGGTATAAAATGAAGCGTCGCAGTCACCAACACTTCAGTCTCTATTCGGATGCGAGAAAGAAAGCTTCGAAAATGCCAAATGTGATTTTGGCGAAACGTGAACAAAACTGTTCTTTTCAGAACGACAGTAGTGAACGGATGTACACCCGGAATGAAAACACTATATATATATATATATATATATATATATATATATATATATATATATATATATTGTATATGTATATATATATATATATATATATATATATTGTATATATATATATATATATATATATATATATATATATATATATATATATATATATATTTGCATTAAACAATATTACTCATTTAGTAAGGACAAACGACACAACGGATAAATTGTCCAGATCTAGGGTTTACGCCCTAAATTGTGGCGAATGTTTCACGACCCATGTGGGACAAACAGGTAGAAAAAAGACTTAACCTCATTTTAGTGTCGATCAGATCTGTATAAGTAGTTGTCTGTTTTGTTGTCTTTTAGTGTGTTTTGCTCTATTGTAAGTTATTGTTATTGGATTTGTGAGTGTGATTATTTACTAAGGTTTTCTCTGTTGTTTTTAGGTTTGATGATGCTCAAAAGGGCGAAACACTTGTGATGTTAATAATTATAATTTACTGAGATTGGGACTTGGATTCTTTTTCTACGTTTGTTAAGTGTTTAAATGAATACGTACCCCTTTGATTGGACTAATAAAGCGGGGTATTGCCGATTATTCGAGGTTTTTTTATCCGCCAAAGGGTGACACCTGCATTTCTTCGAAAATTAAATAAGTTTTGTTAGCACATTTTAAATATAGACCAAAGTCTTTTTTATCATAAGATACATTAGTATTATAAAAAAAAGATCAAATTTAATTACAATTTTATATCAATTTATTTTTGGCAAATTTCGTAGCGCCGTATATTTAAAGGATATTTTCATTCAGTTCGGTTCTAAACAATTACATTACAATTACTCAAGTTCAACGGGCTGAAAAACGAAGTAAATTAAAGGAAAACTTCAATCAAAAATTTAATATAATAATAATTCCGCTAGAATGCTTTTTCTAGAGGTCAGAATATGGAATGAAATTTTTGTGCTTTAAATGGGGTATTTCGAGGATATGAAAAACCAAATAACCGTAATAACCTAATACGTATTATATTGGGGATTCTTTTTTCAATAAAAGGATAGTAAACGTGTTAGTTGTTGATAAAGGGTGTATGAAGAGGTTTAGGATAAAGATATTTTAACGGAATATGCCGCAAAAACGTTTTAACACAACGGCAAATGTGTAAGCAAAACTCTTAGTGACGAAAATTTTATTGTAATTAAAATAAATCGGGTTAATTTTGATTGACATATGAATAAAACTATGAGCACTGCATATAGTAAAATTATGTGAGTACTGATTTTTTTCTATTTATTGCTTATTAAAGTATTTAATACTTTGTTTCGTTAACGTTCATGGTTGATATTTAACTGCGAGTTTAAAATTATTGATACAATAAAGGCGACTTAAACGGGATGTTTTGGTATTAATTAAATAACCTCATGCCGCATAAGATAGAGTTGGACGCTAAAACGTCTGAGAGGGTGAGTTTGTTCACGATTACAAATTTCGCAGTTTCGTTCGGCCATTTTGAATTAGTAACATAGTTTTACTAGTTGAGCCGTATACCACAATTAGTAATGGCACTAAATTTAAAATCAACCCATTAATTAATTTTTTTATGCTGAATTTTTAACTATTTTTTTTTAACTATTTTATAATACCGACATTTTGTTCCCCCATCTTGAAATCGTACCAAAATTTTACCAGTCCATTTCAACTTAATACTTGATGTTTGTACAAATTTTGAAATAAATTGGATGGGTAGTTTTTTAATAATATTTTTTTAATTTCACTAAGCCGCCATTTTGTTTCGCCATAGTGGATTTTTACCAAAATGTTTCCAGGTCATCCCCATATGACCCTTAATTTTTGACCAAAATTTGAGCTCAATCGGGTAAGTAGTCTTTAAGCTATGCAGCGAACTGACAAACAGACAGACAGACCGACAGACGGACCGACGGAATTGATAAAACATATTTTTTAGCATTTAGCGAGGTCAAAACGTAAAGATGTAAAACCTGCAAAAGGGATTTTTTCACGATTACAAACATTTTAATTGGCAGCCATTTTGTTCGGCCATCTTGAATTAGTACCACAAATACTAGTTGATCCTTATACTACAGTTAGCTCAGTTTCGGCAAGCATTGAGTGTGATATAGATGTAAACTGGCAAATTGTGGCACGCATTCAAGATAGCGGCCTAATAATTTTTATTTTCTTCGTACTGTAACAGTGGCAGCTCGTGGATATAAGAACGGTGATGCGCAGGTACCAGGTTAACCTTTTTATGATGTTAATTATACATAGCTTTGGAGCGTTTTTTAATACTTAGGGGAAATATGAAGAATTTATAAAAAAAAAGTTACATACCTATATCTTAAAGCTAATTTCGATTGGATTCCATCGATGCAAAACTGCTTCCGCCTCCGATGATCCGAGCTCACTAATTAACATTAATTCTATAACAAGCGAACAAGCGCCTGCAGCCTGCAGTAGCAGTTTTATACCGCTCCCATCTCTATTTGGCTTACCAATATTCACCACTGCGTCGCCATAGCAACTACCATAAACAAATCTAAGCGTGAAAACCGGTGTGCGGGGGGAGTCTGAGGCGTAATTTTTTACTGCTACTCAACGGGTCGCTCTTATGAAAAGGTGTTCAGCGCGCAACGTTTTTAAGTCATTATTATTTTTTGAGGATATAACGCACTAGTTCTGATAGAAAATAATGGCATAATTAAGTAAATAATGTGAATTAATATAAAACATATTGCATTTTTCTAATCAAAATATAGATTATATAATGCTTAATATTTTTATTTTAAGTAAATTGGTTGGAAAATGTAGATGAAGCGGCGCTTCACCCGCGTCTCCTGGCGGGCCGCCACTGTACTGTAATCGTAAAAAAAATTACCCTCGGAATGTTTTCTCAATTCCGTCGGTTTGTTTGTTCGCGGCATAGTTAAAAATTAAGGGTCATATGGGGATAACCTGAAAATATTTTTGTACAAAATGTATAGATCCCTAGATAAATATTCAAAAAATATTTGTATCAATTTTGTCGGTCCGTCTGTTTGTCAGTTCGCGGCATAACAAAAACTAATCAGGCTAACTTCAAATTTTAATGAAATAAAGGGTCATATGGGGATGACCTGGTAATATTTTGGTAAAAATCTAATATGTCGGATCAAGATAACGGCCTAGTATAGTGAAAAAAATAGATATCCAATTTCTTCAAAATTAGGCAATTATGTGGGTGTGTGTCACTACTCCTAATAAAAGAAAATATTCATAACTAGGGAAGTTCCGGGTAAAAGAAATTTATCGATTTGTTTAAGATACACTCCCTGTTAATTGTGAATTATGTCTTCATGTTGTAGTCTCGACGACTTCATAAAATGGCAAAACGGAGGAAATTTTAAAAAATGTCGTTAAATCTCCCACCCGCTAATCATAGATTTAAGTAAGTAAATCAAGGTTTCGTTAGGAAAATTACGTTTTACTTTGAACACATTGAGAACGTTCTATTCAAATGAATCAGCATGAAGTCTCCAGTAAGTTTGATTTCTCACAGAATAGAAATTATTTACTCCATATCTGAACAATAGCCTTGCATATTGTATACCTCCTGTCGTGGCGCCAGCGATTTAGATATTTTCTAACGTTGACAGGTTAATAGACTCATTATATGTTTGACGTTGATAACCGCGTTAATAACTAGGTTTGGCTTTATTTAGAAAAAGTATTTAAACGAGAATAAGTGTATTTACATGCTTGGCTTAAAAAGCTTGCATGCAAATAGCGTCACGTGACCATCGGTTCCAGTTCACCGCAAATTTATGGTTTTGGTGTAAGTTTTAGGTTTTCGATGTTCCGAGACGATAACGAAGCGAAGTTGTATAATGTAATATTGGATATGCAAAATTGAGTTATTCCTTTTCATGTATGTTTATTTTGTTGTTTTGAAGGGCGCCGATAATGTTTTTTAAGGCTTAAACATACATTTTAAATGTGTTAGGTATTATCAGGATTTAAATTATTTTTAAATAAACATTGTATCACACAATTATTGTTCTTGAACTTCTAAACAATCGGTTAGGAAAGATATTTGCCTTCTTAATCACCTATTAAGTTCCACACATTTTAACCGTTTAAATGAGTTGTGTTTTGTTATTGTAAGTATATTATCTCATCTCCCCAGACTCGTATCTGAGGAAGTTGGCGCTAGTTTACAGAGCAATTCTTTTAGACTTCTCATTAGCAAATTTATCGATTACCGTGTCTAAGTCAATTTTTTCGGTTATGTCGTATTCAATTGACATAATAGCTAAATTTATCCAACGTTCCTGTCCAATTTGAGACCTCAGGTAGGTCTTGACAAGTCTGAGCCTACTGAAGGACTACTCGATGGAAGCGGACGTAACTGGAAGAGTTAATGCTAGACGAAGAGCGACTTCTATATTAGGATAGTTGGATGCCAATCCATATTCGTGAGTAACGTTCAACACAGTTAGTCAATTTGCGCTTTCTATATTTTTTATCAAGGAACAAGGCTGATACTTGAAACTTTCAATTTCTAGGTATAATTCATTGTCACCCAGGTCATCTTTATGTTTTATTGGTAAATCGACTGCTGCTTTTCCTACATTAAAAATGACTTAATTAAACTCACCTGTATTAAACTTGAATGTTACTAACTTATAAATTTGCTAAATAATGCCAATATCCGCAACAACAGTTTTCAATGCTCGATCGAATAGATTCACGTGGTTATTATGATCTTGTCTATTTCGCGCGCAAAACCGCGTATCCAATCCGTTCAGCATGTATTGCGCGCCACCTATTATTAAGCTAACTAAGCGCCGCGCTATTTTTAAAATTGTGAATTCGATGTAGGAGAAGACTAATATAATCTTAGGCGTAGAATGCGCCCCCTTAGGCTTGCGCCCTTGGCGGTCACCCATGTTGCCAGGTCCTAGATACTAAATCGTATCTTCCTACAAGCATAATGTAACACCATTTTATTTTCGATTGGAATTATTCAAAAAAAGATTTCAATATCCCAATTTTTAAATTCCTGTAACTATAATTTAAGAAACTTGTTTACTGGTATAAAAGTAAATAAAAAACAAACTATTATTTTCTATTTTATTATGTGTTAGCTGCAAGCGAATTTAAACTAGTAAAATGAATGTTACAAGCAAGTCTTAAATTATAAGTGACATTTTGTTACGGGTTTCCTTAAAGATAATCATTTCTTTACAACAACACTAACTTTACTAAATACTCATTACAATATAACGCGACTGTTTATAAAATTATAAAACTAATTCTAAATCCTGAACGTCTATCTCCTTAAACATGTATTAGGATTTCAATATAATCTTCCAAGATTCCATGACGGAACTCAATATAGGATGACGTGTTTGTCTATTTCTAGCCCCAGTACATAAACGTTTGATCACTCATTTGGATAGTTTTCGTACGACCGCCACACTTACCCCTCTTAATTCGTCAATCTGTCCAAGTGTACTACCTTCATCTTGCTTTTCGGATTTCTCTGTATTTAATAAACCATTCACCATCATTAATCCTCTTGATTATTCGCTATGGTCCTTCCAGACAGTCACTTTTGGATAGGCCCTTTTTTCTTATAAGGTTATACAACCAAACCAAGTAGTTTTTAATAGAAACTAGCTGTATTGACCCTTATGTCATATCTGGTTTTCATTCGTTCACTGCATGACGCTATGCGATCACGTGTTCTCTAGCGAATTTGAAGAAGACTTTCGTGAATTTCATCAGCATAATCTTGTATTTCTTTTCTTTTTTTATTAGGCAATCCAAACATTAATTCACAGGGCAGCCGCAATTTCCGTTGAAAAATAATTATAGCTGGAGTCTGAACCGTACAATCATGAACCGATGTTCTATAAGTCAACAAAAACAAAGGACTGTGATCAAGACCAGGTGTATCCCCATGAATTCACAGATTTTCTAAAAAATGGCTGATTAGAAATTTTGTCTTTGATCTGAATAACGTCCCAGTAAAACTCCATGTCCACTGGAGGCTTCTTCAACTAAGACTAGGGCGATTGTCGGTTCGTGGTTTGCGAGAACAAATGCTTTAGTAATATGTAAAAATCTATGACAACTAGGTAGTATTTATTAACTCGATTAGAGTTTGGAAATGGCACAGCAACCTCTATTTATATCCTTTCGAACGATACATCAACGTTGTATGTTACATTGTTCCCCGAGATCTTCTCATACAGCTTTTATTTGCTGAAGATGTGTCGCATCTTCGACACCATTCTTTGATCTCTTCATGATAGCAAACCCAGTAGAATAATTTTCGAACTTTCACATCTTCAGCATCATTGATGTCTTCAAACCCAGTAAAATAATTCTTGAACTTTATCCAAAGTTTTATTTACTCCAATATGTCTGAATTATTTTTGTGGGAACAACTAGCAGCGCTTAAGGGGTCTTTCTATCAGAATTTTTGGACTCGTTTTAGCAATATATCCTCAATAACAAATGAAGTTTTTGTACTTTATTTTTCGTGCTAAATTTGTCGAATATCGGGGTCTTCTAGCTGATCGCCATGCTTCTGCAGGCCACTCGACAATGCTTTCTGTCTTCTTTACATGGAGACCTGGATGAGACATAAGCGTTTTTATGTTGTCTGCCGGGAGGATATTTAATTTGAAAATCATATTGTTGTAACTTTTTCAGTTACTTGGCTTACTTCCTCCTGGATTTCATATTTTTATAAGCCATTCTAATGTAGCGTGGTATGTTCTTATGAGGGATTTTCGTCCATATACATATTTGTGAAATTGGTCAACGGCTCTTACCATGGCAAGTAATTATTTTTCTGTGGAACAATAGTTCTGGTTAGGTTTGAATAATACACGGTTGTAGTACACTATAACATGTCCTTGAGATTGCTGGCCTTGCGACAATACCCTCATTGCTTACACCTGTGTCCCAAATAAATATAGCTTGTTTTTGAGGGAAAGCCAGAATTGGGATGGACATAAAACATATTTCAGTCTTCTATATGCAGTGCCACATTCTGAAGTCCACTTAAGCAGATTTTTCTTCAGATAATGTATATATAAGCATAATCCCAAGAAACTCCTTAGTTCGTGTTTAACTCTGCGTGTTAATCATTTCCTTATTTTTTCGATTTTGCTTTCATCACCACGTGCCCTAAAAATTCCACTTTCTTTTGAAACATACATTTCTTTGGATCTAACCTCACACTGGCAATTCTAAAACGGATGAAAAAAGTAACGTGAGCATTGCATCTTCATACTAAAAGTACAAACTGCTCCAAGTGGCAAAAGCGTTTTTGTTCTTCAAAAATAGCCATTTGCTAATATCCACCTTTTAAATGCAATGGGGAGAATCATTTGGATCCTGACAAAGTATTTAAAGTATCGCATATTCTCGGTAATGAGTAGCTGTTCTTCTTGGTGAAGTCACTAAATTTACGTATTCTACACAAAACCTAACACCTGCATCTTTCTTTCTTACAAGACCTACCGGTGCTAAATAGAGATTATATGACTTTTTGATAACCCCATTTTGAAATGAAAAATAAATAAAAAATGTTATTTTTATGAAAGCTGACAAAGGTAGGCTTGCTGTTGTTACTAAACAAAACAATTTTTTTTTAATTTTATAGATGTCAATAAGTATTACAATCTTTAATGAAAAATATTCAAACATGTACACAGTTTTTAGCAACTGAACACAATTAAATATTTCTTTTAGAATATGATATTAACGAAATATTTCACGAAATATAAAGTTTAAAATTATTGCATTAGAATCTAACAATAGTATACATTCTCTAGAATTAACAGATAAAAGATGAAACAAAAACCATGATTTTGCTTTTTATCATAACCTTCACATATACTACCATATACAACTTCTTATTGAATCAATTTCAACATAAACTAGACGCTTTTTATAGTATGTTGTATCCTAAAACTTCAAAGAAGGAACAATAGTTATATTCTTTATAAACAATTCTAGCTCTAAAATTATTTAAGTAATTTTATTAAAAGTAATAAAAATAATCCGAGAAAAATCCAACCAATCAGGTGCATACAAACTAAATTGTGAAGATTGTGAAGATTTTCTGGTATAATATTAAACAGCAGCCCACTCTTTAGTTTTCTGCAGCATATTCTGGGGCCCCGGCACCTAACATCTGATGCCGGCACTAGCACAGCTTCAATTTGTTTTTTTAAACATTACTTTTGCAAATGTATCTATAAAATTTCTTTATTTACCACTGTCACAGGGTATTTATAACTCGCTCGTTTTTCTACATTGTTCCATGAGCAATGAACATTGTTTTTGTTTCGATTGAAGTCAACAGTCATGTTTTTTTTGAGAACTTCTTTTAAATTTTTAATATAGACTATAAAACAAAGGATAGACCCAACATTTCATTCATAAATAGTTTAGAAAGTTGGATCTATTACTGTTTTTCGCGTGCTATGGGTGCGAGTGAAAACATATATCTTCCTCTGCGTCGCCGGTCCCAAAAATGGCAACCCTGTTTTTCTTTCTATATTTCACTATAGACTGAACCAGCGGCGGCTCGTTTATCTTTAATTTAATATATGTTTATACGAAGCAACTTAATGTGTTTTTGCCAATTTTAAGAATATGTTAGTCGCGTAGTCAGAAATTCGGGCATGGGGTTTAAAATCAGAGAGGAGGTGATATAAATATTTTGCGGTCCCTTTGACTTTTCTTGTAAGAGGAAAGTATTCTAATCGTATAGAAATCACCCTTCGAGATTTTTGCAGATCTTCACGTTTTAGGGATGTTGAAATTCTCAAATCCGCCGGTGTATCTGTCTGTTTGCGGCATAGTTAAAAACTACTTATCCGGTTAACTTCAAATTTTGGTCATATAGTAATATTTTTGCTAACATCCAATATGACGGAACGAAATGGCTGCCTAATAAAATGTTAAACAAATATTACTAAAGAACTACTAATTTAATTTACCTCAAATTTTGCCTAAAAATCAAGTGTAATCAAGAATAAACTGGTAAAATTTTGGTGAGATCAGATCAATCATAATTACTATTAATAAGGAAGGGAACGAAAATAACCGAAAAACTATTGAAAATAATTACAAAAAGACACAACAACATAAACCTAGATGCCGCAAGGGTGTTCTTAAGACAAATGAAATATTTAAATGAACTGGCGAAAGAAAAAAGGTAAGAAAAGAAGCCATTCTCACCCAGTCACCACGAAAAGCTGTATAAAAAAATGAAAAAAATTATTAACTGAATTTTTAATTTGTTACCGTTTAAACACAAATTGTGTGCTGATGTATTTCCCATTATTAAAAAAGGTATTTGAACAGTTAAATAATTGTGTTTACTACAAATAGTATACCTATATAGTTAATAAAATATGAAAAATACTTATAATATACATAAGGTGTCCCCATAGGGTGTTCTCGGTTGATATCTTGGTTCCGGTTAGAAATAGAGAAGACATTTATGGTAGTCTATTAAAAAATAAATCAGGAAAGTGCAAACCGGGTTGTTCTAATTTGAACCGTTTAGACTCTACAGCTGTTCAAAATTGACAAACCCAGTTTTTAAACGTCAATGTCTCGAAAACATTTAAACTTAGGCATATAGACATTATATACAGTAGACGTAGAATAAAAATTCAAAAATGTTATAAAATATAGGGTGTTTCATATATGAAAAACTATTTAAGTAGGTATATAAGTGATCATATATAGTAATATTTATATTTAAGCTTTTTCTCTATCGCTAACCATTATCACCAAAACCGAGAACCCTTTTCTTAAGTTATAGGTACAAATATTCACAAGAATATTTTTTGACACTTTAAAAATACATCATATTTTTTCAAATACGATGCGCACTTTTTAAAACGCACTCAGCAAAAAAACATCACTAAACATGTTTAAAATTATAATAACTTATATCTTGAAGGTAGCATTTGATTGCAACAAAAAAATTTCAATTTTGAACAAAAAAAGATTAATATATGTAATCAAACGCACACAGAAGAGATATGGACTATGCCGTACTAAAGCAAGCCGGTCGCCGAGTGACGTAGATCGCTCACACCGAGTTGGGAGAGGTCAAGATCGCTCGAAGCAATCTATAGAGGTAATGGGCCTTGAGGTTACACTACCTATAACGACGGCCATGCAAAATGCAAGCCGCTGGCGGCTGGCCGGACACGACATTTTCCTAACATTTTCGATTACACAACGCGTACCCGTGTGCCAGGGCCAGTTCAGTAGCGTAGCAAACGCCTGCCTAGCGTCCTCGTCGCGTCTTCTCGTCTTACTTCGGTATGGAACCAGCAACGAGCAAGAAGGGATCTACTGGTTTTAATTACAAAAGGAAAGATGATAGTGACCTTAAAGAATGGATAGGGAAGAAAAATGAATTTACTGCAGTTGGTAAAGTATGTAACTCAGATATTGCCATACAGTATGAAGGTCTCCGCGCGTTGACAGTAAGTGTTTACTTAATTTATTGTATTACCATACCCTGGGATAATTTTGTTGTATTGTTGGAGGTTCATGTCAATAGTACTAAGCATAAAAAGATGATGTTAGCCAAGAAAATTTCACGATGTATGGACAACTTTTTCGTGTAAAAAGAAACAAAGGAACAATCTTTGATAGTTATTGCTGAACGAGGATTAACTTATCATAACGTTAAACATGGATTGAGTTAAAACAGTTTAGATTGCTTGGCAAAAAATATTCACAAGATTGTTCCAGACAGTCAAATATGCTGCAAAAATGACATGTGGACGTACTAAGTCCTCCGCAATCACACGCAACGTTTAAGGACCCTATTCCCAGGAAAAGCTAATTCCTGATTAAATACAAACTAATTATTTTTCAGTGTCCTCAGACCCGTCAAACGTTGGTAACATAAAAATCTTTCCATATGCCGTGCAGTATTTTGATAGTAATAAAGGTATAAGCCAAAAGTTATTGGACTTTTACGAAGACGCTGACGAAACATCTCTTGATATATATGAACGTCTTAAAAAAATTACTGTTAATGCCGACCTCAATCTTAATCAAATAAGTGCTTACAGTGTGGATAATGCTTCGGTAAATTATGGCGTACATAATTCGGTGTATCAGAAGCTTAAATCTGAAAATGCGCATGTTTTTAAAGCAAACTGTTATTGTCACGTAATAAATAATTGTGTGAAGTACGCACTGAAAGGTCTTGATGTTGACGTGGAAAGCATCGTCTTGAAAATCTACCGTGAATTTAGTTCATCAGCTTTAAAAACAAAAAAATTAAAAGAATGCTTTGAATTTGCTCAAATCGAATTCAAGGAAATTTTGAGACATGTTTCTACAAGGTGGTTGTCACTTTTGCCAGCTATAGATTGATCCAAATAACAGCCACAGGGTGCTGTATGCATTTATATCTAATGGTTGCGAAAATAATCCTGTAAATAATGATGAAGAGTGTAAAAACGAAGGTATCAACGACTGTTACCTTCTCTTCTTAAGTAATCTATTGCCTGAATTCACGAAAGTTATACTGTTAGAAAGTGCTAGCTTGACTATTATGGAAATTGATGAAATAATGAGAGGTTTTTTTAACCATATAAAAAGCAGGTTGTCTGATAAGTTTGTCGGAAGTAAAGTCAAAGGCATTTTTAGAAATTTCACCGAGGACGAAAAGCACAAATTCACGTCACATGTATGTATTTTTCTACAAAGAGCAGTCACATATTTGAAAGAAAGATATGATTTTGGTCCTGATGGTATTTACAAAAAGTTAGGCCTTTTGTGCCTTAAATCTGAGAAATTAGAATTCACATGGGAAGTGCTTTCTGAATTTCCTGTGATATTGAAAATTGAAGATGCGGTTAACTTTGATTTACTTGATGCCGAGTTTGCATGTCTGAAAACTGTTTTTGATCTACTTCCAAAAGACTTACCAAATGACAAGATCTAGGCTAATTTTTTAAAACAAACACTTCTAATGATTTTATAGGTTTAAAGAAAATAGTTAGATTTGTGTTGTCGATACCCACAAGTAACACCTTTTGCGAAAGGATTTTTAGCCTGTTAAATAGTTTATGGACAAAAGAGCGAAACCGAATGTCCAAGGAATTAATCAAGTCTGAACTTCGAATTCGTATTAATTTTGAAAAGTCTTGCTCCGAAATCTTCTCAGTTTTGCAAGGGAACGACGGATGAAAACTTATAAAGATGGCAAAATCCAGCGGCAAGTATTTAAAAAAGTAGTTTTATTTTGATATTACAAAGCCAAAGGTAGGATTTTTTAAATTTAAGGTTTAGTTTATTTTAATTATTATTTAAAGCTAAAGACAGCTGTAAAATTTGTGTGCTAGGTTTAGTTTATGGGTTTTGTTTTTGTTTTGCGAAAGGTTTAGTTTTTTAGTAATTGGTATATTTTAATTTTTGTCCAAAAAAAAGATAAGTCAAAGAGCGGTGATAGTTTATTTTTATAATTTTTTTGCGAAAGAATTCGTTTATGTAAACTTTTTTTAGTAAAAAATATATTTGAAAAATAGTTGGTATTTTTCAACCCCACCCCCGGAATCGTGTCCCGGAAATGGCAAGCCTTAATCTAGTAACTTTAATTAGCGGTCAATTCCTTGAATCTTAAACTAGTATGTTTCAATACAAAATATATAGAAAGTGGATAATACTGTACCAATGTAATAAATGAAATACTAGTCCCTAAAAACATTTAAATATTCTAATGCAGGGTATTCGATTTAAAAGTCGCAACTTTTATAGGCCACGTATTTTTGACCAACCCTGTACGTCTCCAAATATTTTGATATTGTAGCCCTATCTGATGTACATACATCCTTCAACCTGTATAGGTAAGGTTGCATAAATTGGACTGACTCCTAAATTGGAACGGCCTTATTTCTTACATATAAAAAAAAGGTGGTGTCATCTGTTGATGCATACTTCAACTATGCTTCATAATATTTTGTTTTACCGACGATTGTGTCAGTGCAGTGCGGGATTTAGTAAATATCGGCAAAATTATAGAAAACGCATAAAATATATAATATTTGTGTAACTCACGGTAACTGCGTATAACAAAAAGGTAAGAATGTATTATATTTTAATTTAGTTTATAATTTTATGGCTTGGTTTTTAATGCTTTCATACTGTAACCTCTAATATATATTTAACCTTGGAAACTTAAATATTTTCTTACGTTTAGTTTATGCAGGTTTGCCTAAATTGTACCGACATCAGCACCGTAAATTGAACCAGTCAAATTTGAAAAACTGAGCCAGTCCAATTTAAGAGCCATTACAAAAATGATAGTTTGGTTTTATTGTCAGAATGCCTAAACGGGGTAATTACGGAGTAATAGTGGAGTAAAAAAACGCTGGAAAATGCATTAGCGACCTATCGCAGCGGTGATTTTGCATTAAATGCGTGCGCTCGTCAATTTGAAATTGCCAAACCCACACTGGAAAGGCACCTAGAAAATAAAAATAAACGTGCCAATGGTACTTAAAGAGAATGGATATATTTCAAGTCTTCTCCTAACAAATTGAAAACGAGCTTGTTCGTCATATCTTAACTTCGCCAACCAGAATCAACATCAATGGGAAGGGTAAGGAAATTTAACAAAAAATATGCGATGTTGGCAAATTTACAGGGGCACAAATATTTAGTGTTGACGAGACTGGATGTTTAACTAACAAAAGAGAACTCTTGCTGCTAGATGGATACAGCCCACATAGCCACATAGCCAAAATCTTCTGGTATTAGGCATAAGTCGAAATCATGGAATAAAAATAGTTTAGTTACCAAGTCATATCACCCATCGAATACAACTACAAGATGTAGGCTTTTTTCGGTCCTTCCAAAATTTTTACAGCCAGTGCATTGAAAAATGGTTAAGGAGTAATATGGAAGCTTATGGACTTGCTGCTTCTGTCAGAAATGCCACAAATGCATTTCGTGTTGCCGGCATATGGCCAGGTCACAGATATATCTTTAAGTGATTTAGCAGCCACAAATATGTCAAATTCTTTTATTGGATCTGAGCACAAAACGGTTTCTGGACAGTTCTCTGACGATGATTTATACTTGGCACGGATCAAAAGAGGTATGTTTCAATTCAAGAAACTTCTCCTTTGCCGGGCGAGAAACAGAGAGTTACGACCAACAATCGTACTCAAAAAGCTGTGGAATTAACCAGTTCTCCACACAAAACTGAACTGGAAGCATCTAAATCTGGCCCATCTAAACAAACATAAAACGTAATGATTTTTTCCATTTATTAGGAATAGTGAAGTGTGTGGGAGCCATTTTGTTTCATCATATTGGATTCCTACCAATATTTTACCCATTTTTTTCCACCTATGCCACACTTAATCTTTGGGCATAATTTAAAATACATTCAATAGGTAGTTCTTACATTGACACATATCGCCATTTAGTTACGTCTTGTTGAATTCGTACCAGTTTATCTCTTTTCACATTTAATTTTCCTGCAAAATTTCAAGTCAATTGAACAAGATTTTTTTATGATGAATTTAAAAAAAATATTATTTAGCCGCCATTTTATTTCGCCACAATATTAGCAGTTTATCTCTATCTCACACATACTGCTTGTACAAAAATTGAAATTCATTTAATAAGTCGTTCTTTCAAGCTGAATCTTTAAATCAGTGGTGGCTCGTGGGATTTGAGCTCGGCGGCGCACCAGAAGGTAAATAGCGCCGCATACAAAAAATTGCGCCTTAGGCGAAAATTTTTCGGAGTGCCACGCCCAAAATGACAAATTTTTTACGTTTTTGATTTTTTTATAAAAAAAATTACTAGTTACATCCATTATATACCATTTATACTACTTGCTAAATTAGTAAAAAATTAAATATTATAAAAAATTTAATAATAATCTTGTGTTCCTTGAGATTATTTATTCGCCTTTTATGTCTAGTTATATATGCGTTTGTAAATCAAATCGATTCTTCTATTCTTGTGTTGGGGTGAATTTTTTTAGGTATTTCTACTTATGCGATAACGTGTGCATATATGAGATGAGTGTGTGATCACCCATAGTTGATAGACGTCAGTGTTTATTGTTCTCAGTGATTCGTAGTTTTGTGAATGAAATTGTAAAAATTAATTTATGTTTTGTGGCCTGTGTGTTAGTACGATCAAAATACGCACGTACATAAAAAAAAATCGTGTAAAGCATATATTTTATACGCGATGTAGACAAATTTTAAAATTGTAAACAGTTCGTTTATCCTCATTGACATTCGTTATCAGTAGCGCGAATACTGTTTATGCTAAAGGAGACCGCATTCTATAGTACCTGTATTGAATTTACTTTACTGCATATACTTATTGCCAGACTGGCTATACTTTTATTATTGATGAACAAATCTATGTTTTCTTTGATTGAATTATGGGGGATTTATCTAACAACGATCTCTATTCTAAATTGGTGGAGGCCATAAATCAGTCAGCTGAGTCTACCCGTAACACAGTTACTAAAGAGTTAAAGGAACATATTGCTATCGAAAGCAACAAAATCTTAAAACATATGAATGAACTTGACCGCCGAATTCTTAAAGTAGAACAAAAATGCACAAAACTAGAAAGCAAACAGTGAGAATTTGAAAGAAGATTCAGAAGAAACAACATCATTATATTTGGGGCCGAGTTTGATAAAAAGAAGGGGCCTTACTTGCATTTGCTTTGCAATTTTTCACTAGTACATTAGGCATCACTGTACAAGAATCAGAAATAAATAATCTATACCTTCTAAAACAAGTAAAGAGTAGTAAAGTTATTCCTGTAAAAGTAGAATTTACTACAAACCTAAAAAAAAATCTTATTTTAAAGAATAGTTTCAAACTGAAAAACAGTAAGATTTTTATTTCTCAAGATCTTTGCATACAAGACAGACAGGAAAGGAAAATTTTTATTGAACACCTCAAGGCAGCTAAATCTAAAGAATTAAATGCGAAACTTATCAGTGGAAACAGATTGATGATCAATGGCGAGACCTACACGGTACAACAGCTGCAGTCTCGTAATGATTTAGAGACTGAAGAAGAAACTACGATCGCTAAATCCAACAGTGCACCATCTACTCCAACTATCTACAGGAGAAGTAAAGACTTTTTTTCACCAGTGGAGGATATTGACACTCCTGTAAATACAACTTCAAGTCCAACTGGTACCACAAAATTAAAACCCGATACTGCAGGAGTTCAACCAAATATAGAAGAAAAAAAGAAAAGAGACAGGAAGTCACCAACACACAAACAGCCCCAAACTCCAAGCAGTCAGACCAAAAAGATAAAACTTGGTCTAGGTCCCACATCCTCAGTAGCAACAAGAGCGGCAGCAAAGAGACTTTAGAACTGATGGACATTTGTGATTAGGTAGTTATCTTGTTTTTTAGTTTTTATTACATCAAAGTAAGTAGTTGTTTAAATATTATGTTTCAAGTTAGTCACATTAACGTGAGATCTCTAGTTGCTCACTATAATGAAGTTAAACATTTAATTACATCTAAAAATTTTGATATTTTGGGAATCTCAGAAACCTGGCTTCATGATGGCATAGATAAATTTCAATAACACATTGCAGGTTATAGTTTTGTGGGACAGGACCGCACTGGTAGAAAGGGGGGGAGGAGCTGCTTTCTATATCAGGGAAACTTTACACCCCACGATAATATTTTCCGAAACTTCTGAATATCTGGAACATATTTGGGTAAAGATTTCCATTCATAATAAGTTCTATGTTCTGGGTACGCTGTATCGTCCACCAAATAGTGATGTTAGTAATTTTATAAGTAGTATGGAAGACTTTTTGATTGATATTACAACCCATTATGATAATATTATTTGCATGGGTGATATAAATATTAATCTTTTGGACACAGTTTCTGTGTCAACATATAATTTCTATAGACTCCTAGACACCTTTTCTCTAGAACAAGTTATTCAACAGCCTACGCGAATTTCCAATCATAGTATGTCCCTTATAGACGTAATATTTACAAATATGCAAGCTTCCAACATAAAATCTGAAGGAGTGAATGTGGCGGATCATTTTTGTATATCTTGTCAATTCGAACTTAAGAGCCCTAAACCTAAACCTAGGACTTATTCATATAGAAATTTTAAAAACATAAATCTGGCGGATTTTGAAAAAGATCTGCACTGCAACTGGAATCAAATTTATCAAATACAAAATATTGATGAGAAGGTTACCTTCTTAAATAGCACCCTTTTACAACTATTTGATTTTCATGCGCCTCTGCAAACATCTTGTAGCAGAACAAGGCACCCTTATTCTCCATGGATAACCCCGAGTATCAGGAGTATGCAAAAACTTAGAGATTAATAAGGTACAGAAGAAGTCAACTACCTGCCCACTGGGAGTATTACAAACAATTGCGCAATCAGACATCTTCCGCTACTAAACGAGAAAAAAGTGCTTATTTAACACATAAACTAAATAATTGTACAACAAGGGAAAAATGGAAGGAACTAAAAAATATCAGTGTAATTCCCGATAAACGCCAAGTAATTCCGACTGACTTAAGCAATGTTAATGAAATTAACTCTTACTTTTCATCAGCTAATAATTATAATCTACAGCCCGATCAAGAACTTCTCAATTTCTATAAAAATAATCTCAAGACAGGTGTTAGCACTACTTTGAATTTTGGGAATATTACTGATTTCCATGTCTTTAGCATTTTGAAACAATTGAAAAGTAATGCCTTTGGGAGTGATGGACTGAACCTGACAATGATAATTTTGTGTTGTCCGTTTATTGTACCGTTTGTTACTCATATTATTAAAGAATGTATGGCTAGTAGCTATTTTCCTAGCGCCTGGAAAAGTGCTTTTATAGTACCTATACCCAAAACAAACTCAGAGAATTTAAAGATTTGCGGTCGATAAAAATTCTGCCTATTCTATCTAAAGTTATGGAGAAGGTACTTGAGAGGCAGATAAAAACCCATTTAAATCTTTATAAAGTTCTTCCTTCAAAACAATCTGGTTTCAGGGAAGGTCATTCGTGTGCCACAGCGCTTGCGTCCATCACTGACAATGTCCTCAGAGCGCTGGATGATCGAAAGTCCTGTGCACTTATACTGCTCGATTACACCAAAGCGTTTGATTTATTAAACCACAAAATTCTCATTTCCATGTTGCACTATATAGGATTTGGTCAGTCTGCAATATTAATCATGATCTAAATTCACTCCTACATATTTCTGAACAGCACCTTCTGAAGCTAAATACCAAAAAAACTTGCGCCATTCTCTTTACAAGCGGCAAGTACAGAGATAGTGAACCTGAGATGAAGTTAAAACTGGGAAACTCGCCTATTAAATTCACTAAAACATGCAAGAACTTGGGGCTGATTATGGATCAGAACCTACGTTTTAAAGAACATGTAACTTGAAGAAAGCCTACTATTCCCTTAAATTAATTTTCTCTCAAAGACATTATCTAGACGTAAAAACCAAAAAACAACTTTGTGAGGCTCTTGTTCTTTCTGGCTTTAATTACTGTGATGCAGTCTATGATCCTTGCCTTGATGGTATGGATCAGAAGCGCATTCAGAAAGCTCAAAACTCCTGTCTTAGACTAATTTACGGTATCCAAAGACCTAACCCTGTATCGCACAAGTTGCGGGATGCTAATTGGTTGAGCATGTGTAATCGCCGTAAATTGCACATGGCCTGCATGTTTCACAAGGTTTTAAAATGTGGGGCGCCATATTTATATGAAAAAATTACTTTTAGAACTAATGTTCATAATCTAAATCTGAGATTTAGGAATTCCTTGACTATTCCGCGACACAAAACCTCCATGTTCAGGCGGTCCTTTTCCTATAACGTTGCGATCTGCGATGCACTGGGTATTTCCGAAATATCTCAATCTCCTTATGCGTTCAAGAAAAATTACAAAGAAACACTTTTTAGGGATCAATCCCGTTAATGTACAGTACAAATATGTATAATGCTTATTCATTTAAATTTTATATTTACTCAATTTTAATATGTGGATTTTTGTATTTTAATTTTATACTCTCATTTTGTACAATATATATGTTGCAGCGTCGTGTGTGGGTGTGTGTGTGTGTGTCTGTGAATATGGGTGCGCATGCATATATGTAGGAACGAGTGCATGTATATTAAATTATCACTACATTTCGATTTTCTTTTTGTATATGTATTTAATTTTATTATTTTATTTAACATCGTAGCCTATGAGGAAGAATCGGTATTTTATTACCTATCATAGTCCTTTTATTTACCGTCACTTCTTTTTTTTTTCTCTTTTTTATATGCATATGTATCATGTTTTATAATATGGGTAAATAATAAACGTATTATTATTATTATTATTATTATATACTATTTTTACAAAGTAATAAACACCTCGATAAAAACTTATCAGAATAATTGGTATAATATGAATAAGTAATACACTCCAAATATATATACAGAAAAGGGAGAATATTTTACACTGAACTGCGACTGCGATCTGAGACTCGTTTATTAAAGTCTTCAATATTATTAAGAAAAAACTTCTTTAGCTGATAATATTCCCAAGGAACTTAGTCTCTCTTCTTTCATAGAGTTGCGCAAAAAAGTTTTTAGTCTTTTTAACATAGAGAAGCCTCTTGCAGCTTCAGAGGTTGACATAGGTGTTGTCACTAAAACTTCCAATAACTTAATAGTTTCTTGAAAAGTGCACCTCATATCTTCCTGTGAAACCAACGATAAAAGAGGAACGGCTTCAGAAATGGTTTACAATTCTTCTCTTTCATAAAGTACTTGCAGTTCTGTTTTTAGACGATTTTTCTCTAGAAATGAATATAACTTAACTGTATCAGAGAGCAATTTGTCGGGAAATTTTTTTTGGTATTTGATAAAATGTTCTTTCATAAATAATGGTAGCTGTCAGATGTCCTGTAAAAGTAAACTGAGCCTTAATCTGTTGTATTATGGAATCGCAAACTTCCAAGGCTTCAATTTTTTTATTTTTTGAAATAGATAGATCGGAACGAGGGTAACGTCGCTTTTTTTGAGGAACATTTTCATCTTTTTTAAAAGTTCCAAATCTATTTGGTCAATAATTGTGTCCATTTTATCACGAACTTTTTGCATTACGTTTTCGAAGTTTTGTAGATCTCGTTTAGCCTTGATAGAGTCGGTAATAATTATCTGCAGTTGCTTGAAAATTATATCGACTTGTGGCATGATTTTATTAAAAACTGTCAACCAAAATATTAAATCTTTGTTCTGCAATCTAAGTTTATATGCACCAGCTTGTTCATCAATCGTTGAATTTAATTTATTATTTTTGTCATTCTCTAAAATATCCATAACATATATCAGCTCATTTCGGTATTCATAAACTGTATTAAGTCTCCAAAAATGAAAATTCCATCTCATTTGTGATGATCGTGGTAATCGTCTATGAGCTATATCATCCAATACTTTTGTTCTTTGAGGTGACGTAGGAAAAAAAGAACAAATTACAGTCAGATAATAAAGAGAGAGAGAGAGAGAGAGAGAGAGAGAGCCATAAAAATCCGAACCGATGCATTAATTGAAGCTGCACTGCTCATTATAAGGTTAATCTGATGTTATTTGCTAAAGAATATTTATCTTTAATTATTTTTTCTATCCCATTTATACCTCAGCTCATAACTGACGCTCCGTCATAGCTTTGCGCTATTAGCTTATTGGGTGTGTCACTAATTAAAGGATCAATTTCATTTAAAATGCAATTTGTTGTTGAAATGGCATTGTGTCCGGGAGGATTTTCAAATATCCAAAACCTTTCTACCGGCTTACTGGAGACAATGTACCGTAAAATAATGACTAATTAAAATTTCTTGGCGACATCGGTAGTTTCGTTGGCTATTACCGCTACATAATTCGCTTTTTTAATTTCTTTAGTCACTTCTTCGTAGTAATTTTTCACTAATAGACTGTCTATTTTATTCATTTTGCCTGGAACGAATTGAAAACAATAGGTACCCAGGTATTTAATTAAATTAATTAAACTTTAAAAAACTCGCGAAATATTCAACTTATATGCAATTACGCGAAACGCCAACATTACACTAAAAATAAAATATCCAAAACCTTACCGAGCCGCTCAATCAGGCGGCCCCGTTTATACGAATTTTCACAGTGATTTCTGCATGCACAGCGTGACCTCGCGTAATCTTTTCCTATATACTCCAGCAGGGCCGTTTAGCGATGTGTTCGGACAGTGGGACAGCCGACCACGGCAGCAGACGCAGAGTTTCTGTTCTAGGAATAAGAATGATAATTAGTTTTTTTAGTAATAATCATTTTAACGTTTCACTAGGCTATCGTTTTGTTTAGGCATATTGAATATTTGCCAAAATATTACCAGGTCGTTCCCATATGACCCTTAATTTTGGTCAGTCTGGTAAGTACATTTTAAGCTATGCCGCGGACTGAGAGATAGACAGATAGATCGACAGATGAACCGACAGAATGGATAAAACGTATTTTTTGGTATATAAGGACGTTAAAACCTGAAGATATGTAGTAGCTGAGAGGGTGATTTTTTCACGATTACAAATATTTTATTTGGCTGCCATTTTGTTCTATGTGGCGAATAGACAGGCTAACAGACAGACAGACAGACGGAATTGAGAAAACATGTTTTCCGGCATCTAGGGGCCCTGAAAAGTAAAGATCTGAAAAAATCTGACAGCGTTTACTTCCCTTTTAAAAGGGAAGTAAAAATTGGGATTAACTGATCCTATTGCCTCGAAAATTAAAACTGACTCTTGGTATAGATCATTCTGCGCAGAAGAAACTGTTGAAAAAATGATTAAATGTTTGAAGTGCAAAGTATGGCATCATGGCAAATGGCTAATGTTTCAAAAAAGGATAAAATATATATCTGCATCACCTGTAAATAAGCTTAGCCATATCCCTATAATACGTTTAATATAATCGGTTCAATTTAGGACACCGCTGGGTCAGTTTAGGAAACCAGTATCCTAAATTGAACTTTTGTAAGAATATTTTCATTTTTTAAATAAAATAGCATTTACTGTTTTTGGCTGTTAATATTTTTTCGTAGTCAAAGAAAGAGTATATTTTCCTTATAATTCATTGGTTTTTCAAAAAAGTACTTTATTGATACGAAATCGAATTAAATAGAAAAGTGGTGCAAATTAGGCAACCTTACCCAAAAAGAAAATGATGTTTAGCAGCTATGGACCGAGGGGTATACAGGGTGCCTCACGGGTAGGGGGAATGGGGGCACATTGATACAATTTTTTTAAGAACCTAGAAAATGCCTTCTAAATTATTTTAATACTAAAAATCATATTTTGTATTTAAAGAATAATGATTATATTTTTATATTTTATATATATTTTTTATGTACTTTAGCAGTATAAAATGGCATGAAATATTTCCTTCTAACTAACATGTAAATCAATGTGCCCCATATCGGGGGTACATTGATACAGGTATGGGGGTACTTTGATACGCATAATATTGTCGGAATGAAATGTTCATTTCAGTTATTATCAGTATATATTAACGTATTAGAACAACAGGGATAATATTCAATATAAAGCAGAAATTATGAAATACAGTATCCAAAATTATTGAATTTAATTTCCTTTAAAAACTTATTTGATACAAACAAAAAGCAAACAAAAATTATTAAAAATGTTTTTAATAATGATTTTTTTAATAATACAGATTAGATGAACATGAAAAAAATAATTAAAAATTATAACAGGAATGATTAATCTTAAAGGTGAAAAGCGACGCCGTTCTGTTAGTACCCTTGGTAATGGTTGGCATTGGCAGTTCGGCGATAATGTCAGAGATATGCACCGCTGCCTCATCTTTTATATCCGGGAAAACAAAAGTTCCTGATGGTTTTTTCCTGAGGTAGGAAACTTGATATTCGTCGCTTTCATATTTAGACATAATTTTAGCAGCAAAGTGCTTGATAGTCTTCTTTTTTTCAAATTTGATTATGACAAAATCCCCTACGTTTAAATTATCTGGTTTTAGCGGAACAGGCATGGTGATATCATCATCTAAAATTTCACCTTCGGAAGAACAAAAGTTTGAGTCTGATGATGAGTCTTTAGTTTCAAAATCGCTGGACTCAGTTGTGGAATCACTTTCTACTTCAGACAATTTTGGTCTTTTCATTTTCTTTGTCGAGTTATTAGTTTCTGGACACAAACCTAATAGCTTTCTAGCTGTTTTAAGTTCTTTTGCACGTTGTCTCTGATTTTTTATAATTTTTTTTTGTTCCTTTATATTTGCCAATTCTTGAAGCCTTTCCTTTTCTGGCGTATCGGTATAGATCCTCGATTTTCCTTTTTCTCTTCTATTTCTCTTCAGAGCCGATTTAATAACTTTTGGCAATGGCCTAACATACTCAGGTGTTATGGTCATAGATGAGGAAGTTGAAGGTTTTGAATCTAGAAGTAAAGAGCTTGTGGCTGTGGCATTCACTGCTGGCGGCGTTGAACGTCCTGGAAGCAAAGTTAATGGTGGCCTTGTTTCTCGATCGCTGATATTGCTTGTCAAAGCAATGACTTGAAAATCTTCTTCTGGAGTTGGAGTATGATTTTGAGACTGCGTGTTACTGTAAATATCACAAGGCATAAAATCATCGTCAGAGAAGGCCAATTTATTGAAAGGCCAGATACCTGGCTTGGTAAAGCCACTGGTGATATTCTTAGCGTTAAATGATCCAAGGTATGCATTTTTAGCCAGTAAAGGGATGTCATATATTGATAAAGCCTTTCCAGGATGATTTATGTGCCAATCATTAAATGCTACCTTCAACTTGGCTTTAAAAGGGCCGAAGACTGACACATCCAAAGGTTGCATTTTATGCGATGTGTGAGGAGGGAAACTCAGGTACATTATTCCATGTTCACGTGAAAAATTAATGGCCTCGATCGAAACATGAGATTCATGGTTGTCACATACCAGCAAAATTGGATTTTCTTTAGTTACCTTCATATGTCGTTGTATGTGCTTTAACACCTCTAAAAATAACTCAGTGTTTATCCAACCGGTTCTTGACGCCAATCCCAAACTTCCTTCTGGTGCTCCTGATAAGAAGTGATTCTTATAATGGACTCTTGGAAACACGAAAACGGGTGGAATTGTATTTCCAGTAGCGGTTATTATGCCCCCAAAAGTTACAAGTTCACCTCTTTCGGCAGACACTATTTGACCAATTTGCCTCTGAGTTTTTTCCGCCAGAACTTTGGGAGTGTTAAGTACGGTCGTGATACCTGTTTAATCGAAATTTACAATTCGATCGGCAGTAAATTTGTATCTTTTTAATAGGTTTTCAAGATTTTCGTAAAATTCTGATACAGCAGATTTATTAAAAGAAAATGATCTGGCAACACTGGTATTTTCTGCCTTTCTCAAGCTTATGTTCTTGTTTCGGTTACGAAATCCAGACGCCCAATCCGTACCTGCACACTTTGCCAAATCCCATGATGGAGGATAACGACATCCAATTTTTTTTGCAAATTCATATGCGAGTTTTCGCATCTGAATAAGCGTAAGGCCATAATGCATTTTACTGCATTTTATAATGTAATCATTCAGTTGTTTTTCTCGAGCTGAACTAAACACTTGATGCGAACAATATTTGGATGAGAACTCTGGTTGCTCCTCATTATTTACCTCGTTATTTGTTTCAATAATCTTTTTTCTTTCAATCCTATGCTGTAGAGTTGCGGGTTTTATTTTGTATTTATCAGCAGCTTTTCTTATAGACAGTTTTCCCTCGAGCACTTCCGTTACTGCCGAACTTACAGCATTTTCGTCGATACTAGCCCTGTCGGTTTTTTTCTTGTATGACCGAACCATTTTTCCTAAAAGAACAAAGCGTATTGTATACAGTAGATACATACAGCCAAATGGAATGAATTTGATAATAAATAAATGGGGGCGTGTTCGAAAACACGCTCGAACACGTCGATTGGTATTTTTAGTAGAGCATTTTTTTCAACAAAAACTTTTTATATAGGGTGCATCATGTAACTGTGGCTAATACCAACTTTCCTGCTTTAAATGAAACACATTATGTTCTTAAGAAAAGTCTCTTATTGCTAATTATAAATACTAGTTTTTATCCCTATATCTTTAAAGGTACCCGATAAATTTAAGAACAACCAATGAATTCCTATTGACTCCAGTATGTAGTGGATCTTTCTGCGCCTGTCTCTTACACACTCCTTCTTATGGCAATACCAATCGACGTGTCTGAGCGTGTTTTCGAACACGCTCCCATTTATTTAATATCGAATTTATTCAATTTAGCTGATACACATCGTATATTATACCATACGGGGACTATTGATACAGTATCGAGGTCCCCCGAGGGGTACTTTGATACATATCAATGTGCCCCGTAAGGCTTTGTATCAATCTACCCCGACCGGCCATGTTTAATAAAACACGATGAAATATGAAAACGAAACAAAATTCAGAGCAAAACTTTTAACATGTTATAAAACATAAAGTAATTTTTACCTGTGAAAACAATTTACATCACAATTAACAAACGCACGACGGCAAACACGTTCGAAAGCCAATTGAAAAAAATTACTCTGAGGAACATAAAATGTGTCTTAACCTATCAACCCACAGGCGATTACAGCAGACCCTTTCTAAATTTATTATAAACTTGTATATGTTAGCTCCATCTATTAGGGTGTTAGTAAACTTCCCAGATTTGTTCGGTTCAGAGTTACGTCACCTGTATCAATGTTCCCCATGTATCAATGTGCCCCCTTTCCCCCTATACACGCAAAAAAATTAGATTTTTAAAGGTCCCATTTAAGAAGCTTTACCGCACTAGTATCATATATTTAACTATGTGTAAATAAAATATGATATAACCCATAAAACCTCAATGCGATAGCTTAGAGTATTTTAATTATACCAATATCAACAAAAACCGTATCTGTTCATTCTGATACAAGCTGGTAAAAGCGGTTTAATTATTTACAAAAAACTAAAACCTATTTCACTATAAATTAATATCGTTAATAGAAGTTCTGACTCCACAATTGCGAAAAGGGCGCTTCTCTGAAATGAATAATTATATTTCGCCAAGTTTAATTCGAATCAGTTTTTGTTGTGTGCCACCTAATAACTATTAATTAGGTACTTTTGCACCTCACTCGTTTAATCCTCTGCCACTATTAATTTTCGCATTAATCGAAAACAATTAATTTATAATTGTGTTTATGGGTGGAGTGAAGAGGAGTTTTAATTTTCTGGGATTGCTCTGCAAGACTGGAAAAAATCGTCCATATATCTCAAAGAGACCTGTTTATAATTCTATTAAATAAAACACAGAGTCTTGGTCTCAGTCAAATATTTTAAAAAACCTAAGGTAACACGTGTTTCGCTTTTGCGAGCATCATCGGACCTACAATATTGGAAAAACCTAATATACTAATTACAAAATTAAAAAATAATATTAAGTATAGCTACCTTAACACATTTAAAACAACCAATCCAGGTACAAAATAAGAATGAATACGAAACAACAAATCACACGTTACATCTTAGACGTACAACAATAATAAGGAGAGGCTGAATCCTTGAGTATTGATGGTTGCATATGGTCACAAAACTTAAAACGAACCTATGTAGTTAAGTATGTTAATAAAAATTTAAAAGAAGAATACATGTCAGTGTCAATTGTCACATGACTGGTCCGTAAATAAGGTTAAAATTAAATAAACAATGCTAATTATTATTTATGTTCTTAAAGATGAGATGAGGTTCGAAATTAAATACGTCATTAACACAGGTGAGAACTGGACTTTTCTTGGCTTTAGTTATTTTCATTTTTTCTAATAAATCTAATTTCATTTCCTTGGAACACTCATGTTAAAATATTTATATTTTCAAGTACAGCAAAGGTATGTTCTGAAGCTAATAGATGGTTCGCAAATGCAGATTTAGTCTCGGTTATTTCCGAATATTCATGTTTATTAAAGAAATTTACATGTTGTTGTACTCCGGTAGATATCTTCCTCCCGAACTGGCCAACATACACAGCAGAACAGTCGCTACAACTCAACAAATACTCTCCAGATTTTGAGAATCTATCAGTCTTATCCTTAATTTTAACTAAATGTTTTTTAAGAGTGTTGACAGTTTTAAATGCAATAGATATATTAAAATGTCTAAAGAATTTTGCCATTTGTAAGGAAACACTACCAAAAAATGTTATACATCTATATTGGTTGTTATTTTTGTCAGACTTAGGGTGTATTATATTAGAAGAGAATTTATATTTGTTGACAAATTTAAAATAAAGCTTATTAATGGAACATATAGAAAAACCGTTATTAGCTGCTATCTGTTTTATTGTGTTGAGTTCTTTATAAAAAGCATTTTTAGAAAGGGTAAGTTTAAATAACCTAAAACACAAAGAATTGAATGCTGCAAGTTTATGTGAGTAGGGTGAATTAGAAGTAAATTGAATTATATTATCAGTAGCTGACTGTTTTCTGTAAATTTCAAAACGTATTTTATTATTTTTTTCTAATAAGTAACAAAATCTAAAAAAAGTAACTTGCTTTGTGTTTCTTTTTCCAATGTAAAATAAATCTTATTATGTAAACTATTGACGAAATTTAAAAAATTGACCAGCTGCTGTTCACTATTATTCCATATTATAAATACGTCGTCCACGTACCTTTTATAACAGTAGAGAATTCGAAAATGGTCTGTTCATAATTTTATTTTCTAAGTTTTGCAAAAAAATTTCGCTAAGGAAGGGAGAAATTCATTGTATTAGATCACAATTTTAGGGATGAGGTGGAGTCCTTTGGTAATAAGACCTTTCGGAGACTGGGTAAGAAAATTCAAAAATTAAAAGGAGAACAAATGCACTTTTTTAATTTTTTAATTTAATAATTTTTCTGAATATAGGCTAACGACAAGATCCCATTTCAATTTTCATAAAAGATTTCTAAACTTGGCAAACATTACTTTTACACCTGGAGAAGAACAGTTACTAAATTCTAACCTAAAATACTACTTCTCTCAAAACATTAATTCTAATTCTAAAGAAACGCTGGCTGTTGAAGCAGAAAATATAATACAAACTACTGACATCTCAAATAAAAATATTCTAAGAGCAAAAATTATAACATGTCTAAATGTCAATAGTCCTACCAACAAATATTCAAATTTTAAAAAATCTTCACTTAACTGGGTGATAGAAACAGGAGGGGAGGCATGCGAATTAACTTTCTAGAAAAGGAAAAATTATACTGTTAGAATACCTTTTTTCAAAAACCAAAACAACGAAAATAGACATGGAAAAGCCCGGACGGTCGCACTAAAAATGAAATAGATTATATTATTTCAAATTCTAAATCCATGTGCAGAGATGTGTCGGTATTGAACAAAATTCATACAAGAAGTGATCACAGAATGGTAAGAGCGCACTTTTGGTTGAATTTACAACATGATCGAAATAAACTAATGAACAAACATCCTTTCCCACAACACAGGAACTAGAATCACAGACAGACAGGTACCAGAAAGAGTTGTGCAAAAGACTGGAAAATGTAGATCAACTGAATGGGTTCGAAACCGACAAATTCACCCAACATATAACAACAAATATTCAGACAAGTGTGAAAAAAGTGTGCTCTACAAGGAGGATTTCAAAGAACAGTAAATTAACACCAGATACCCTGAAACTTCTAGAACAAAGAAGAAAAGCCAAGAGGGATGGAGATGAATATAAAACACTTAATAAAACTGCCAAGAAAGAAATACGAAAAGACCTAAGAGCACATAACACAAAGCTCATTAAAAACACCATTGAACGGAATAGTAATATGAGAGTACTTAAATCGAAATTATCAACAGGAAGAACAAAATAAAGAATGAAAACGGAGTAGTCATAACCAACAAAGAAGAAATCGCCAATGTAATATAGAGATTCTATACTAAGCTTTTCTCCTCAACAAAACCGAATATAGGAGTAAGAACTAAAGTATTGAATTCTGGATCAGAGGAAATCCTAGACATCATACCAGGAAAAATTCAGAAAACTCTGAAACATGAAAAACGGCAAGAGCCCTGTTGGAGATAGAGTCACAGCTGAAATGGAGGACCAGTGCTAGAAAAAAGTATCTGTGTGCTTTTGAATAAATGCCTACTAGAAGGAGAAGTCCCAGAAAGCTGGTTAGATGCGAAAATTATCTTACTGTTTAAGAAAGAAGATTCAGCAAATATCGAAAACTAAAGACCGATCAGTTTATTATCACACTTGTACAAGCTTTTCACAAAAATTATCACTAACCGACTTACATCAAAATTCGACACATACCCACCTGTAGAACAAGCTGGTTTCCGAAAAGGCTTCAGCACAATCGACTATTTGCAAACTATAAGAACTCTTATAGAAAAAACCACAGAATACAATGTACCAATACATTTAGCCTTTATCAACCAAAAGGCCAAAAGGCGTTAGATACAGTCGAGATTGGTTACATACTGATGGCCATGGACCGTGCACGAATCGATACTAGATATAGTATCGAAAATATCTACCATAATAGACGAGGAAACAAGAACGAACAAAATCAAGGTAGAGAGGGGCGTTCGTCAAGGGGACACGATATCGCCAAAACTATTTACTCTGGTACTCGAAGACATCTTTAAGAAGCCACCATGGACATAAACGAATTAGAAATAATGCTTCAACAACTAAGCGAAGAGGCAAAATAGGTTGGCCTCAGAATGTATAATTCCAAAACAAAAATAATGAGCCCCGAAAACACACATATATCGATTGAGGATGAGGACATTGAAAACATCAGGGAATACAATTATTTGGGCCATACAATCACTCTTGGAAAGGAAAACCAGTAGAGGGAAATTACCAAACGAATACGGCTTTCCTGGGCAGCGTTTGGAAAACTCTCTTTCGTGCTGAGAGAGAGCAGTATACCAATCAATTTAAAAAGAAAAGTATTCGATGCCTGTGTCCTACCACTTACCACATACAAACTGCAAACAAGATGCCTAACGCAGAAAAACTGAGAATAATGCAGAGATCAATAGAAAGATCAATGTTCGGGGTGTCTCGGAGGGACAGAATCAGAAACGAAAAGATCCGACGAAGAACAGGGGCTACAGGCGTTAAAATATTTGACTGAGACCAAGACTTTGTGTTTTATTTAATAGAATTGCTCTGTAAGAGTTTATGAAGAAATCGGTAAATTAGCTTTACTCGGAACTTTCCTCGTTATGAATCCTTCGTTTTATCAAAGGAAATGATGCATGACACAGTTTAGTTCAGAACGTAGTTATTTATTAATATGTACAGGGTGTCCCATTTTCGTAGGTTTTACGGGGTTTCCAGCTTATGAGTAGAGATAGAGAGATGCGGTTTTCGCGACACCGTGCTACTTTTCGATGAAACTAAAGAGGCCGCAAACAGATTTGCCCTAACCATTTTAGTTTCCGTGCTACAGGGTGATTTTGAAAATTTGTCATTTTCTGACACCCCCTGTAACTCAGCTATCGTAAAATATATTTAAAATGTTTCAACTGGTATTTATAGATTTTTTCACGTAGAATTCAGTGGCGTACTCAGATTTTTGCTGAGAGTCATAGTTTTTGACATATTAGCATAACCTACTATTTTTTAAATGGGACACCCTATATATTATTTTTTCCTCTTATTCTTCGTGTCGAGAGCTTTTCAAAAACATACCATAATTCATATTTATTTTCATAAATAACATGAAAAAATGCATTTTTCTTTAAACGGATTTATGGCATAGCAGATCAATCGAAATAAGAGAAGGTGGCTGTGGAGCCATGGAAAAAGTTAACAAATATTTATTAACGAAATAACAAAGTAACAGCATCAGAAAAAATTAGGAAGTAGGTAAAAGGTAATAATTATAATTTCATTAAAACTACAAATATTGTTCAAATTGTAGACCATTATGTGTCCTACAAGTGTGACAAACTTTAAAAATTCTTTTTAATGCATTTTCTATTGTAAATGACTGTCTTTGTAACTCTGCAAAAGCGTTTTCGGTGGCCATTCTTAGTTGTTCTAAGTTTTCGTATCGCCTTACATAAACCTTGTTTTCTAAATAACCCCACAAAAAGAAATCTAAAACTGAGAGGTCAGGGGATAGTGGTGGCCATCGAACAGGTCCGTGTGTTCCTATCCATCTTCCAGGAAAATGGTCGTTAAGCCAGTTTTGACTTATTCTGGCATTGTGGGCTGGAAATAAATCCTATTTAGTTGAGCCAAGGGAACATCATCCAAAATTCCTAATGCGTCTTCTAGGATTCGCACGTAACCAATCGAATTCAGATTTCCTTCATATATTTGGTAAACTATTTTTCGGTTGAAAATAAAACAGGAGACATTGAATCCAAATCTGCCCTGACGCTCCCTAGGAAAAATAACATGGTTGTTTTCTTGACTCCAAAATCGCGTGTTGTGTCTATTTAAAATCCCTGAACTAGTAAAATGTGCCTCGTCTGACCAAATAATCTTTTTTTCAAAATCGATATCTTCTGCCTTCATATTTATAAACCAATTGCAGAACTCCAATCTGCGCTCTGCATCACCAGGATGCAGATGATGCACAAGTTTGTATTTATAGGGTTTGAATTTGTGCTTTTTCAAAATTTTCTGCACTTTGGTTTTCGGTACACCCGCCTCTTCGTCTATTTTCCTGCAAGATGTTTCAGGAGCTGTCTGAACGAGGGCTAAAACGTTGACCTCAGATTCTTCGTTGTCTTTATTGTAAGTTCGCGATCGAGGCTTGTTAAAAGATCCATATTGGCAAAGATTATTTTTATTTTTTTGAAAAACTCTTTTTTCTGGTTGTCTTCTCTCGGGATATCTAAGATAAAATAAAGCGAACCAATAAAGTCAAAATGCAGGAAGATAAAAAAGAACTAACCTGTTCAGATAAAGCTCTGCCGCCTGATCTGCATCTTCATTAGACAATATAAAACACGCGTTCATATCATATTTCTCAAAATATTCAAATTTTTGATTCTGAGCCATATTAAAAACAATAATTATAATAGACGTCAAGAAAAATTTAAACGCAATAATGCCAAAAATGACAGCAGTAATGGCTGCCTGATCATATTTTTGTTGGCGTTGCCATGGCTACCACAGCCACCTTCTCTTATTTCGATTGATCTGCTATGCCATAAATCCGTTTAAAGAAAAATGCATTTTTTCATGTTATTTATGAAAATAAATATGACTTATGGTATGTTTTTGAAAAGCTCTCGACACGAAGAATAAGATGAAAAAATAATATATAGGGTCTTCCATTTAAAAAATAGTAGGTTATGCCAATATGTCATAAACTATGACTCTCAGCAAAAATCTGAGTATGCCACTGAATTCTACGTGAAAAAATTTATAAATACCAGTTGAAACATTTTAAATATATTTTACGATAGCTGAGTTACAGGGGGTGTCAGAAAATGACAAATTTTCAAAATCACCCTGTAGCACGGAAACTAAAATGGTTAGGGCAAATCTGTTTGCGGCCTCTTTAGTTTCATCGAAAAGTAGCACGGTGTCGCGAAAACCGCATCTCTCTACCTCTACTCATAAGCTGGAAACCCCGTAAAACCTACGAAAATGGGACACCCGGTACAGTACACAAACAAATTGTTTTATTTTTCTTTAATAAAAGGAAGTATTCGTTAAAACGAAGTTGCAGGTAAAGCTAATTTGTCAATTTTCTTATTTAGTTTTTATTTATTTGTTATATTTTTTGTGCCGCGTTTTGAACCCTTCTTACAGCTTTCTTTATCTCTAGCTAAAACTTTTCAGAGATGCCGCAGAGCAGTTCCCAAAGGTGAGTATTTATTTTTGTTTCCTTGTGTTTTTTGGCTACATTTGCCAATGGCTGCAGGTACGTTATAGATCTGTATTTTGCCATGTTTGCCTCTGAGAGACTTCATTATTCTTTTTTTATTAACTATCACAACTGAATTCACAATGATATGACATCTAGTTGGAATTTGACAAAAGTAAGTGTACATAATATTTTGGTCTTCTTATTGGTCTTCGATTGTTTAGCAGGAAGGGCCAATATCTATTGATCGGCTTGATTGGAGTTTAAGAGATTTATGGAATGATTTTATAGGCAATTTTATAACATAGAACAAAAGCTTTCACGGCTGTGGTCAGTTAAGAAATCATGGTTCTTCAGATTAGACCGTGTATTTATTTTTCGGCATCTCTACCAGGAAATTAAATTTAGGTTTTAATTTGCACTCCAAATTGACATTATTAGGCTACACTTTCTACCTTAGAACTGGTTTGTTGCCATGACTTAGGCAACTAACAAATCAGGAGCCATTAATCAGATGTATCTTACAAAGTTTTCAATTGCTCTCCCTAAAATCCCATGAGTCGTATAAGGTGTCACCAATGCATTTCTTTAAAATTTCTAATGTTCTGAGTCATGGCTTGCCCGATATCAGGTGGAAAATTAAATAAACAAATTAACAAGGGGACGCTTTGAAGTCTTTTTTTGTTTGTTTGTATATTTTTAATCTAACTATTGCTCCGTGCGGCATAAGTGCACGTTTAGTTGTCTGCTAAGGCAAAAGCTTATGTTGTTTTATGTCTGTTTATTTTGTCTTTGCGGCAATATAATGTTCTTATGAATTGTAGCTATGCTGGGGTGAGCTATCCTTCTACAGTTCTGCCAAAATTCCTGAAGCTTTTGGATTAAAATCCAATGTTATATATATATATATATATATATATATATATATATAGGGTGGCCCATCGAAAACGTACCGCAAGGCATAACGGCCAGGGTAATTTTTTTTTCAAAAAATCCAAAAACACGTCAAATTTGTTTGTGAGGGGGACAATTTTTGCCCTTAAAATGATCGCAAAATTTTCAACCCTCTAAGCGGGGGTGTCATCCCCCAAACTTTTTCAAATGGGAAGAGGGGTCATTCTTTCTCTATACATTCCTATTCTCTTTCTTTTCTCTTTTTCTATTCTCTATACATTCCCGCTTTGGTTTTTATAATGAGGAGGTGAGAAAAAACAGACTTCTAATGAGCTATTTGGTCGATGTTACGTGTCACCTAGCAAAGCAAGAATTATCTTTCAGAGGCCATAATGAAAAAAGCGATTCCGTTAGTGCGGGAAATTTTCGAGAAACTTTTAATCTGTTAATTAAACGTGATAACGAAATACAACATTTAAAAAAATTGGAAATATTTTTTCTGGTTTATCAAAAACTATCCAGAATGATTTGATATCCTGTATTTCCGATTACCTTGCAGATACAATTCATAGGGAGATAAAAGAGTCGTTGTTTTTTGCAGTGCAAGCTGACGATACTACGGATATTTCTGAGAAGTCCCAATGTGCGATTTCAATTCGGTACGTTAATAAATACGGTGAAATCAAAGAAAGTTTCTTGGGTTTTCATGACGTTAGCGAAGACAGAACAGCGGACGCAATGTATGGATTAATTGTTACAGTCATAGGCAATTTCGATTATAAAACAAAATTAGTTGGGCAATGCTACGATGGTGCTAGTGTGATGGCAGGTTCATTGAATGGTTTGCAAAAAAAAAGTTAAAGATGATGCTCCTTTTGCTTTGTTTACGCATTGTAGTGCGCACAGATTGAATTTGGTTTTACAAACTGGTTCAAAAAATATAAAAAATTAATTTTTTTCGCAAGTGCGTCCTCGATTCCCGGATTTTTTCATCAGTCTGCAAAACGGACATTTACTTTAGATTCGACGATAGGAAAGAGGATTTCTTCCAGTTCAGACACCAGGTGGGCTTCCCGTTTTAAAATCATTCAAATCTTGCACTCTCAATGGGAAGGCCTAAAATTAGTTTTTTCTAAAATTATTGACGACCAATCATCATCGTCTGAGTCAATAAACGGGGCCAAGGGATATCTTAAATTTATGAACGATTTAGAATTTTCGTTTCTTACCGCTGTGTATAAACATATTTTTGACATAACTGACCCCCTTTTCAACATTCTACAGAAAAAATCATTGGACATCACCTATTGTAAAAAGCAAATATTTATGGCAAGAGATCGTATCAAGTTATTGAGAAATGAGACAATGTTTAATACAATATTTGAACAAGCCCAAACAAGGATTTTTAATAATAGGGACTCAGGGCAATTGTCAAAAAGAATTAAGTTATCGGACACCATTAAAGGTGATGAGCAAAGTTCTTTACGCATTTTATTTTATGAGATAATTGACAATATTGTGACTCAAATAGAAGTTAGGTTTGCAGATATGTCTCAGTTATTATATTTCTTTAGCGGATTCCTCAAAATTGGAAGAATATAGCAAAAATTTTCCGCTTGAATTTGTGACGAATGTGACCAACTTTTATAAAAATTTCTTTGACAAACAAAAATTAATTACTGAGCTTAGTGTAATATATCTCGATGAACAATTTGCATTGCTGAGCGTCGAGGCAATTTTAAAACATTTCGTAAAAAATGAACTTCAAGAAATATTTCCTGAAAGTTACAAACTTTTTGCGTTAATTGCTACCATACCTATTACAAGTACCTCAGTGGAAAGGCATTTCTCTTGTTTAAAGCGAATAAAAACGTATTCTCGCAATACAATAAAAAATGAACGTTTATCGTCACTTGCGCTAATTTCAATAGAAAAAGAGTTGTTCTGCTCCTTACAGAAGGCTGATAACTTTACGGATGTCATAATAAGTAAATTCGCCCTTTTAAAAGATAGGCGGATAAATTTAATTTATAAAACTTAGCTGTCAGCTAAGTATGTACGCGGCTTAACGTTTTCTTATAACGTCATTATTCTTGAAATTATTGTGGTTGTCGCCTACCCTAGCCTAAACACCACGAGCCGCCACTGAAAATCGATCAAGTCATTTAGAAAATATGAAGGATTGAAATTTAAAATGTTTATTTACAAATTATCAGAGTAAATGATAAGGATAAATTCCTTCGACCAATTCGCTATTTTTGTCCTGTTATTTTAGATGTTTACTGCTGATTTTAGTGATTTGACATGCCACAACGATCAGGTGCGGTAGTTGCTAGATAGCTGTTCTGTAACTTGTGCGTTTAAATTTCTCAATATCATTAAATTTTTTATCAATAATTATGGTGTACTCACTTGCAGAAAAAGTGGAAATAATCGAACTTTATTTTAAAAATAATGAATGTGGCAATCGGGTTGCGCAGATATTTAATGAACGACATCCTGAAAAACACCTTTCCGGCAAAATTGTTTGCGAGTTAGTAGCAAAATTTCGCGAAACTGGATCCCTTATGAATAAAAAGAGGCAGATGGAAAATCCTGTAGTAAATGAAGCTATGGAGGTCTTTGTATTGGGCCAAGTTGCCATGGATAGTACGCTGAGTACAAGAAAATTAGCCAATGAGACCGGCGTGAATCGTACAAGAGTCCAAAGAATATTGAAAAAACACCATTTCCACCCGTATAAAATTCAGTTGGTACAAGAACTCAACGAAGACGATTTTGAAACTATTAGTGAACGAGTGGCCAATAATAATAATTTTCTATTCAATGTGTGTTTTTCGGATGAGTGCACTTTCTTTTTGAACGGTGTAGTTAATCGGCATAACTGTCGGTACTGGGCTGAGAACAACCCCAGGGTATTTCACGAGGTGCACACACAACATCCTCAGAAATTGAACGTGTGGGCTGGTATTTTTGGAAATTCTATTGTGGGTCCTTTTTTTCATCCTGGAACTCTAACAGGTGATATGTACTTAGATTTACTGGAAAATACCATCGACCCAGCCCTAACTGACATCATCGAAAATAATCCTGGATACGTTGAAGCGGAACTGATATTTCAACAAGACGGTGCACCTCCACATTACTCTCAAAATGTGCGTAATTATTTAAACACTAACTTTCCCGGGCGGTGGATAGGATGAAGGGGTGCCATTGAGTGGCCTCCCCGGTCACCCGACTTGACTCCTTTAGACTTTTTCTATGGGGACACATAAAAAGTAAAGTGTATAGCACTCCACTTGCCTCATTAGAAGATCTGCGAACACGAATTATTGACGTTTGTCGCGAAGTGACCCCTCAAGTTCTTCAGAATGTTCGAGAACGATTTGAAGCTAATTTGTATTACTGTATGGAGGTCGACGGGCAACATTTTCAGCATTTGCTTCATTAATACGGTAAGTTTTTTTTATTTAATTCAATTTATGCGTTTTTTGAAAAATGTATTTTTCAAATTTCAATCCTTCATATTTTCTAAATGACTTGACCAATTTTCAAAACCAAAACGGGAATGTATAGAGAATAGAAAGCCCTTTTCATTGCGGTACCACTTGACCCCTCTTCCCATTTGAAAAAGTTTGGGGATGACACCCCGCTTAGAGGGTTGAAAATTTAGCGATCATTTTAAGGGCAAAAGTTGTCCCCCTCACAAACAAAATTGACGTGTTTTTGGATTTTTTGAAAAAAAAAATTACCCTGGCCGTTATGCCTTGCGGTACGTTTTCGATGGGCCACCCTGTATATATATATATATATATATATATATATATATATATATATATATATATACAGGATGTGCCACCATTGCTTCTTCGAAACGGTAAGTGCTACGAGTTCGGTTAAATTAGAGAAAAGTTGTTGCCGTGTTGCCAAAATCCTTAGTTTATGTGATACAGTGTGATGTGTAAATAACGCCTAAATCAATTTAGTGGAATATTTCAAAAACTGTTAATTTTAGAGATAAAGTTTAAATTGGAAAGTTTTATATTTTTTTACGCTCTACAATGCGGTATCTTTAAATTTTGATTCTGAAGTTTCATAATCTGGCCACCACTATCAACCTAATTTTTTTCAATACAAACCTAGATTTTTAGTTTCCGGTTTTGAAAGGAAATTGAATTTGCTACACAACCATGTATTGCACGGATATGGCCAATGACGTTTCCATCCAGAAAATCCATCATCGGGAAATAAAAAAAAATACTTTGTACGGCCCTGTCTTTTCGTCATACCTGTTTTAAATAAGTTTTGGAAAAAAAACTGTGGTTGCAAAGAAAATATAATAAAGTCTAATATGTAACTTTATTACCCCACTTTTTCTCTGGCGAAATTTCCCCGTTGTTAATATTTCTGCAATATAAGTTTTTATCTTAGAAAAATATTGTAGAGTAATTAATAAAAATACATGGTAAATCGATTCAAGTATACCCGTAAGTATTATAATATTATTAGTAAGACGTCTTTCCCAAAGTAGGCTTTGAAAACAATTGAAAAAATCAACAGATATTTATTATGTGTCAAACTTAGCTTATTATCAGTTTATGACAAATCGAGTCATTTTACAACCAAGTTTTTAAAATGGAGTTCTCAAATGAAGAAAAGACAGATATGATATTGGTTTATGCGAGGGCATTTCGTAATGCTAATAACGTGTTTCAAATGTATCAAAATTTGTACCCAGAAAGAAGGATGCCTAATCGCAAAATATTTGCAAGATTAGAAACAAGAATGCGAGAGCACGGATCCTTTAACAAACCTCAAAAGAGGATTTCCACTGTTACATTGGAAGGTGGAGAGGACGAGATCAACGTGCTAGGTATTTTTTTTTTTACTTTAATTATACAGAGTAACTATAAGTATATCTGCCGGCGGAGTTGCGTATTTAAGGCAAAAATTCCGCCATTCTGCGGAATTTAGACACCTATAACAATATTTCCGCCCTTAAACCCAATTAATTTTCTAGAAGCCGCGGAAAGAATATGTATATATTTTTAAGACTTTCGCCTTAAGGAGGACTTTCTCATTTTTACTTTACTAACGAAGCTTGTATGAGGGATTTTTGGCGTACTTTTTAACTAATAATAAAAAATAAAGAAATAAGAGTGGGAGTTGAGAGAAATATTAAACTTATAAGAAGAATTTGGCGCTAAATATATTTGACAAATGAAAAATGAAAAATACAAAAAAATATAGGCACACATTTTAGGGGCGTTTGTAACTATATGGAACATTTTTAGCTTCATTAAATGTTTTGCTTCATAATATAAAATTGTTTCATTAAAAATTATACCTACTTGTACATTGTAAAGGAAGGCGCAAATTTAAAATTAAAATCAACTGAGAGGTGGCATTTTTTAGTTCATTTGTAAGAAAAGTATTGTTATCCTGAAAAAACTCGAGAGATCATTATGTTCACGTGTCTAGGTCCTCAAAATCCGAACATGTTTTGTATTTCTGTAATTCTGTTGTTCCGTCTATCGGTTCTTTGATGGCACATATCAAAAACTTTTTAACATAAAATAATCAAATTCTGAGTATGGATAAGCCTTCTTATCACCTCGATACCCTAACTTTGGTTTATTTGTTTGAAATATATACAGAATTTGCTTCTTGAAAAAATTAGATCCATTTTTTTTCGTTTTCCTTTTCTTGGGTTTCGTTGACAAATATTCATCAGAGAAATGTATCTTCTATTTTATTCTGTTTTTAGAATGCAACCTATTTATTTCTCTGTGTGCTGATTTGCAAAAGATATGAGTAATACAGACCTAATTAAAAACGGGATGTTTTTAACAACAATGAATCAAGATATTCAGTTAGTGTAAAAATATTTCCTTTTTGTAGTAGTAATTAACGTTATATGGCCGGTATATGACTTCGTTTGTATTTCTCGTACTCTAATAACATCTAACGGGCTTTCATCTTATATTATTTTATTTCATACTGTCGTTATAATATTTTATTAATTAATAAAAACCTAATTCCCAGACGTTGTTTTATCTGTCAAAATGACGTTTGACTTTAAAAACCTAACGGCGCCGGCGCGCGAACAGGCGTTGCGAGACAACGTTTTAGTGGTGTAATAAGCTATTTACCGGCCATAAAGAGTCTAGCTTTTTACCGGAAAGTAAAAATTAAAAATAATAAATTATGGTAGTGTTATTTTGAATATACCTGTACAATGCAATGACTGTTGCAATCTAAAATAACATATTATGATATTTTTTTGCGCACTATAAAATAGATTTTTGAATTACAATAATCAGTCTAATCTCTTGCGAGGAAAGTAAAACATGTATCAAACTTTCCATATACTTAATAATACAAACACTCCTCATAAAGTTATCCCTCCATGTTTAATTATTAATTTAATTGTTATTATGTTAGGTACGACATTATGGATTAAAGTACTTGAAGAAGTAAGACAACTGAAGGTCGGTATTTAAAAAATAATGAAATTGATGGTGTTGGCCCAAACACGAAACTTTAAATATAAAATATAAACCTTCTCATAGCTTACAAAAGGGGCCACAAAGATACTTTATTTGGCAACATCTTTAAAAAAAATAAAACCAGAAAAAAAAACTATTTTCCAATTTTCCCTATCTTAGAAACAATTGTTTTACTGTCCCGCTTTTCCCAAGCACCCCCTAAATAGCAATACGTCTAGTCTGAAACCAGTAAACATAAA